>OZ001352.1:18305363-18757223 GCA_963924055.1 Drosophila limbata | reverse complement strand
GGGGTTACTGACTTTGCAGCAGCCAGGCAGCGACAGAGTGCTACCGTTGCTTTATATGTACTTATGTATGTATGGGTATAGTCATGCCTGCATGTCAATGTAAGTGCGTGCGGGCAGCGCAGTTAGCAGCAGCGAATGCAAAGTGAGTAATTGCAAGGGACGACAGCAGCGAAGCGTCGTACGGTCTGCGTTAAATTTGTGCCTTACGTTTTTGACTTTGCTTCGCTTTTCTTTGCACAGCTTCTGCATCTGTATGCGCTGAGAGCTGTGTGCATTTACACTTTTGCTTCCCTGCCTTTGCTTTCGTTTATGTTTGGCGCCAAAATACGATACGAAACCCATTGCCGTTAAGGTTCAAAGAACTCTCTCTAGTCTAATTACGACGCATTCGGTCATATCATAACAAATTTGTACGACATACATACAAACAAATGTTTCACTTACACATGCCCTGTAAAGAATTTATCATGACTGCATTAAGAGCGTTCGCACTCTTGCTATAAGTTTAAGTTGTATGTTTGTATATCTAGCAAAAACAAAAACTGCAGCTATTGAGAAGCATGCCAACTGCAGTTTTGAATAATGAGGAACAGCAATAAAGACAACACCAACAACAATAAATGACAATTCAGATGACTAAAATTGATGCCCAAACGGGCAAGCACAGATTTTGGCACAGCAGCAACGACAACAAATACACGGATAACTGTAATAATAATGCACACACAAACATTACCACTCTTTGGTCTATAGTCAAACTTGAAATGAGTATTCGTACCACACTGTAAACTGTCCATTCCCATCATCACATCTATATAATACAGTAGTGGCAAAGTAAACAAGTTTAGTTACAACATATATTTCCCATTTATTTTTCTTAATCATTCAGTAAAAACAATTTTCATTTCATAGATTGTAAAATATTTGTAAATGCCGCAAGTGTAGTACTTTTCTGGCCACCACTGTATTTTTGTAGATGCTGAAGCTGCGTGAATGCACAGAGTTTAAGAGCAGACTGATTGACAGACTCACTGTGGCAATTCAGATGTGGGCATAAAGGTGGAATATCTAAGGTGAGGACCACAGGAAAAACTTAAGCAGGGATAGCGGATCATAATTTTGTGCCCCCCTTTTTGTAATTTCTTTTATGTAAATAGAAAATGAAAATGTGAGGATATTATTTTTATTTGCATAAACTCTATATAAATACATGTGCATATGTTTTCAGTGCATTTGGCCAAAAAATCACAGAAGCTTCTGACTGTTGCTAATGACATAGCCACAAATATAAAATGAGGGAGTGTAGGAGAGAGAGAGAGAGAAAGATAATACGACTCTAAAGCTTCCACACAATTGCAAAGCTTTTGAGCCTAGCAACTAAACCAGATGAAAAGCAGAGTTTAAAAAAGCAAAAAACAGAAATAGAATAGAAATAAAATAAAGCAATCATTGCACTTGCTCCGCACAGAAACAACAACAAGAACAACAACGGCAACAGCAGCATGAACGAGATTTCATTCCTGTTGCTATGTTGCTTCAATTTTCTATTTTTATTTTGATTTTGATGCTATTTTGCCGTGTGGCCCACAATGGGCGTGGCAGTCATTTCCCGCAATTACGCCTACACACAACGAAGCGTCATGGACGAAGAGAACTAACGAGTTGATAAAGATGATGATGATGATGATGATGAGGATGTTTTTGTGTGAAATGAATGATAAGCCGAATTGCAGTGGTTTGAAGAGATATGGCAACACTGCCGCGCACTCATACATACACATACAAATACCACCTGCACAAGGAGAGATTTTTTCGTCATGCCTGGGAGTATGCTACAGTTTTTTCGTATTTTTTTTGTGGAGCCGCATTGCCCTATGCCAGCTTTAATTGAATTGTGCTACTGGATGAAGGAAGGATGAGCAGGGCAAGAAGAGTGAAGGGCAAACTATACATTTTTGGTGCGGAATGATGTGTGCTAAAAGTGATTTTGGTACCGTTCGTAGAGTATAAAACTGTGTTGGTTGCTTTTATCGAGGACAACACTTTAAATTTTTGACAGAATTTTAGGCTATTTGTATTTTTTTTTATGTAATTTATTTAATTAGCAGTTTTATCCACATAATATGTGGATATATTATAATGGCATTCTGTTAATTGTCATTGTTGGGTCTTTGCTATGCTCACATAATTATTTTCTTATCAAAGTCTGACTTTTCGTGTTGAAATTTCCAACAGCTTTATCTGAATTTCACCTCGAGCGTCAAAACATGTCATATTTGACTCGTTTAACGGGGTCTCCGTTGGTAACTATGCGCCATAATAGACTCTGTGCTATGCAGGCGTGCAATCTAAATGTGGATTGGCCTCCAAACAGCCCTAGCAAGGGGTAGAAAGCGGCATTTCAAGGCTCTGACGCACAAGTTCCCCAAAGTCGAGGTTGCAACGACGATGCACAGTGTGTCACATTAGCAAAAGATTTACAAAACATATAAAAATTGTGAAATTCTAAAAAAAATGTTAGTGATTCACATTTCAAATAAATACTTATGTAAACTTTTTATTAATAAAAGAACTTATTAGTAAAGGGGAAAGAAGCAATAAAATTATGTGAATTAAACATGTGTTACGATTAGCTACTATGTCATCTTTGGTAACTAAAGTGAAATATACTTTGTTGATAACTCATACATTTTACTGCACTTTATGACTGACTTTGTAATCCTTACTTTCATTTTGTTTAATTTCTGTTAAAGTTTTTATTTTAAAATAATATCTAAAAATAATAATGCAAGTTGATTTAAAGTTCAGTTTTAAAAAGTAATTTGAAAATAAAATGTAAACAATTTTAAAATAGGTAATCCCGTATTCAAGCACTCTCAACAGCAGCAAACAGCATAGTTTCCTTTAGTCTTGATTCATTCAAATTTAATGGTATTTCGACCAGTGTGCTCTTAGTATGCGCCTTCGACGTCAGCGTGTCTGGCATTTTGTTGGGCTGTTAACTGTTAGCTTTTGGCGTTGCCAGATGCATTTCATTTTTGTATGCAACTGTACTGAGCTTTATGTATGTACATATGTATTGTACATAGTACATTGTGTGGGTGTATGGATGGGCGTGTTGGTGTGCGGCTTTGGCATTTAATGTTTCGAGTATCATTCATACGTGTATGTATTTCATTTGTACTCTGCGTAAAAAGGCGCCTCCAACGCCAGGAGGATCCTAGAGCTCGACCACGCCTCGTCGACTGCTATGTAAATTAAAATGCTTCCGTAGTCAGAGACAGACCCACAGACAGACAGACTGCCAGACATAACGAGTTGTGTATTGTATATGTATGTATGTGTGCGTGAAGTGCAATGTATTTTTGGTCCGAGATTGAATTTTATTGCCCCGGCGACAACAGGCGACTGGCGACTGTTGGCGAGGTCGCAGCGCCAGGATGTCAGAATTGCCAGGATGCGGATAGCACTAATTATGAAATGACATTTTAGCCAGTTGTGCGCCAATTTTAAATGGTTTTCTGTTGTCAACTTGATTAATGTAAAACTCGTATTTTTCATTTTTCAGAAAACTATTCTAAGGATGATGTTGCCATTGTTGGGGGCGATGTCGTTGCACAACAACAACAACACCAACAGCTGCTGCAACTCTAGCCAATACTGAGAGAACAACAAGAGTAGCGATAATAAGCAAGAAATAAGCCAGACACATGTTGCTGCTACAATTGAAACGAGAACAACGAGGAGAGCAACAGCAACAACGATGCTTAGCGCTGCCAATGCAACAGCAGCAGCAACAGCAACACACACTGCAGCAGTTGCCGCTGGCGAAACTTATGTGATAACAAATAAACACCACCACCATCAACAACAACAGCAACACACGCAGCAACAACAGCAACATTTTGTTGTTGCCGCCAACACAATGGTCATACCAGCAACAGCAGCAGCAGTCGCCGGTATACCAACAGCAACCACAACAACAACCACAGCAGCCGCAGCAGCATCAGTAGCCGTTGAGACAGCACAGTCCCAACATCAACAACAGTCGCAACAGCAGCAGCAGCAACATGTGTTGTTTCAGCCACAATTACAGTTACAAACAGCAGCAACACCTCAACAACAGCAACAACAGCCATCGCAGCCGCGACAGCATCCCAAGAAGCGCAAATTTGATCCAGCTGAGCTGGACAAAGCCGAGCAACAACAGCAGCAACACCAGCAGCCACAACAACATCAGCAGCAGCAACAGCAACAACATCAGTCGCAGCAGCAACAGCAATCGTTGCATAAGCAACAGAAACCCGCCGATACAAATGGCAACAGCGATGCGTTGTCCAATGGCAATGTTGCTGCCGTGCAGCAACATGCATTGGCGTTGCGCACCATGATTGCCGGCTCGCCAGCAACAATAAATGGTTCAGGTGCAGGCGCCAGCAACAGCAACAGTAGCGATATCAGGCAGCAGCAACTGCAACGTATTATAATCACATCGCCTCTGCAACATGCGAGCAAGCAGCATGTTGCAAGCAATAATAGCAACAACAGTAGTCACGCAGCAATCAATCATCATTCGCGCACACACACACCCGTCTACTATCAACAACAGCAGCAGCAGCAATCACGTTTTAGCTTTATAACACACAACAATCAGCAACATGTACAGGAACAACAGCAGCAGCAACACGAGCCTGTTGCTCTACTCGATCTCAGCGAATGGACAAATACGCGTGTCCTGGCCAAAGTTGGTAAATTTTATGCACCTGGGATAATACGACAAGTGCATGAGGCAACCACAGCGGCCACGCCCACAGTTGCTGCCAATACGCCCCCGCACTCAATACTCGTGAAATTCGATGCCGACGAATTTGGCCAACAGCTGTATCAGGATGTGTTGCAGCTGGGACGCTACAATGTGATACTCGATGCCAGTCCGCCCATGGCTGATGTAAGTCCAACTCCTTCCCTCCTGCCCTTATTTATAGATGCCCCATTTTACCCCTTTTTAAAAACACTGTTAATCTTGAAAATGTTAAAATTGATTAAGTGGGTTAAAATAACTTGAAAGGTATAAAAAGTAAACTTTTCCAACCATTGTCATAAGAGCTTTTTATGATATAGTAGAAATTTTTCCTAATTTGTTGTAGATGTGCCAAAAAAATGTTTAATCCATAACTTGGGAGTTTTCAAAAGGTTTTTATACAAGAATTTTATTTTTATCTAATAGTTCACAATAATAATTAATAATTCACAGTAATAATTAAATCTCATAAAAAAGTTTTCAATTCAGAATTAAATCTTCAACGTATTGTTCCTATTTTATCTATATGATATTGCGGTCGGATTTTATGTCTTTTAAAGTGAATTTCAAAGATATATTTATACAGGCATGCCACAAAAAACACTAGTGAAAGTGATTTCAGAAAAAAGCAATTCCACTTCGAAAATTTCTCCGTGCCACAGAAATTCGTGTGATTTAGGTTTTTAAGCATGTTCATCAACCTTTTCGTACTAGGCTGCTAAGGGTTGTCCCCTTCTCAGATTAAATTTCCCAAGGGTTTGTTTAGCAATTTTTGTAAGTTTATTATTGCTGAAAAGTAGGTTTTTATTTTATTTCTTCTTTTATTAATATTATTTTATTTATTTACATAGTAATAGATTTTGTATAGCTTTATAATATTCAAAAGTTATTGGCGCGACAAACAATAAAAGTTACTCGACAACTCTAAATTTCAAAATTCGGAACAAAAATGTGACATTATTCTCATGGCATCGGATGCCAGTGAATTGAGCGATGATTTCGTTTCACCAAAAATTGTGCAGGTGATTGAGACTGTGGCACGGAGAAATGAAATTGACGTGAAACTCAAGTGAAAGAGATTTATGTGGCATGCCTGATAAATTCAAAAAACAGAGCTAGAATTAGACTTTCAACCATTCGTTCCTATGATATAGCGTCCACTGTCGACTCAATTCAATCTGAATATATTACGCATGCTGATAATCGTGTCGATTAAACAAATACAGCAGATATTTCGTGATTAAACACTTGTTTCTTTATTTAATATAATTTATTCCCTCTTTTACACTTCTTCTGCTAAATAGATCACACTGGAGGCGCGCGTTTGTGTGCGTCAACGCGTCGAGGGTCGCAACGTAGGATGCGTCTATGTGGAGGGCACCCTCATGGACATCGACCAGAGCACCAAGCAATATACCGTGCAATTGGCCAATGATGAGGTTGTAAGTGCAATCTTTTATTTTTTGATAATCACAATTCCAGATCCAATATCATGCTTAAAATTTTCAGCCCAATACGAAGGTTGTGCGTCGTGCGGATTTGCGTCTCCTGCTGCCGCCCTGGTGGGATGAGCTCAATGAACTGACGCCGACTTCCGCAAAGCGAAAGCCGGAACCTTCAACAGGTACAGCTGGTGTTGTTTATCCCAAGGCATTTGTGGCCACGGGCTACGATGGCAAGCTGCCCACGAGCACATCCTCGAGTGGACAGTTGCAACAGCAGCAGCAAAAACATGAGTATTATCGTGCGGCTGCCACATCGCCATTCCAGGGCGGCGTGGTGCCACCGCCGCCACTGTTGGCCCATGTGGAGCAGCAGCAACAGCAGCAGACCAATGGTCTGCCGGATATTGTGATCTCGCCTGGTAGCAATGGACAGCAGCAACATCATCACCTGAAAATGCACGTGCCATCGCCAGCGCAGCAACAGCAGCAGCAGCAACAACAACAACAACAGCAGCCGCGGGGCTACGACGACTATGACTCCGATGATGAACTGAAGCGCGTCGGAATTGGCTACTCACCAGCAGCTGGCGATGTGGATGCCGAGAAGATGAGCGCCTGCAGCAAGCGCAGCAGCATGCAGAGTCGCGGCAGCACATCCAGCTTACTCGATCAGAGGCTGACACCACGATCTCATCCGGCAACTCCAAGGTACGTTACTGTCATTACAGTGGTGTCTTGAAGGCATAAGCATACCACACTCGTAAGTGTGTTTTATATTTATGTTTGCACTTTAAATTACAATATTTAAAAATCTATCCACTATTTCTGAATGCAATTTGAATTTTCTTAATGGAAAATGTATTTAAAGGAAATAAAGTGATATCCCAAATGCATAGGCCTACTAATTCTTTGCATATTTTATGTTTATGTCTGAACTTAAGTATGGTTAAAAAAATGTTTTAAGACTTGCCACACAATATTACAGTGGTGTCTCAAATGTGTTCGCTATTTCTCTGAATGGAATTACAATTCCCATAATGGAAAGAATTTTAAGATTTATCATAAAATACTTACAAGTTAAATTCGAATGGAAAATAACATTTCTCATAAGACAAGATTCACGACTTATCAATTGCTTTCAATATTAACTGTAGTCCATGCGTTAAAGTCTCCTAGGTCATACTCTTATTCCAATAGATCCCGTTAAGTGTAGCGTACGCAGATGCAACTTTTGTGCTCCCTGCTCTCTTTCTCTCTCTCTCTCTCCGATTGTTTCGCAAAAGCTGCAGTCGCTGCTGACGCTGGCGTCAACAGTTGTGATTTGGTCGTACATTTTTGTTAAGCACAAGCATTTGGAACAATTGACTTAAACTCAATCCATTAATTATAATTACATTTAGTATATGTACGTTGTATGTTGATGTACCTGTGTATGCATTCAAGTATTTATTTTCGTTGACAGATCTCAGGCAACGACGCCGCATCGCTTCAAGAAGGGCGACATTGTGGAATCGGAATCCGGAGTGCGCAAGAAGTACAATGGAAAGCAATGGCGACGTCTCTGCACGCTGTGCATGAAAGAATCTCAGCGGCGCGGCTTTTGTTCCAGGCATTTGAATCAGAAGGGCAACAATGCACTGCCCTCATCAACGGGGCCGGGTCGTTTTCTCAGGTGCCTATAAAACTCCACTCTCTCTGCGTCAATTGGCGCTGCTCTAACGCTAACTCTCTCTCTTTTGTTTTGTTTCTCTTTTCATTGGTTCTCTCTCTCTCTCGTGCTTTACAGTGATAGCCGATCAAGCAGCAAGACGCAAAACGATGAGGACACATCACGCGACTCGGAAACATCGCCCAACTATCGTGTCACGGGTCGCTATGATCAGGAAGAGGCCGATGTGGCCGCCATGTTAGGTACGTGCGTCTCACACCTCTTGACTTTTTATGACACCGCAACGCTGTTAGCTGTCGATCTTCAATTCTCAATCCTCGATTCTCGCCTCTCGCTCCTCACTCCGATCATAAAACCAAGGAAATTTTGGTATTCGAAATTTATTCATAGTTTTGCTTCGATTCATTTTCAAGGCTGGCTTTTCCAGCCAACTGTGAACTCAACTGAACTGGGCTTAGTTTCTCGAACTCTAATACCCAAATGAGCGCCAGCTTTACCTGTTAATCTATCTTTGTTCACGCAATTACCAACACACAGTTACAAACGGTCAAGAGTGCAGCGCAGCCTCTTAACTGAATCTGGGCTGTTCTGGCTTATTATTCCACGGCGCTTCTAGAAATTTGTTTTTAGATTTGGCTTTGCTGACAGTTGAATGCGCTACACTTAGAGACTTTCATGTTAATGTGAATTTTACAAACTTAAAAAAAAATTTATATTTTTTTTTTTAGCAAACCGTAAAATAAACCTGCAAGAAAATTTACAGAGTTGTTCAAATCGTTTAAATAATATTATACATTTGTAACCATATTTCTTATACCCAAAATATTTCCTCTAAGAATCTGCAAATTCCTCTAAGAATTGTCAAATCAGAACAGAATAATTAATATAATTGAAAATGTTTCAATTACAAATAGTATTCAACTTGTTGAAGAGCATTCCCGCCATCGGTGCTGCTCAGACTTTCACATTGCTTCGAATGCATTTTCAATTCTCTATAAAAATGCATATCATAAAGTTTTATTGTGGCTGCTGACCATTTCACACACACACACAAACACACACACACACGTACGCACACCTTTGGACAAAGGTCGTCGGTTTTGTTAAGGTGTTCGGGGCCGTGGCCGATGAGGGGTGCTATTGTTTGACGTGTGCGTGCTGCATCAGCAGCAGCGGCAGCAACAGCAACAATAATAATAACAGCAACAACAACGTTAGCTAGCCACTTGAAAGTGTGACCGCAGTGTGATTTAAACGAGAAAAGCAGACGCAGCGACGTCGACGTTAGCAGCGACGCACACGCATTCCAATGCACCTGCAGACGATCGCAGCAGCGACGTCGCGTCGACGCCGCCACTTGAAACGAACAATGCAGTGCAGGGCGAAACAAAAGCGAGCTGCGTGCGAAGCGCAACAGATTCTTCTTTTCTTCGTTTTTACCTAAACAAAAATGCACTTGAGAGAGCGCGTTCACTCTCACACATTCACGCACACACACATAAATGCACACAATAAATGGCACACAGAGAGTGAGTGCACCCACACAGTCAAACAGTTACAGCCACAACAGGTAAACAAACATGGACGTCGTGAGAGAGTAAAAGAGAGCATCGCGAGCAACTGATGATTGTGAGAGCGGCAGCGCTCAGTTTATGCTGTCGCTGCTCGCTCAGTTGGATTGCTGGCCGTTCTTTTGACGTCGTCGTCGCATTTTATGTTGAAAACTGTCAAAGGCAAGGCAAGAAGACAGAACAGAACGCGGAGCAAAAGCAAAAATAAAAGAATCAAAAAAAAAAGTGAATACCAATGCGAATGCAACAGACAAAACGAATGTGACAACGACGACAAAAAAAGTTTTCAACCAAATTAAATACGAAAATAAGTGCAGAAAGTGATGCCAATCAAAGTGGTTCAGTGAGGAGTGTGGAGTGTGAGGAGGGGCTGGCAACAAAGCAGCGATATGAACGCGTTCCAGGACTTTGAGCTGGGCGCTAAATTATATTTACAGTGCTTATGTAATGAATTGAAATGAAAACAATTGAAAAGAAAACCAAATATCTAATATTCCTTTTGTTGTATTCCCCTTTCTTCCGCCTCTCTCTTTCTATCTTTGTTTTCTTTCTTTATAATTCTATCCACAGTGTCACTGAGCAGCTCACGCTCTGCAACGCCATCGTATACATCACCCGTGAATCATGCCGGCGCCTCGCCGCTGAACGCCATCGCTCACTCCCCGATAAATGTGTCCCACAATAGGCAGAACTTCTTTACGCCCATTGCAAATCAGTCGCAACAGCAGCAACAACAACAGCCTCAGCAACAACATGTGACCGCAGTTGCTGCCGTGCCGCTGGACAGCAAATGGAAGACAACACCCAGTCCGGTGTTGTACAACACAAATAGCAACAGCAACAACAACAACAGCAGCAACAATGGCAGCAACAACAATGGCTGGGAGAGCAGTCAAACAGTGCAACAGCAACATCATCAACAGCCGCCACCACCGCCACAAACAACGGCTGTTTCGCTGGTAATGCATGCACCGCCGCCACAACAACAACAGCAACAACAACAACCACCTGCCGCTCATCTCAATGCGTTGCCAGCGCCGCCCAGCAGTAGTCTTGGCCATGCGACCAGCGTAATACGCATCTCAAGCAGCCAACAGCAACAAGTGCAACAACCAGCGCCAACTCAGCAACAGCAGCAGCAACAACAACAACACGTTGTGGTATCCACGGCTGGACATCAGACTTTTCATCCCGTCATTGTGAATGCCGCACAGTTGTCGCAGATTCAGAATTCATTGCCTGTTTCCGTTGCCCAACAGCAACAGCAACAGCAGCTGCCGCCCACATCGGTTTCGTTTCATCCACATCCGCCAACCACGCCCACATCCGTAGCGGCAGCACAGGACAAGGCGCTGCCAAAAAACGGTAAGTGCCACACAAATTGTGGCAACTCGAATTTTGTCCGTCCGTTAAATGAATCCCCCCACAGTTCGTTGTGGTAAAATTGTATTACTTAATCGATAATTTGATATCGATTATGTGATTAACAGTGAATTTAATAAATCGAAATAAAGTGTTTGCTGTGATATCGACTTATCAACTTTTATGAAACAATTTTTGTGAAATATTTTGTAATTAAATGAATAGTTATTAATGTTAATGCATTTAAAAGAATATTTATTAGGATTTAATATTTAGTATCAAAAATTGTTGAATACAAGGTCAATAAGTCGATCGAATTGAATTTATATACAGCTTATTCGAATTGATGCCAATTATCAAATCAATTTAATTACATAAATATTAATAAAATCCTGATAGCACAGATATTTAATTTGTTTATTTTAATAAATATAATTAAATAAATTTTGTATATTAAATAAATATACTAGTATATATTCAAATAATCAGATTTGTAAACGATTTTTGAGATACGTGTATTATGCTATATTTGTGGCAATTCCAATGTAAAGACTTGGCTTTAACTAATTAACTAACCTTTTTTGTAATTGACCCTCTTTACAGGCTTCAATGCGGCTAGCTATGCGTGGCACAAGCTACTGCCGCAAATGCCGGCCATGACCAAAGCACCTCCAGCGACAGCGGTGACAACGACAACGACAAACAGCAATTACAGCCTGGCCATGATGCAGCATCAACATCAGCAACAGCAACATCATCAGCACCAGCAGCAACAGCTGTCGCCGCAGCAGACGCCACAATTGCCGGCAGCACAACAGCAACAGCAATCGTCGCTCAATCATAACAACAACAATCATTTGATTGTGCCCGCACCGCTTTCATCGCCGGGAAAGCCCCTCAACTGTTCCATGAATGATGCGAAGGCAGCAGCAGCAGCGGCGGCGGCAGCAGCAGCAGCTTCAACTGGAACTGCAGATGAGCCAGATGAGCCCGATGACCAGCTGGACGATGATGTGTTTGAGCCCACCACGCCCATCACCGTGGCATCCACATCGAATGGTGGCAAGAAGACAACGACGACAGCCGCAATGCGGCTGCCCACCTACAACAGCAACATCCGGAAGCTGGATGAATGTCACGATGCCAGCGACGGTGCTGCTGGAGCGCCAACAACCTCGGCGGCCAAGCGACGCAGTCAATCGCTTAGTGCACTGCAACAGCAGCAGCAACAGCAGCAGCAACAACAACAGCAGCAGCAACAACAGTCGACTGCAAAGGCAGTTGATAAAAAGGTGCGACGTCCGATGAACGCATTCATGATCTTCTCGAAGAAGCATCGCAAGATGGTGCACAAGAAGCATCCGAACCAGGATAATCGTACGGTTAGCAAGATCCTTGGCGAATGGTGGTACGCCCTGAAGCCGGAACAGAAGGCGCAGTATCATGACTTGGCCAAATCTGTAAAGGATGCGCACTTTCAGCTGCATCCGGATTGGAAGTGGTGCTCCAAGGATCGCCGCAAGTCATCCACATCGGTCAAGGGCGGCGCTGCAGCCGCTGCCAATGCCCCGGGTGACTGCAAGCAGCGACTTGTCTCTGTCGATGGCTCCGATTCGCTGGAGGACGACATGTGTCCATCAACACCCGGTGGCAGTGGTAGCGGTGGCGCCCAAGCCGTGGATCTGCAGGGCGACATTATCCCACTGACCATTGACAATTATAATATTGCCTGCGATGACACGCCCACAACCATTACTGGCCAGGCACAGAGCAGCTGCAAAGCTTCAAAGCAGCCAAAGAATGAGCTGCAGTCGGATGAGGATGAGCACATGCTGGTGGTGGAGGATGAACCAACGCCAAATAAACTGGATCTGCAATGTCGCGAGCGTGTCAATGACATTGACATGGATGAGGCGCCCTACGACTATCGCAAGCAACAGCAGGAAACGGATCAAGTAAGTCTTCTCAATGGACAATCACTTGACCTCCAATGCTCATCCATATATTATACAATTTCAGCGTCCTCAGGAGGATCATGCAAGTGCCTGCAATGGACAGGCCATGTCCGCTCCAGCGTCTGGTAGTGAGCGTGAGATAACGCTAAAACCCAAGGCCATTAAAGCTCATCCGGGGCTGGAGAGCACCATGCTGCCGTATCCACAGATGCCCATGTATACGCACTACACTAGTCCCAAGAATCCAATCGGTGTAACACCATTCCAACCCACAGGCGAGCAAGCACTAAATCCATATGCCCAACAATGTTGCTCATTTTTATATTTTTGCTTCTCCTTTTCATTTGTGCCACAGGCGGTGCCTTCAAGTCGATGCCCATCAGTCCCAAAGGCAGCAGCTGTTCCTCTGGCTGCAAATCGGATGAACAACAGCTCCAGGCACACATCAAACAGGAGGACATCAAGCAGGAGCCGCCATCGCCCTATAAACTGAATGGCAACAACGGTGTCGCCGCTGTCAGCCTCAATTCTGGCCCGCCCACTGGCGGAGTAATCAGTGCACCACCGCCCACCAGTGGCGTTGGTGCAATCTTCAATTTCAACGTGCCAACTGCAACGGCTCTCAGCCAGAAGCAATATCACTATCCCATGCATCATGCATTATGCAGTCCAACAGATGTCAGAGGTGAGATTTCCATTAACTTTCTTTTGATTCTCTTTTGGATTTGTTACTTTGAGCTAGATAATAGATAATTGAATAATTGAACTTGAATAGGTATTTGTTTAATTTTCAAGTGCTAGTTACTTAAATTTTCCAACCATCAATATTAAATACCAAAAAAAAGAATCTGCGAGATTTTGACTGGCAGTGGTGAAGATTCCATTTTAATTTGCAATTTCATTTATTTACAACTGTTATTAATATTATTAATATTTTGTTAACATTGTCAAAAACGAAAACTCCTGTTTACTAGAGCCTAGTATTTAAATTACTATCTAAACTGATTCAAATATTTTTAGTAAAAAGACACTTAATATTCAATTTTATTAATATTAAAAATTCGATGTTAAAAATATATAAATACTTAGGAATTCAATGATTTGTCTAGCTCAAGGTTACAATGTATATTTAAGTTGAATTTCTTGAATTTTCAGTTGTCGCTCTTGAGTTGTTTCTATGGTTTTCTAGTGTAAGATAATGAAATTGGCATTTTATTTTTACTATGATTTGTTGAGTATAACATATAATTTTGTTGTGTTGCACAGTTATGTAATATTTTGTACACCAAAAACAAAATTAAGACTATTTGACCACGCCCCCGCCCCCGACCTCTCACCTGGCACCCATTCGCAAAATGTGTTCTTTTTTTAAGTTCTGTTAACAATTTTCTGCATATAACATTTATCTCTCTGTTTCTCACCTACTCACCGTCATTACACAAACTGCTCACCTCACCTCAATTCAAACCCACCACCCCCATGCGATCGATCAACTCTCTCGCTCTCGCTTTTACCTTTATCCATTTCTATATCTCTCTCACCTGCGCTTCAATCACAACTCACCTCAAAACCGTTAAAAATAAATAAAATAGAAAATGCTACAGAATCCGAGCAAAAGCAAAAACAAGACAGCCGAATAAAGGACGAACACAATATAGAAAACGAAGACGATGGTGAAGGAGCAGTCGAAGACGAAGAGGATATCGAAGAAGACAACGATGAAGATGACGACGACGACGATGATGATGATGATGAACAGTTTATGGATGAGTTGGCACGCGTGACAACAGATTTGGATGGCATTTCTCAATATACAATTTCCAAGCCAGCAACGCCCATGCCCATGCCCATTCCCACGCCCACCACCACGCCCTCTAGCGTCAGTGTCAGTCATGCGCCTCCCTTGAAGCGCAAACAATTCACCATAGTGCGCTCGCTGACGCCGCTGCAGCCGGCAAACTCACCACACCAACAGCTGAAGCATCTGCATCAACGACGCGTCGAGACGCCGCCAACTGTCATCACCCGCGTCTCGACGCCGACGTCGACGTCGACAACGACGCCAACATACGCATCGCTGCCGCGCAATCATTTCACCATTATACGCACACAACATACAACAACACCACAACATTTACAATCACAACTACAATTGCAACAACGACAACAACGACATCAACAACATCACCATCATCACAATACACCACCGCCATTGTTTTTCAAAAGCTCAAAAGCTCAGACATCAACAGCATTAACATCATTAAGCACAACAACAACAACGACAATGACAACAACAACCACAGCCACAACCACCACTACAACAACAACAATCAGTCACAGTAACGAGCAACTTATTAAATTTTCCAATAATTTCAATAACGCTGCTGCAACAACAACAACTCCAACTACAAACAATACTAACAACAATCCATCATCAACAACAACGAAAACTTCCTTAATACGTAAATTGTTGACACTGCAAGATGCGAGCAAAGCAACGGGACGTGCCGCCATTTTGTATGATGCTCTGGTGCTGGACACGTTGCATGGCAACGATGATGACGACGACAACCATAGCGATATTGCGGAAATTTCAATTGCACCACAGCAACAACAGATGAACGAGTCAACGACAACAACAGCTGTACAACAACAGCCGGCAACAATGTTGCTCATTACCGATGTGAACAGTTACAATCAGCAACATGTTGCTGTCTCAAATGCCGGTGCCACATTGCGTCCATTGTCGTTTATCAGCATCAATGCTTGCAACAAGATCACGCTGCCGGCCAACACACGCATTCTAACAACAACGTCAACAACAACCACGCCCACGCTTACCGTACTCACAAAGGCGACAGCAGCAGCAACAAATCATAGTACTAATAAAGCCAATGAACTAACCATAACGGTCACTTCCGATTCTGCCCCGAACAGTGGCAATAACAACAACAATAACAACAGCAAGAGCAACAACAATAGCTATAACCATAGCAACAACATTAACAACGATGCAACCACCATTCTTATGATCAACTCTAACTTAAACTCATCCGCAGCTCATCAGGCCTGTGTTCCCAACTCCCCGGCGGCTGTCAGTTTGGGCCATGCCTCCAGCATTGCCACACCGCCCGCATCGGCGCCGGCGCAAATTCTGGGTCCAACGCCTCCTCAGAAAATGTTCTTTGCCATGGGTCATCCCGTAAGTAAATGCACTAGCAATTTTTTTAAATTTTATGTGGCCAGAAAATGGGTTCTTCCTAAAGATCTCTCGAAAAAAACGAAACGTTTTTCCAAATATAGTTTAATTAACATTTAAACAAAATATTCCCATTAGAGAACTAAAACGTTACCGAGTTTATAAGAATAAAAAATGAATTAGCCAAAAAAATTCTGAATTGTATATATATTCGTTGTTTTGTTTAAATTTTCTGTGCTATTTCGATCGATTTCTAATTAGTAACAATAATTAACTCGGATAATCTATAAAAGT
The DNA here is from genome assembly GCA_963924055.1 of Drosophila limbata. Taxonomy (NCBI): domain Eukaryota; kingdom Metazoa; phylum Arthropoda; class Insecta; order Diptera; family Drosophilidae; genus Drosophila; species Drosophila limbata. The sequence goes on along the minus strand of OZ001352.1, from coordinate 18,740,927 downwards.
ATTACATTTAACATTTTGAATAGTTTTCAATTCTATAACAATTATGTAATGTAAAATAAATATATTTGTTAGGTCATTTTTTTTCCAATTAAAATGCAATTTAAATATCTCGATGGGCAACATTTTACTGCTTTTGACTTCTAAATTGTGTACATTATTCTATTGATTGATTGATTATATTAAATTTACATTTAATAATCTAATATTTACTTATTGCAGTACCCGCTGCTGCCGCGTTCGCATCAGCAGAGCACTTCCAGCTTGGAGCACCTGCAACTGGAGGCATTTGCACCCAGCTACCTCTTCAAGAAGCACAACGGTGGCCTTGGGGGTCAGGGAGCGCCGCCTTTGCCGCAGGTGAGCGGACAGACGACCATGCTGTTGCATGGATATGCGCCCAGCAGCCAACACAGCCAGGAGCAGCAGCCGGCCAGCTCCCCGTCGTACAAGTCAATGCCCTCCACACCCAAATCGGCCACATATCATCTGAGTGCACCGCCAGATTCGGCGAGTAAACGCAGCTGCAATACCATTGCCGCCGATGATACCGAAGATGTTGATGTGGATGTGGATGCCGATGGTCACCCGTTTGTGTTGGCGCCGACGCCCGCACAACTGGGACGTGCACCGCTGCAGCGGCGCAAGAATCTATGTAAGCTATTGTACAGTAGATACTTCGAGAATCATTTTAATCAATTCCATGTAAATAGCGCAAAGTAAGTCGGACAACAATGTGAACGCCAGTGGCGGATATGAAGTGAGCAATGGTCAGCACATTGGACGCAAGCTGCACTCACCGACGATGATGGATGTGGCCACGTCATCGCCAATTATTGGACATGTGAATAGCAGCAGCCTCAGCTCGGCACTGCCGACGCCCACCTCATCGACCACGACGCCCAACAGCGATGAGCAACTGCCGCTTACGCCGACACCGACGACCATAAGCAACAACAACAACATGGCTCACAACAACTCAAGCGGTCAGGCCAAGTCGCCAGTGAGGAATGTGCCCGCTTCGGCGCCAGCAGTTGTTCATCAGAAGAAGAAGAGCGATGAAGTTAACAGGTATGTTTTGTAATCACAGACAGATTCACATGATTCATCTAACCATGTGTATATGTTTTTAGCGTGCTCAAGCAAGTGGACTTTGAGAAGAAGTACAAGGCTCTGCCGCAGTTCAAGCCAGAGGATTGCCAATCGCCCAGCGCCATTGCTGTGCCCTCCTCGCCGCGCGTCTATGGCACCAACTATCGCAAAAAGAATGCAGTGCCGCCGCCAGTGCAAAAGCTGAGTATGTTTAGCAAACCTCTAGCGAGAATCCACAACCTGTAGCTTATAAATTTAATTGAATTCCTTGCAACAAACAGTGGGCGAGGATGATTCGATTGATGAGCCCGCCTCGGCGCCGCCGACAACCACACAGCGTTTCTTTGGTGCGGACTTTAACAATGATCTGAGAGGTAAAGCTCATAGTCCACATATTTGCGATATGAGATCAGGAATTAATCTTCAATTTGCTGCAGAACTTGAGACCGCCGCCGATCAAACGGGACGCTCGCCGCGCACACCCAAAACGCCGTTGCAGAGCGCACGCTCCGATGCCAGCGAGAAGGGACACCGCAAGGTGCTGGAGACACGACGCAATTTAGTTATGCAACTGTTCAATGAGCATGGAATGTTCCCATCCACACAGGCCACAATTGCCTTCCAGGTGCGTGTGTTTTGTTGTTGTTTGTTTAATTCAACTCTTAATTATAAACTTATCTCTGTTGTAGACCAAACACATTGATGTCTTTCCACGCAAGCAAGATCTGCAGCTGAAGATTCGCGAGGTGCGACAAAAGGCGCTTGGACATCCCGCCTACACTCCCCACTCGGCGGGTCCCAACACGCCCTCCGACTCCAACTCCTCGTCGGCTACACTGAGCGCCAATTTGAGTGCAGCAGCGACAGGTAATTAAACGAACTGATAGATAAATAGTTTAGTAGGATCATCTTAACTGACTTTTATTACGGCTTGTTTTCGATATAATGATTTTTGTGTGCAATTTTCGTTGTCAACTTTTAATTTGATTTCTTTTCTATTGTAAAAACATTGTAAAGATGTTTTTCCATATTACTATACGGCAGGCATGCACCAGCAGCATCAACAGCAGCAGCAACAACAATTTGCTGAGCAACAACAACAACACCAGCAGCAGCAGCAGCAACAACAACAACAGCAATGTCTGCAAAAAGCGAATCATCCAAGCAAAACAAATGATAACGATACCAAGTACAAGTGAGAAAAGGGATTACAGGATCAGGACGTGAACGAATTTGATTAGCTGCGAGTGACAAATTACTTAAAATTAGTAAACGAATTAAGCAAACAATAATTGCAGCAACATACACACACACACACACATAGAAACAGCACATGCATCTGATGCATATGGGCAACAAGAGAAGAAAAAAACAAAAACAAAAAAATCGAACAGATAAAAAAATCAACAAATTTTTAATTACAACATAGACAGAAACATAAAAAATAGAGGGAAGGATGGGAATGAATTTATTAAGCAGCTTAATAAAAACAAAAAGTTAAAGAAAGAGTTTCCAGTTAGAGGATAGAACGTTATGAAAGATACATATATATGAAGTACACACATAATGGAAACACACATTGTTTAGTTATTAATTTACAGGCAAACAAAACAAAACAAACAAAAATGCAACCACAATGAATACCATAAAAGAATAGCGCATAAGCTTTAAACTTAACTTATATTGCACATTATTTTGAAGTGTATTTAGCACAAGTATAAATGCAAACAATTGTATAAAATAAAACAAAAGATAAGAGAAAAAAGTCAAACAAAACATAAAGAAATCGTTAAAGAACATTGTAAACTGTATGGAGGAAATTGTAGTTGTATTGTATAATTAGTCATAACGGTTTTAGAATGAAAAGAAACCGCACGAAAATGCTTTTAAATTGTCAACTTTTTTCTTTGGAATAATTAATCGGAAAAAAGTAGAAGAGTTTTTTTAATTTGTATGTACATTACTTTTATTATTATTACCCCTATACTATTTTGGCCTTTTTTATACTGTTGTCTATTTAATTTGAATAAAAAAATTTAATTTATATAATAACAAATTTATATTCGGTTGTTGACGGATGTTTTGCTTTGATTCACAAATTGCAAAACTCTGTCTATCTAAGAACAAGAACAACAATAGCAATAAAACAAGATGAAAGAAACATTTGCAATTTGAAACAGAATGAAAAATAATTTAACACAAAGCTGTCTTCCACTGTTGCTGCAATACATGAAATATTAATGTTAAAATTGTTTTCTTATTATTATTATTACAAATTTAATTTTAATTCCGTAGTTTTGCTTATTTAAATGTATAAATAGAGTGTGTGACTGCGTTTAATTTTAAATTAAATAAATACCTTTTGGTTTTCAAACATAACATTACTATATTAGTTTGTACAATTAGTTTTTAAACAAGCTTTAAACAAATTTCAAAGCATTGACAAGCATATTTAATGGCATACTTCTCTTTTATTTAAAAAAAAAAAAACAAATGCCAGAAATCTTGTATTATTATGTGTGTATAACTTGAAGTGCTGTGTCTGTTCGTCGTGCAAATAAACTGTATATTTAAAATCTAATTTCGGTTTTTCAAATGATTTAAATGTACCCTTCTCTATATATAACTGTCACAATAATTTCCCACATGACAATGTTTTTTGCTCAGTTTGCCATAGTTAACCGTCTGTTGCAGAATTAATGAAACTATAGTTATATTATTAAAGCATTCAGACACACACACACACAATCACATTTAGTTTGTGTAATAGTTAGTTATTATATAAATTGATTACAACTTTTTAAAGCCGCACTTACTTATAATTTAAATATAATTTTTTAAGCTTTTATGTTTCTTATGTAAAATCGAAACAACATTTTATATGATATAGAAAAAGAAAGTACATTTTAGCGTGTTAATGTTAATAAAAAAAAAAAAGAATAAAACCAAGTTTATAAGCAAATCATTCGTGTGACTTTCTTGCAGAGATGCATAATCAAATTAAACAGCAAAATGATAAAACAAAAACAAGAGTACATAAACATAAACAGTTGAGCGCAACGAAATGTTGGTTAACTTTTCTTTGCATGTTCAGTTCAAAATCATCATTAAACCCTAAGCAAATACTATAGATAAACAGCTCGACATGCTAGACAGACAGGAACTCAGATAGCAAATTTGTGCCAATGAATATAAATCTTTAAAAAACTTAATACGTAAAATACAAGCTAGTGTAATAGGCCCAATCCCAATCTAAAGCAAAAACCTAATACCACAACGGATAATCCAATCAACATCCTTCCAAAACTCTGTCGGCATTCAAATTAGTCAATTAAGATAAGTGCAAGCTACTAAAATTGTGGGCAAACTTTCGACGTACTTAATAGCTGTAATCATAACTTGAGAACTTATACTAACAATACAAAATAGTATACAAAAATGTGACGAAAACTTTTGGCAACAAGCAATTTCGACCCGACAAAATTTTTATAAACCACAACTGGAACAATTTACCAGGAAAAGAAACAAACTCGAAGGACACACTTATACTCAAACCAAAAATGGCGTTTCGGATACAAAATTCTAAAATTCAGGTACTAAAAACAGATAGTGTTGTATAATGTTACATTTTTTGAAAGCAAAATGAAATTAAGCTATTTTTAAAAAAAATCTGAAATTTATAAAAATAGAAAAAAAGAAAGCGATATGTATGAAACAAGTGAGTAATTTTTGCAGAAGTTTGTGTAACATTTACATGGTGCTTTTACAAATTATTGTAGATACCACATTTTGAAAGGTATAAAGCATATGTATGAACTATATTTTTTTCCAAAAAAAAACATGTGAAAATAAAAATGAAATCCACAATTGTATTTTAAAAGCTTTTAAGAAAAACACTTTAAATTAAAATGAAACTTCAATTGAGTTGTAACTGATTCGCACAGAACAAGAAAGATAAATGAGTCAAGTTGATTTTATAGTTTTTAATTTGGAAATTTACTTAAGTAGTTCGAGGTTACGAGTTCTAAATGAAAACAAAAATCGTAGATCAACATAGAGATATAAAAGATAAAGGAGAAAACATACAAAAATTTGATGAAATTTCTAGTGGCAATCCTTTAAACGAAATACATAAAACAAAATGAAAATAATGATTAAAGTAAAACCAAAAACGTTACACATTGTTGTTTGCGATTTGTTTGGTTGATTGTTATAACAAATATACTTAACTATATATTATACATGCATTAAAATGTGCTTATAAATATTAAGTAATTAGTTGCACAATTTGAAAATTAAGGCATTTGCGTTGAGTGCATGTAGCGAAATTACCAAATGAATTAATTGATTTTATTTTGCCAACAACCTGAACGCTTTGTAAAAAAATATTATCAAATAAAAAATGAAATTAATTTGTGAACCTAATTATTAAGCAGATATTGTGAACATATTTTTAAGCAAACAAACAAATTACAAACAAAAATTGCATACATACATATTTAGTATATACACATATATAAATATATATATATATATACACATTAGCATAAACATAAATATTTATTACAGATGTGTGCTGACCGTTGCATATTTTTCGGTAAAAAAAATGCTTTCGAATTGCATTCACACAGATTTCATGTACAACACATTTTGCAGCAGGATATTTGCTTTTTTATGGACATGACTTCAGTCATTAGATGGACACACACAGCTCCACACTTACACACACACACATACCTGCCACATGAACCAGAAGAAGGAAAACTCATGCAACAAAGTTTATACATATACATACATAAATAATAATAAATTTATTGAATAAAATGAAAAATGCATTCATGAGAGCAGCAACTTTTAATACTTTTAGTTTCGATCTTTTGAGGTAGATATTTGTTCAACATAAGTATCTGTAAATGCATCTCTTCAGACAGATTCGTCGGGTTCTGGCACAGCTACAGGCACCTCTGCCTTTGAAGAACTCTCAATAATGTCACGGACGGAGCTCAAAATGCTTACATCAGCACAATTCTTGAAAGTCTCCTGGGCACCACAGCAGTTATTGCCTAAAAGGGAGTTAAAGAGAATGTTAAGACTGATTGGAATAGAAAATTGAAAGATTCCTAGACTGACCTGCCGTGTATGTCCAACGGAGAACGCAATGCTTGCAGGTGAGGCCGCTGGGCAGCTCCAAGGTCTGATTAATGCTGCCGTGAGTGGTACCAATGTTGAGCTCAGAGTTGCCCTCCACAAAATTGAGAGGATGCTTATTGAAGCATTCCTCCGACTCAGTGCCCGCTTCATCCAAGTTACATAGATCATAGGTAAAGTATCCCAGATGATTGGCAGTAATCAGCACATTAATCTCAATTGTTTTAACCCCAATATAGCTGTTGACTATAACACCCTGGCCGTATTTGCCACCGTGCTCGTTGGGCCTCGGTTTGCTCAGACTATAATCATCACCACACAGACCACATAGACCACCGTTTTCAGTTTGTTTCTGCAATGGGAGTCTCTAGAAAGTGTCCTTGGCAGCTGAAAGCCTAATTGGAACATACCCAAAGGCCACCGCAATAGAGTCCATTGTCGTCGTAGTTCTTGGGTGCCGTGGAATCGTAACGCCAACGTGAAGATCGACCCGCTGGACTCAACATCATGCCATGGCCATCGATTTGCCCAATAAGACAACAACATACCAAAGTGGTAATACTGATCAGGTTGAGGTATTTCATTTTGCTTAGCACTGAGCTCTGACTCTCATTAGCCAAGGCTTATATACTACTGCATATATTGCTAGCCTTATCATTATCATTTAACATTATTAGGGAAGGTTTTGAAGTTTTATATGATTCTTATCAGTCTCTTCTGCCATATACTTTACTTTTATGGGGTCGAAATTTTGGGGAATCGTTATATCGCTCTCCCAATTGGCCCAGTTCTTTATTGGCCAAAACAACTAAGTATGACACATGCAAACAGCCCAAAGATTTGCGCCGCATTGAATCATTAAAATATAAAATGAATTTTATTAGATGAGACATTGGCTGGAAAACAAAATCCATTTCAAATTTGTCGTTATTTTAAATCAGCAGCTTACTTTGCTCGGAGAGTTTACGGAGCTAAGCCGTCGTCCAATGTATGATTCGTGAATTTGAATTCAAGCAAGAGCCGAAAATAAGATATTCCAGAAACCTGAATGTTGCCAGTTTAGCCTTTTTCCCGATAGATTGGCCATCAGCCGCGAAAAATATATGTACAAATTTGATATATAAAAAAGCAGGTGCAAAGCGCATTTCCTTTCACTCGTGCAGATAAAATCAATAAGAAAAGCAATGTTTAACAAAATATATTTCATAGCATTGGCAGCTATGAATTTATTTTAATCATTTAACAAACATTTTTGTGGCATTCAAACAGCCTAAACACAAAATATATATACTACTAAAAATATATATAAATGTTTACTTCTATTCGTTTCCATTCACATTTCTGTTGCTGAGGATTATTAACAGCACACTGACCTCATTTAACAGATTTGATATGTTAAAACGGCTTCCTAAATAGTAAATAGATTGGATTTATAATTTTAAGTCATCACGAACTAAGTATTTTACGCACCCTTTTTAATTTCCACCATGTCGCCAGTTCTTAAATCGACTTGGTTCAACGGCGCCGAATTTCGCAAGCGACTTTCAACTTTCACCTCACCATAGAGAACCACAAAACGCTAAAAAAAAAGATAAGTAAATTAATAATTTAAATTCTAAATTTATCATTTAATGCTTACGCAATGATTTGATTTATTGCGAGTCATGCCACGTTGTTGCAAAGGCTGCAAACGCATGTAGCCAATGTCACCCAAGTCCTCCGTGCAGTAGAAGGCGTATTCAATGCCACTTAAATTCGAGAACTCCAAATCCGCCACAGATGCTGCAGGCAGTAAAACAATACCCAGTAAAATAAATATATAAGAAATGGATTTAAGAGAGCAACCTACAGATGTTCACTGATTCATATTCGCCATTGGCTTGGACATTTGTAGCGGGTTTGGCATTGCTGATACCGCGTAGCCAGGATAACAGTAGAGAGCTTTGTGTTTGGGGTTCAACTTCAGCAGCACCTTCATTTGGATCATTTGGATCTGGTTCAGGCTCTGGTGCAGGCTCCACTGTTTCCGGATCTCTTAGGCGTACACGCTTTTTGGGCCGTGCTCTGATCTCCGTTCCTTGATGCTCGGCCTGACTTGGTTGCGTGTCAGCCTCTGTGCCAAGCTCCTCCAGTTGCTCACGCTTACGTTTACGCGTGCTGCTGTTTACGTTGTATTTGTCTCCTGTGTAAATGGCCCGCATGAAGGCGAAGGGATCATCCGACGTGTGGCACCATGCGTTGCGCAGCGGAACCTGTCCACGTCTTGACCTACGAACTGCTGCTAGCAGCCAAAAAAAATTAATTAGACAATTACTATTCAATGGCAAATTTTACTTGCTTACATGAATCTCCTTCTTGCGTTAATTCATTTTCATCTGGGGGCAGCGTCTCGTCTCTCAAATTGATTGTTAGTCTCGACAGTTCAGTTTTCATAAAAGTTTTAGTTTTTTGAGGATGCAATGCACTTGAAGGTGGTTTCTTGATAGCATTATCTTTAACGATCTTTCGCTTCGGCCGTCCCCGGCCTCGTTTTTTCTGCTGGTTACCCTCCTTTTGCTGTCTGCTTAGGGACAACTCAAGTGCTTGCCGTGAAGCCTTGCTGGTGCTCGGTTCCTCACTTAATATGTCCTGCTCATTGGTAGCACACAACGGAGGTGTTGGAGTCTCCATGCGCAATGCTTCCATATGCGTACTACCCTCTTCTGTCAGAGGCTCAGTCTCTTGCTGCACTTCTGGCATTGGTTCAGTCTCCTGCAGCTCCACATCCTCCAGTGTCGCCTGCTCAAAATTCTCCTGAGTGTCCTCCGCAAGCTGAGCATCTTGTTGCATCTCCTCCTCCTCCTCAATTGCCATCTCAGCATCCTCCTGACTCGCCTGCTCAGCATACTCCTTATCCGCCTGCTCCACATTCTCCAGACCTGGCTGCTCCATATAATATTCCTGTCCCGCCTGCTCCACATAATATTCCTGACTCGCCTGCTCCACATCCTCCCGTCTCGCCTGCTCTACATCCTCCAGCCTCGGCTGTTCCACATAATCCTGACTCAACGGCCCCATATCCTCCTGACTAGCGTGCACCACATCCTCCTGACTCGCCTGCTCCGCATACTCCTGATCCGCCTGCTCCACATTCTCCTGTCCTGCCTGCTCCATAGAATATTCCTGACTCGTCTGCTCTACATCCTCCAGCATCGGCTGTTCCACATACTCCTGACGCGCGTGCTCCACATCCTCCTGTCTCGCTTGCTCCACATCCTCTTGTCTCGCCTGCACCGCTTCCAGCTCTACATTCTCCTGTTCCCCATCCGTCTGAGCATCCGTCACTGGGGGCCTCTGCCGCTGCACCTCCTCCTGTTCAATTGACACTATGCGTTTTGAGCGTCTTCGCTTGCACATGGCTTGGGAATACTTTAAAGAGGCGGGTGGTGGGGACACAATGACTATACCATCGTGGCACACTGTGTTCTTGGGCGGTGCCGGTACAATTTTTATTCCACTGTACCAATAGCGCTGTTTATTCGACGGCGATTGCGATAGACTGTCCTCCACATCGGAGTTGCCTTTGGTATACAAACTGCGCTTGATCATGTTGGAGGAACGTGACCTGAGACGCGTCTCTATAGTCTCCGACAGCTTTAAATAATTCTTTAGCTCTTCCGTCTACAAATGGAACCATTACAATAAATAGAAAATAGATTAACAAAACTTCTTACCATGGGCGCCTCGCGACGTGCTCTACGGGGCCTTTTTCTTCTGTCGTCGATCGGCGGTGACGCTTTATGCGGTATGAATTCTATAGTAGGCACAGGCTCAACTGGCTTATCTATTACAGCTCTGACCGGTCGGAGTTTGGTTGATCCCTCGGTTTTATCCACGGACTGCCGCCGTAACAACTCCGATTGTATGTGCTGCTCAACGGCAAGTTGCTCTTCCTTAGAAATCATTGTCTGTCGCTCTTTATCACAAGGAAGTCCCATTGAATTGCGTTTTCGTAAGTCAAGTATCTCATGATGGCTCATCCGAGCAAGCTCTTGGGCAAATTCTTCACCATTTATAGCTGGACGAGAGGGCCTATTAAGCACCATCTTCAGTCGCCGCTTTGCGCGATTATTCCACAAGTTATTTGAATGGGAACTATGCAAATCCAACAGCTGGATGGAACTTCTTTCAGTTTGATGGGTTGCGATGGCTGTGTTTGAAATCAACTCATCTTCAAGGCCGTCATTATGCGTCACAACTTCATTCAGTTCGGATACCGTTGGTGCTGCTGTCGCTACTGGTGTTTCCTCTGAATTTTGTGGCTTCACAACTATTTGGTTCGACGGTGCCTCTGTTGTGGGAGATGCCTCTTTGGGCAGATCGAGGGGCAAATTGCCTTTGCATTTCACATGCATAAGACTCGCTAAGTAGCTAGTCTCAAAATCATCATTGCTCGTCAAATCAATAACTGCTCCAGTTGTTCTGGTTGCACCAGCTGTGGACGGCCTTCGCGCTATTTGTTGTTGTGCCGCAAATGCCTTTGGTTGATTCTCAGTCTGTTTTCCTGGGGCCGCTGTGCTGTTTAGTTTTGGTTGCTAAAAAACTTGACAATAATATTGCAAATTACATCACATTGAGCCAAAGACTTACGAAATCAAAAGTGCAGTCCACAGTATTTTGCGTGTGAGATAGAAATTTAATATCCACACAACGTATCGGGCTAGGAACATCTTTGGCAAGTGCTCTTGGAGGTGTGGAAGATGTCAACGAATTCCGACGGGCAGGAGGAGCACTAAACGAGTGTCTCATCGGAAAATTCTCCTCATCTTCGTTTAAACTGGGTATTTCAGGTTGCGGCTGCGACTCGACGATCAAATTCTGTCCATTCCCTGGAATCTTTTCTGCACGTTTCACCAGATCGACGTCAATGTCAAATGATATGTCGTAGCTGCCAAGCAGAAATTGAGGATTGTTGCTTGGTCTTGTAGCGGATTTAAGCTGCAGAAAGGCAGCGAATCGATCGGCATCTGTTTCGCTCTCATTCAAAATATCCTCAAATTCGTGCATAGAATTCTCGCCGCTATTCGCCCTGAGAAGAGGTATTCAATACAATAAAGTTGCACATATAAAAAACTAACAACTCTTTCGGCATCTGCAATTTGTTGCAATTATTGCTAACAAATTGCCGACCAATTTCGCATTGTTCTCAAGTTAAACAAAAACTTGTTAGTGAATTGAGTATATGAATTCTTGGTTTTACTTACATTTATTTTGCAAGCATCCATTCATCCGCTTGAAATGGTTTCTTGTCGAAAGGAAGTTATTGCATTCGGATAATTTGATTATGAATTTACTAACAATTTTATCAAAAAAAAAAGTAATACTTGTCAGTACAGTAGTGCTGTTATACGAATGAAACTGTAAAAGCATAAAAAAACACAAGAATGCTCTTGCCTGTTTATTTCTTTCTATTAGAGGTGGGAAAAAATCGATTCTTTTTTTTTCGTTCAAGCATAAATTCTGTTTTGGTAGAATCGATGTATCGTGAAGCATTCATCAGCTAAATTCCATCACTGTGAATGCTTCACGATACATCGATTCTATCAAAACAGAATTTATGCTTGAACGAAAAAAAAAGAATCGATTTTTTCCCAGCTCTACTTTCTATTAGAGCTGTGTCGTTTCGTTCTGAAAAAGTTCAAATGAACGGGTCATTAAGATGAACGATCAATCGATCATTTCGCAGCTGGTCAGTAATTTTTTAAAAAAGTTTTAAATTTCTTAAAGAAATACAATTAGAATTATATACATGGAGTTCCCCGATTGGATGAAATTTCTTCTTTATTTGCTTCAATGCTTCAATTTCATATATTTTTAAGTTTTGAACAATGTGAAAGGTTACTTAAGCCCAAAATAAAAAACCAACTTACCTAGTAATTCTAAATATAATTGGCATTTGTCGTCTATCCTAGTTAAAAACTTAAAACACATTTCACATTCCACTAAAAAGAAACAGTTGTACACTATTCACATCGTTTATCTTTCATAAAAAACTGATTAACTTATCAGAAAGACCTATTCATTTTTATCGTTCATGACCGCTGAATAGAAACCATCTCGTTCATAGTTCATGACCAACTTAATAACTGAACTAAATGACTGATTAGTTCACGACTGAAAAATATCGATATTTACTACTGATATCCAAGTAGGAGACGATATGATATTCAATGCGATTCAATTAAGATATGTATATCGAAACTTAATTCGATATATCAAAAAATACAACTCATCTCCAAATTTTTGTTTTTTACTTCTTTTGAGCACAACAAACGATGTTTGCAAAACAACGGAACCATCGATGTTTGATAAGCAACTATCGATTTTTTTTTTTATCCAACAAAAAAAAAACAAACCTGATAATTGCGAACCTCTAAAATTTTTGGAGGTAAGAATTTAAAAATACAGTTGAACTGACCTAACTCGAATCACCATTATCCGAAGAAAAGGTTTGAGTTTTGGAGATATTCGACTTATAGAGTTCGTTTTCTTAAGTTAATTAATTTTACAGCTACTCAGCCGTTTTCAAAAAATTTGTATGTGTTCAAGCATGGGACCGCTGAGAGTGTCTTTAGAAACATCGATGTTTTCTTCGATGCTTTTTATAAAACATCGTAAACATCGATGGACACACACATCGATGTTTCTCCGATCAAAGACCAAGAAACGTTTGTTCTACGACTTTTTTTTTAAATCGCTAGTTTAGCGGGAAATCGCTATTCATTCGAATAATATTAAATTTTTCACATAAATTATTAAAAAAAAATTTTTGTCACTGGGCACATTGCGCTAAAATTTTCATACTTAATAAATAGTACTTTTTTGCGCAGTGCCAGTGACAAAAATTTTTTTTTAATAATTTATGTGAAAAATTTAATATTATTCGTCACAAAATTGGAAATCAGAAGTTTTACGGCATAAAAATGTTTTCGTCACTAGACTTTTACCTCGTAAAGAGGTTTTTTATAAGATTTACATACAACCTACGCTATGTCGCATCCCAGAAGTTTTTTGACTGAATGAATAAGCTAAAATCTGAATGACTATTATAAATGAAAGGAATAAAAAAACTATGTGGAACGCAGTTGCTAAATAACGATATGATTTTCTCGTTCGAATGTATTTAATATGAAATTCGACAGAAATATTTAGTAAATGAATTATAGTTTACTTGAATATTCCGTAAAAGTTTTTCGAAAAGAACCTATCCAAAAATTGCATCTTTAATATTTTAATTTATATGCATGATGAATTAAATTAAATAAATACATTTGATCCTAAAATAATATAAATTAGAAAAAAATGTAGTGTCGGAATATTCTAAATTTTCCAATTAGAAAGTGACTGAATTGGATAATTGATATCCGTTTAATTATCGCTGTGGTTGAAAGTCACACTTGAGTGAATCATTATTAGATAGTTGTTTAAGTGAAAGCAATTATGTAATAAATAATGGACATCTGCAAAAGATGATAAAAGCGGAACAATATTGACAATAAACATATTATCAGCTCAATGCAATCTTGATCCATTCTATTGTTTAAGGGAACGACACCCTTGATTTTCTGCAGGGACTGCGACCGCAGTTAATTTTGGCGCCTTGGCAGGAGCACCTATGAAGGTGCATCGAGGCATAGGCTCGTGTTGCCTTCGGCTAATGCCTTGAACCTTCGGTGAATTATCTTAAGCGCCGCTGCCTATATAAAGGGTGCAGTTGCAAAGTAGCAGTCACAATAAAATCAAGTGCATACAATTGCGTGCAGGTGCATTGTGAAACAATAAACTGTACAAGAAGTTTGCTAATTTCAACAAGAACAAAAGAAAACTTACATGGCTTTTTTTCTTGTTGAAATTAGCAAATATTTTGTCTAAAAGCATATTATAAGATTGAAAGAATCGCTTATCACTGCGGACGGCAGTCCGCGCTAGTGACGAAAGCAGCACGAAGGGTGCGAAGGCGACTAGCATATATACACAGGAAGAATGGAAAATTTGCTATGACTGTCGGATCAGGTCGAGTTATATACCGATCGAAAGGTATCATTTTAACTTACATTTGTGCATACTAAGACTTTTGGAAACTCACCTGGTTCGTGAGATAAACAGGTGTAAGTGGGAGGGGCAAAATTTAAATGATTGGAGCAAATGGGGCCGTTGGAGCCTTTTTATTTTTTATCTTAATTTTTCACTATTCTAATTAAAAATACGCGTCGAATGACACCTCGATCATCGAAACCACCATTGGTTCAAAAGAAAATTTATTTTGAAATTTTTAGTCGCCTTCCAAAAATGAGATGAAAAGTCAGTTTGTCTGTTTGTTTGCTTGTTTGTTTGTTTGTTTGTTTGTTTGTTTGGATCAAATCGTAGATTTAGCTTAAAAAATTGAATGAGGACTTGTTCCCGCTCAAAAATCTAGAAACGTTTGTTCAAAAAATTTCTGATATCTTATAAAAAAACCTCTTTACGAGGTAAAAGTCTAGTGACGAAAACATTTTCATGCCCCAAAATTTCTGATATCCAATTTTGTGACGAAAAATATTACATTTTACACATGAATTATTAAAAAAAAATTTTTGTCACTGGCACTGCGCAAAAAAGTACTACTAGTATATACTGGTATTTATTAGTTATGATAAATTTAGCGCAATGTGTCCAGTGACAACATTTTTTTTTTAATAATTCATGTGTAAAATTTAATATTTTCCGTCACAGTTTGAAGCACAAACATATTTATTACTGAAAATAAAATTGAGAGTATTTATCAAAATTTTAAAAGATAACATTAAGTTTATTTCTTCGTGTGTACATATGGTTTATTTCAGAGCTGCGGATTTAATTATGTCCGTTACTTAATAAAAAAGTAATTAGGTATTTATATTCGGCGAAATTGATGTGTCAAGCAGAAGTAAGCATCTCAGACACTTTAAAGTATAAAATATGTATATATTCTTCTGGCTGCCTTTCTGATTGCGTTTTAAATTTTTGCCACGCCTCTGCCCACCGCATTTCACAAATATTTGTCATTATTATACACGTTACTTGTAAATTAAGTAAAGGGATATATTGTATTCGTTGCAATGCAGAACCAAGCATCTCCGATCCTATAAAGTATATACACATATTCTTGATCGGCATCAACAGCCGAGTCGATATAGCCATGTCCGTCTGTCCGTCCGTCCTTGTGAGGGCCTAGATCTCAGAGACTATAAGAGCTAATGCAACCAAATTTGATACACAGACCGTGAAAAAACACCACATGCACAGTTTTTAAGATATCAGGTTGTTTTGGTGGTCTTTTGGGTCAATATCTTATCAAAATCAAATCTTTATTCAAAAAAAAATTTTTTTTCTATTAATTTTCACAAAATTTTTAAATCACGCCTTGGTCATGCTTTTTTTTTATTAATAACTATCACAGTGTAATTAAAATTACCACTGCTTACTTAACTTCGAATAAAAATACGTGTATTTTGAATGTGTATTTTGAATGTGTATTGAATGTCTATTAAATAAAGCCAAAAATCGAAAGGGAAGTAACAGTTTCATCTTTTAGGCGAAACACATGAGTTTTTCAAATGAAATAAAAGTTAATACATATAAATATCAATAAAAATTCCTTAAGTCGCATTATATCGAAAATTATCTCAAAGACATATTATTAAATGTGTTTACCAACAAAATAATCAAGTTTAAGTGTAAAGATTACCACTCCGTAGTATACTCAACAATTTAAATTTATTTAAAAATAAATTAAATTTTTTTTATAAAACTCTTACACAATGTTACATTTATAGAGAACGCGCGGCTTGCTACGAGGCTGGGTTGCCACGTCCTATTTTCCAGCTTCCTCTGCTATATATAGTAAGTATGATTGAATCTTTAGTTTCATTAACACCAGAATTTCGTAGCGTTACGCTGACAGCTGGACTCGCATTGATATTCATCCTTATCTGGGTAGCGAGCAAATTTCGCAGGAGGTTAGCTCGCCGCGATTGATGAACGTGCAGTGATTGCAAGTCCAGGTGTTGGCATCCAGATCCATGGCATCGGCGCCTGCATTACCAGCACTTGCCGCTGCTCCGCTCGGATAACTGGTCGTTCCACTGTGGATCATGATAGTTAAATATAATATGATTAGAAGTCTTGAAGTTTATTTTTACATACCCGCTGCCTGTGGAGCTGGCCTGGAAAAGTGATTCGAGCAATTTCCATACTTCCTCGCTTTTGAAATCGGCCGCCTTATTGGGATTCTTGGAGCGCACCGCCTCCAACAAGGGTCCCATGTGCTGACGCAGCGGTAGCATATCCATTTTGTACAGATAAATCAGCAAGTGAAAGTCCGAAATGGCCTCAAGGAACTCCTCCTCGGCCCAGGCCGCAAGATAGCTGCTCAGCGCATTGAAATCCTGCAGGTGTCCATCAATGTACCGATTCTCAATTGGGAATGCTTGACGTTTGTCGTACTCAGTGAATGTGTACTGCGGCTGCAACGGTGTCGAGGCGGGCACATCCACCAGCAGATACTCCACCGGCAATGGGCGCGCCAGGCGCTGAACCTCGTTGCCATATTGATCCTTTTCCTGCAATCGAAATTAAAAGTATATCTCAATAAGTGGAAATCAGGAGAAAACTTAGCAGCGAAAGAATCTCGACCAGTTTTTAGTACTCCCAGTTATCAAGGGAGCATTGTATTACACAAATTGAATAATTACCTTGTAAAAAACATCCGGTACATATTGTTTATCGGTCGATTCACGTACATATCCCAATTCAGGAGCATCTTTTGTGGGTATTAAACAATTATCTCGCACTAGGGCCATGCACTGAGCGGACACAGCATAACCCTCCATGTGCACCTGCTTGGTCTGATCACCTGTGACATATCAATAAGCTTAAACTCCCACATTGGTGGTTAATGTATTCAGCACTCACCTGTCACACAAATGGTCACAAACTTGGAGCCGAAATTGCCATTTGTGGCATATTTACATGGATTGGGATGACGATTCTGCAATTCACCAGCAGTTATACACTCCTGGGCAGTGAGAAAGTGTGTCTCAATGCCACGAATTTGTTTAACAGTTCCTGCGCTAGCATCTTTCGTAATCAGATCAGTGAAAATCCAACCGATCTGTTAATAATTAATTAATCAGAGTTCAATTGAAGCTAGAGTTAGATGAACTCACTTTTTTAAGTCCCAATGCGTTGGCAACAGCATCAACATCATCGGCACCTTCATCTGGACATATATTAATCGAATCGCGAGATGATTCTTGAGGCGGTTCGTAAATAGCCGCAACCTTGGCGCGAATTCCAAGAGGTACATCCGCATGCTGCTCATAAGTTCCATACAAATAGCCCATGCGCTGATGTCCTGTGGTCCGCCAATAATTCAAGAAGCGCTCCACTATTTTGGTATTTTCAAACATGACATTATCCACATGTCGATAGGTCTGGCGATTTAGCGTTATTGCCGATGGTTGGCACTTGGAGCAGATGCCCTTGGGCCAGGGAGGATGCTCCCGACAGCCAGGCTTGATACGGCAATTGATATCGTCGAACACAAAGTACTTGCCATGGTCCATGCCTGATGTCTGCTTACGTATGTATGAGTGAAATGATAAGTGCTTGATATTGTGCTCCTTAAGATAGCTCTCATCGTATGGCTCCAACGGTGAGCAGTGGACACAGCGCCCATTCGCATTATGATGGCAACTGTGAATGCAATCTTATTGTTAATATTATCTAATTATTATTCATGTTGATGACAACTTACAGTTTAGTATCGCGTTCGCGCTTGATGGTGCCATCAGATTTGAATAGCTGTTGATCGACTTCATCCTCTATGATATTATTGGAGGGACGTGTGTTAGTGATCTTACCGCTGGACTGTCTTGTCGCGCTATTGAATGCAACATTCTCCATTGCTGTGGTGCTTGCGCGCTAAAATATTTGCATAGATAACCACAAATTCTAGGGATATTTATGTGTGTGAACTTACTCGTGATGAAGTTCCGGCAATTTGTTTTAAGTAAACCATATCGCCATGCTTAAGCGATGTGCCCACCAGCTTAGACCCGCTGGCGTGCAGCTCTGTAGCGAAATTACGCTCCAAGAACAGACCAAAGCCATCGACTTTAAGGGAATTTTGTACGATGTCATATAGCTGCTTTAGATTTGACTTTGGCGAGATCTCAATGCGCTTGATGCCCTCCGCAGACTGCACGCGTATTAGCTGTGAACAATCAAAGCACATATATATGCACATATTAGCCATTATATTGATTAAGCAGCAACTAGATCGATCACACCGATTGTTTACATAACGCAAAGAGACGGTGGCGCACAAAAGCATAGACGAAATTGCGCTTCTTGTAAATGAAATTCTCAAGAAGCAATGGAGCGCTAGCCATGGTGTTAATATTGATGTTTTTTTAGTTGTTGGCTGCTTCTGCTGCTGATGGTGTTGTAAGCGTAGCTTGGAAAGCTACTCGAAGTAGCCTAAAAGGCCGGAAAATTAACGATTACAACTGAACACCATGCAGGCGCGCTTTTGACTGTGCCCGGAAATTGAGAAATGCATTTGTTTTTGGCGATTGTCAAAAAAATGCAAGTGAAGCGTGTGCCAAGTGAGCGAAAGATCTTCTCATGGTCAAACACTTGTCTTTCAAAGTTGCCCCTTCTCCCTTCATCACTCTCTCAGCCAGTCAACAGCTCTGCTGCAAAATCTACAAGTCATTGTACCTTTGTTTGTGTGTCTGTCTGCATCTGTCTTACTGTCGTCGTCGTCGTGGTAACGAATTTGCATTGGTACTGACTAATCGGCAGACACTCAATTACGATATGCATTTACTAAATTGCTTTTAATCCTATTAAGGTTTTTAATATGCGTATTAGAAACACAATTCATTTTGCGGCACCACCAACAACAAAATGATGCAAAAATTTCATTTGCCGGTGTTTTGGGCTCTCATATACTCAGCGTGTTTACGCCAAGCCCCCACATTTTACTCGCACTGCACCAGAAATAATATATCATTCTAGTGTAGAAGTTATTGCATTTGGCAAATTTGATTATGAATTTACTTACAATTTTATCAGACATTGCTTCAAAAAATTGCACTGGAAGCAAAGTAGTACTTGTCAGTGTTGCCAGCTCTATTGTAGTTTAAGGTATTTTTTTTAGAGTTGTGTCGTTTCGTTCTGAAAAAGTTCAAACGAACGGGTCATTAAGATGACCGAATGAACTTATTCAGTCAATCATAAACTAAATCGATAATTTCGCTGCTGGTCAGTCATTTTTTAAAAGATTTTAGAATTATATAAAGAAATACAATTAGAATTATATACGTGTAGTTCCGCGATTCGAATCAATTTATTCTTTTTTTACTTGTAAAAATGTTTTAATTTCAAATGTTTTTAAGTTTTGAAAAATGTAAAAGTTTATTTAAGCCCAAAATAAGAAACCAATTAACTTATTTTGCTCATTTTCAATAAGCCTGTGTATAGGTAAAGCCCAAAAAATTAAAAGATAATCCTAAATAAAGATGAGAATTAAAAAAATTCACAAATAATCACAATTTTGCGATTAATAAATCGATGTAAATCAAGTAGACAGCAGGGATTCAGTGTGGCCATGCGTACGAAAATAGTAGTTTCAAAGTGCTCAGCTTTTAAGTGTATAGCAGATAGTGGCGGACGGTCGATTGTGAAAAAGTTATTGTCGATTGAATTTCAAAATTAAATTCCAATTTACTTTATTTTTGTGCACTTTTTTATATTTTAAATTATTGCTATGGTGAAGTTACAACAAACAAGCATTTTACTAGTGGAAGACTGCAAATTAAAGCTACAGCACATTGCATGTGTCATTTTAGGAATTTCAATCGTATTTGAGGTTTCCCATGCAGATGTACTTGATGTCCACATAATCGTCGATGCCATGATGGGATCCTTCGCGTCCCACACCAGACTCCTTGACACCGCCGAATGGTGCCTCTGGGGCTGAAATGATGCCCTCGTTTACACCCACCATACCGACCTCCATGCGCTTGGCCACACGGAACACTTGCTGCAGGTTCTCGCTGTAAAAGTAGCCAGCAAGTCCACGTTGGGTGTCGTTCGCCTTCTGCACAGCCTCCTCCTCGTCTTTGAACTTGATAATAGAGACAACGGGACCGAAGACTTCCTCTGTGTAGAGTTGCGAACTTGGCGGCACATCTGTCACAATAGTGGGGGCATAGAAAAGTGGACCCAACTCCTTAAGAGCTTTGCCGCCCACAATTATGTTGGCCTCCTTGCTGCGAGCATCCTCCACAAAGCCGCTGACTTTGTCGAACTGCATCTTGTTGATCAGTGGACCAATTTGGACATCACAGGAGTTGCCATCACCGATCTTAAGTGCCTCGACGCGTTGCTTCAGCTGCGACACAAACTTGTCGTAGACGCCCTCCTGAACAAAGAACCGATTGGCCGAAACGCAAGTCTGCCCACAGTTGCGAAACTTTGAAGCCATTGCACCATCCACAGCCTTGGCGACATTTGCCGAATCAAAGACAATAAACGGCGCATTGCCGCCTAGCTCCAAGCAGACACGTTTAATGCCATCGGCGGAGTCACGGAACAGAAGTTTGCCCACTTGTGTTGAGCCGGTGAAGGAAATGCCCCTGACATCAGGACTCTTGCAGAAGAGTTGTCCAATTGGCGCTGCCTTATTTGTGGTTATCACATTGATGACGCCCTTCGGAATGCCGGCTTCCTCGGCCAATTTGGCCACAGCCAGCGCAGTCAGAGGCGTGTCCTCTGACGGCTTGACAATCACTGTGCAGCCGGCAGCCAAAGCGGCGCCTGCCTTGCGCGTTATCATGGCCAGCGGAAAATTCCATGGCGTAATCAGTGCGGCAACGCCAATGGGCTGCTTCATAACAATTATCTCGCGATTTGGCGTACTACTGGGCACAATTTCGCCATAAATGCGACGCGCTTCCTCGGCAAACCACTCGATGAATGCATTTCCATAGGCAACCTCGCCCTTGGCCTCATTGATGGGTTTGCCGGACTCTGCCGTCATAATTTCAGCGATTTCTTGTGTATTCGCCTCGATGAGCTTATGCCATTTCTGCAAAAGATGTTTTTTAATCATTGTCCATTTAATTGTAATTACCACTCGCACCTTTAATAGATTGGAGCGATCCTTGGCGGTTAATGCACGCCATTCCTTTGACTCGTAAGCCTGCTTGGCCGCCTTGATGGCATTTTGTGCATCCTCCACCGTCATGTTAGGCACATGGCCGATCACCTGTCCATTTGCAGGATTGCTGACCGCAAAGGTCTCCTTGTTGCTGGCATCGACCCAGGATCCATTGACCAATGCCTTCGTCTGCACCAGAGCCGAAAAACTACGCATTCTGGTAATTCGTAATGTACTGAGCCTTCGAAGCATTGCTCTACAATAACCCGTTTTGAATTTTATTGGCAACAAATCAATTGTTGTTGTTGTGCCGGCAAATGAGTTTGCCGCTTATCACTAATTGTTGTTATCTATTTACCTTAAATGACAGGAGGTGTTTGTGAAACAACTTAAAGATAAGAATCAGCGCTATCCAGTGCTATTCCAGCAATGTTGCTATTTGCTGTGCGCTTTGTTTTCTGATTGCTTTCAATTGATTTTGATTAGCTGAGTGCAGCTTCTAGTGGTTTCTGATAACTTATAAAGGTCGTAAAGCAAAGAACTGTTTACTTTTTTACTCTCCACGCGCATGACGCCACACAACATAGAAATTCTAACTTATTACGGAAATTTACTAAATGGATAAAATAAAACTAAATTTGTAAAGTGTTCTGTTAAACAAATCATTTGAATGTCATTATTTTACTTAATACAAATTGATTAAATAATTGTATTTCAATTACCAACTGAAAAAACCCTGATGAAATTATAACAGGGTGACGTGCCCTCTTTTTCGGGCAAGATGTGTGAAGAGTAAAGAAAACCAAACAAAACAAGTTTACTATATATCTATCTCTGTTGTCGTGACTCCAAAAGAGTGCGAATACATCACCCTGTTATAATTTCATCATGGAAAAAATATGTGACGTCACTAGACTTTTAACAGAACTACGTAGTGCGCAACCTTGTTTGCGCACCTAAAAATAACCAATTTAATTTTAACAGAGCAATCTTCTGTTAACCGATTGGTATTTTCATAATATGGTCACTCAAGAATATAAAACGTATTGTAGCAGTCAGCTTATGTCATATGAGCATCAACGGTCGTTTCGTATTTGAAAATGTGAAAGAAAGAAAGTAGCATGTTGCACATTTGGATTTGTTTGCCAGATGCCATTGCCATGGACAAAATCTATTCATAAAAACTTGACCAACAGCGGCTGACTACCTTTCGCTGCCTTTGGGTGCTTTTTAGTTGTTTTTGTTAACCTTTTTGTGTGCCATTTAGCTGTCGCTTTGCATGCGCCGCCGCCATCGTCATAGAAGCACAAGTGCTCCATTTATTATGCACAGCTATGGTCATAGATTTCACATATGCCGATGGCAGGTTCTGACTACTTTGTACGAGTATCTTTTTTATTCTTTTTCTTTTACCTTAGCCAGGCTACTGGTCATGCAACTACAGGTGGAACTACTATGCAATCTGTGTTGCAAATTTTTGTCAATAAATTTTCGGCTGAGAATGCCAAAACAAGCGAACATCGCGTTGGACATCATAACTGTTAAGATAAGATTGCCTAGATGCGATGCGGCCAAAATGAATTCAATTAGTTCTGATTTAAAACTAATTGAAAATGCGTCAACTAAACAAGGTAGTGCCTAGTTGTCAGCTTGTTGTTGTTGTAGTTGTAGTTGCTTGTTGGTTGTTGGTAGTTGGTAGCTGTTTGCTTCTTGGCCAGCGGCTTATGAACACGGCCTGTCGATAGGTGTGTAAGTTATTTGTCTTAAGTGCTGCCGGTGGGCGTTATACTTTGTATGCTCCAGCATGTTGGCATGACTTTTATGATTATGGTCAAAATGTCAGATAAATAGCTAGATTGCAAGAGGGAGAGGGAGCGAAGGGGATGCATAGACAGAGACAGAGCTAATGAAGTTCTCAGTGAGCATTTGGTTGGACTTTACTGTCAACTTAACTGCACAATTGTGACAAGTTAAATGCGCTGCATGGAATTTATACGGTCTTTTCTTTATAGATAGATAGATCAGAGCAGACAATGCGCATTTGTTTAGCTAATTGTAATACGAAATCATAACACGCCATAAAAACGACACAAAAAAGGAGATATGAGACCGGTTCGAAGACTCTCTCCCTCTCTTTCACAGTTGAGGCCAACTAAACAGCAGCTGGTCAATGGACAAACAATGCTCTAAGGAACTCTAAGAGTGGAGTAACAACAACAACAACAGCAACAGCAGCAGATCAGCCATAAATCATGTTTGGGAACACGTTCCTTCCTTCAGTTAACAACAACAGAACAACAACCAAAAGAGATGAAAAACATCTGTTGTTATTGCCATTGACTACGAGTTTGTGGCAGCTTTCTTAAGGACAATGGAGAAGGACTTGCTGCAAGCTTAGGGCGCAAAACTGGTTGCCTGCCACAGATAAATGTATCGTGCTCATGATCGTGGTAGGCAGCTGCCTTGCCAAGTTAAGCGCCGCAGCACAAAATGGCCGACAGGAGCGGCCACAGGATAATAGCTTTGCCAACGCCAATCTCCTGATGTCGTTGTCGCTGCTGCTGCTGAATCACCTTGGCACGTGGTGAGCTCCTTGAAAATCTGCAGCTGCTCGAGATCAGTGCTGCCAACAACATAGCTGTAGCAACATGAGCTTAGCTAGAAATATCCAGAAAAATTGCTTAAAAAAAAAACAGATAAAAGTAATTAAATTATATTAAGGCTATAGAAAAAAAATAGAGAGCTAGAGGTGGGGAAGTGATCTGTGGGTTTCTGTAATAAACACAGACCAAGCTTTTTTTTTAATTTGTGCGCGCTTTTATATTTTGAATTATTGCTTTATTTGAAATATTGTCATACATTTGCCTTCAACAATCCTCTAATAAGAAATCTTGCATTTACATATAAGTATTTTTTCAGATTTTGCTTGTATTGAAATTTAGACATTTTTTAATTGCCTTACACAAAAATAGTAATTCGTTTACTAATGATAATTTAACTAGCATTGGTAAAAAGTAATGCTAGTGAAAATAAAAAGTACTTCTAATGAAATTATCATTTCACTATAGTAACAAATGTGTGAAGCTAATAAATTAATTTATAATTAAAGGTTATTATGTTGAAATGTTTTCAGTAGTCCTGCCACAGTGTGAAAATTTTTCAATCGTTTGCCATTTGTTAAACTCCAGAGCAGGCGGGAAAATAGCTGAATTGCCAGCACTGCTCAAGACGCAGCTGTCCACAGCTTTGACTCGCTAACTATCCCGTTTCGGGTCCTGCAAAGCAACACGTGATTGCTTGACTGGCTTAATTATTATTTACCTTGCCTCAAGGTTATGGCATTATTATTACTATTATTGTGTGCCCAACTAGATTATTATTTCATAATCTTGCCCCTTCCTTCTTACCTCCCTCCCTCCCCTAACTACAGAGCAGTCCCAATTGTGTGTGATCTACTTTCGATATGCCCGACATGTTCTGGCATGCAATTGTCGCCCCTTTTTACCAGCCTTGTTGTTGTCCTTGAGCTTGAAACGGACCCAACCCTATGACGATCCGTATCCGTTGTTTGAAACCGCGCAACCCCAATAGAAATTTCAAAATAATAATTACGCACTCACACACATAAAAGCGAGCACGAATCTATGAGTTTCCTTTTTGATTGTCATCTTCCTTATTCGCTCTTTTTCTTCTTTTTTTATGTACATATGCCTGCTACGCATAATCTTTGCCATTGAAATCGGAAATCCAAACTGCGCATTCCCTTCCAAATGTCAAAGTCGAAATTTGGTACAATTATTGTGCCATGTTCGCATTGTTTGTAGTGCGTAACTCATCTCCTCAAACTGGATTCGATTTGGGGTTGTTTTTGTTGTCAAACTGTCGAATTATTTACACTGCACAAAATGTAATTGAAATTGTAACCTATTCAAATCTATGTATGTATGTCAAGAACTGTGTTTCAACACACCTAACCTAAAAGTTTCTTTGTGTATATTATCCATATTCATGTTTTGATTTTCCTATTGCTGTATTTCTTTATCTACTTTATTAAACTTGGCATTTTAGTGGCTGTGTAGCCATATCAGAGTATTTTCTTGAAAAACTGTTCAGAACTAAATCAAAAATCGTCCCTAACCTTACATAACCTAAAAGTTAAACACTTAACACAACCGATAACATTATTCTACCTACTATTTGCATAGATTCAAGAACGCTTCCATCGAATCTTTTGCACTTTAGCTACAGTGTATTCAATTCCACGTATTCTCCCGAAAATCTATTCAAAACTGTACCAAAAAATCGTTCAAAAGCGCGTAAAACTCATTGAAAAGCAATCAAAGCATAAGAGAACTACGCAATGGATTAAATACTACTGCCATGTATAATTTATGCAACCCCATGGAAAATTTTGGGCATCTCTTTGGCATTGGGGTGGCTCTGGGATGCTCAGGATTGTGGATACCATGAGACGACCAGAGAGAGAGAGGTTAGTTTCGGGTTGGAATTCGGAATTTGCGTCGTCAGAGATTCTCACGCTTGCGATATGTTTATTGCGCAGCTTCCTGGTCCTTGCCCCTGGTCCTAGCTGCTGTTCTTGTCCTTGTTATTGTCGGTTTGATTTGGGTAGGCCGTTTTCCTTGGTTGCATTGCGCCTTTGTGTCTCGCGGGCTTCCTGAGAGACGAGACGAGAGACGGAACGCGAGAGGTAACAGCCCATTGCTCCATAATTATGACTGTCTTTGTTGGCCAAAGTGCATTCTTATTTAAATTTCGCTGCTCTGAAGTGAAATTGCAACAATGAGATTGCTCCTGTGACATTTCCGTTTAATTGTTCATTGCTTCATTTGATTCTCTTCGGTCGTAACGGTTCCTGGACACGTCTTACACGTGTAACTGATCTGAATTGAGGCGAGTGGAGATCTTGAGGCCAAGTTTTTGGGATCATCATTAAACTCAAGTCGGCAGCTGTTGCCTCTTGTCTTATTTTTGCCAACTTTATGCGATTTCTTAACGCATAAACATATCAAATTACGATCGCAGTTTGAGCAAAAAAAAAAAGAAAATAAAAACCGGAAGTTTTTAAATCAAAAACAAAAGCCAGCGAAGTCTGCTTAATTTTTGGTTGCTTTTCAAATATTTCTTTGCTCCTTTTTTTTGCTTTTATTATTTTATTTTTTACTTTTTTTGGTGCATTGCTGCAGCCTCCGTTTTGCCCTTGATATGCCGTCCGCCTAAAGGATGCGTCTTCCCGTGATCTTGAAAAGCGCTTCGCCTCGCTTGATGTGCCTTCCAGGTCAGTGTAAACACAATTTCAGTTACATTTTTCGAAGCGTTTTGTTTTTATTGAACAAACATGGGATCGCACTGCAAACAGCATGAGTTCTGCAATCTTTCGATCGCCGATCTTCGTACAGCAGTTCTTAAGATCATGTGAGGGGAACTGCAATGTACGTCAAGTTCATTGACGCCCATGGAGCTGTTGACCCAGCATCACAAGTTGTAACTTATTAATGAGCGCAGATCGAGCTGATCTTGGCCACAATACCATATAAATTTATAGAAAAAAATGTGAGCTCAATCGTAGATTTAGTCATTATTCACAAAACTATGAGTTAGACAAAAGATAAGTTTTATAAAACTCCATCTCTCGCTTCTTTTATCCCGAGCTAAGATCATTTAAGCTGAGCTTTATAATCTTCTTACGCCTGTCAAAGTTTTAATTATGTCACTATTACTGTTTAATACTCTTTCAAGTCTTAAGTAGTTATCAAGCAATTTTTTACTACTAAATTCTCCTCGATCTCTCAATCCGTCTCTTCAATGCGCTTCCAACTTTTAAAGAGATCCATTACAATGATTATAACAATTTGCGCTCTGGAAATCTAACAAATTTATTCGCTTTAGAAACTCGGCATTCACTGCTGATGTATGGATCGATAGAACGATCCATCTGGAAGACTTGTAAGCAAGGTAAATGAATTGTATAATCCTCCTGGCGCAAGATCACATGAAAGTGATAAATCCAAGGCTGATACTGGTAGCAGACAGCTCTTTGGGTTGTTTCTTTTCTTTTTCTTTCCTTTTTTTTTGCTAAGCCGCAAACAAATTTGCGCTGCGCTTGAGATCAATCATTGCAGACTGAGGAGAAAGAGAAGATCGAGGAGAGTCTCATAATAAATCAACGGAAACGTTTTTGTGCCATGTAATTTTTGTTTGGCACAGGACTTTCAGCTAACGCGGCATGTCCTTGCTGCAGCAGGATGCCCGATGTCCAAGAGCGACCGTCTTTTGTGTCTGTGCCACAAATTCTATTGTGCTAAAATGTTGTTTTCCTTTCGCTTCGTTTCTTTTCGTCTCGTCTCGTGTGTTGTTTGCATTTCGAAATGCAAAATATGGAGGTAAATTCGGGTACCAGGTGCAGGTCCAGACAAATATACGAGTATTTGCTTTAAAAAGAGAATTGTGTGGCGATCTCAGTACGATATGCAAACATCTGCCTGATCCTCCTTTCAGTTCAGCTCAGCTCAGTTCAGTTGAGTTCAGTTTACTTCACTTCTTGTCTGACTGTACTGAAAGTTATATCGTTTTACAGGTGCATAGTTCATATAATCGATCGTCAGTCATTTTTCAGTTATTTTTCATCAATTTGATACGTGTCTGCTACCAAAGTGTAAATTCCGCCCAGAGGGACCCTCGAAACTAATCAGTCGACACCTGTTATTTGGACGATATTAGGTTCTATACGTGCGCAACTCGCGATCGAGACGAGCTCAAATTTATAACCCTAAAATAAAATAATCCATGGTCCGTGTTCGTTGCCCTGTGTGTGGGTTTTCCTACTAAGAAAAAGGATGTCTGCTGGCAGAAACCTGTTGCCAGCTAATTCGGCACATTAATTCAATAGGAGAGACTCACTCACTCACTGACTGACTGATCGAGAGCAGAGCCAAAGGCAGGTAGACAACTGATTGTCCTGTCTGCTGGATTAGAATTAGAAAAACGAATACGAATACAAACAGAAAAATAAAAGAAAAGGATCAAGGAGCGAGTGCAACGAGCCTTGCCTCTAAGTAGCCAGCTTATTGTAAGCCAGAGCACGACGATCGACAAAACTAAACCCTGAACTGAACTGCACTCAACCCAAGATCAAACCGAAAACTCATTCAGGCGGAAGTAACAGCTGCGTCTTGTAAATGCATTCGCTGTCTGAGACAAAAGTCTGAGAGTCTCTTTGCGACTTGGCAATTATGCGCAGCTGTAAGATCGAAGATCGCAAAGGATCGAAAGCTTCGCTCCCACACAAAAGGCCCAAAGCTTTTGTGCTTCCCCAGATTCTGTGGTTAATGTTGTTGTTTTTTTTGTTACTTCTGTTTCTTTTAGCTTTTTTTATTTTATTTTCGAGTCAGTTGTCGACATCGTCGCACCTGTCGCACAATTTATTTTACGCCAAGAAGTGAAAAGCCCAAAAGCAAAAACCACCAAAAACCAAAAAAAATAAAAATGTAAAAAAAAACAGTTGCTTGATGTGCAGCGCATATCCGTTTGTCTTTAGCTTCCTTTTCGTAATGACGACAAACCAAGAGAAGCAGCTGCCAGCATCAGCCCAAAAGAAAACCAAAAACAAGAATACATATAGACATCTTCGGGTGCCAAAGATTTAATACCCTTGCAGACATATTGATTAGACTGTATCAGATCACTACGTAGTTCCTTCTTTTTCTTAACGATAACCAAATTCTGATTAAAAATATTTATTTTGGATAACTAAGGTCCTTATCAAAATTATAAGACACATCAATAATTTGTATTCCTCCCCTCGCAAAATCTTTGTCTTTTAGAATTTGATAAAAACAAAAATATAGAAAGAAAGAAAATAGAATTGGCTACGAAGTTTTACCGTTACAGTTTTTTTTTGCATTGTCTGGAGAACTTCAGCTAATTTTTCGTAAATGTGCAAGAATTTGGACTGTTTGCAACCGTATCAAAATTATAAGACATATTGAATTAAATGAAGCTTAAAGATTATCTTTCCGAATTTTTGAGTTGCTTATCTCTCACTTAAGTAATTTACATAAAATTAAATAAAATGGGTGGCTCCACATTGCATCGGAAGGATGAAATTGACTCCATTCTTGCCTATTCAAAGTCCGGCTGGACTGTGAGCAAGATATCAAAAGAAATCACTTGCTATCGGACCGTAGTCGTCATTTTTTTATAGAATCCTCAAGATTATGGTGAAAACCGAAGCACTGGTCATAAAACAATTTTAAATGACCGATATAAAAGGCGCATTATTAAGAAAGCCATTAATTCGACTGCATCCTGTGCCCATCTTGCTGCAATTACCAGCAAAAAAGTGTTATCCATGCCTATTTGGAGCACTTTAAATGAGTCCGGAAACATTGTCCGAGGTGTGCACAAAAAGATTCCTCAGTTGACCTCTCATTACAAAGCTGCGCGGATTGATTTTGCTTAAAGGAACTTGAAAACGAATTGGGGATCGGTTAGGAAAATGTTGTAGTGGTCTTTTGCATTAGTTATATTGTCTAATTTCCAAAAAGGTACTTTCTTCTGATGAGAAAAAATTTAATCTCGATGGACCAGAGGGTTTTCGTTATTACTGGAGCGATCTGAGAAATAAACCTCTTTATTTCTTGAAGAGAAACTTTGGTAGCTGGGCAGTAGTGGTATGGGGACCATTTAACAAGATCGTATCGTTAAACCTGCAATTTTCCAGCTCTAGGATGAATAGTTCTGACTATATACGGATCCTAGATAATAGCTTGATTCCATATTTAAATGAAAATTGGAAAAATCCTTATGTTTTCATTCAGGAAAACGCCCGAATGCACACAAGTCGCCAGACAACACTGTTTTTAGAGGGGTGTTCGGTCGATTTAATGAACTGGGCAGCATGCTTACCGGATCTAAATCCAATTGAAAATGTCTGGGAAATATTAACAAGGCGTTTCTATAAGGAAAACGAAAGATACGAAAATTTAAATGAGCTCAAAACATCATTTATAAGGGAATGGGGTCAGATAGACTCGAAATTATTGATAAAGCTGTCAAATTCCATGAAGATGAGATTTTTTGATGTTGACAGATGCCAAGGATCTTTGATAGATCGCTAAACTATCGAAATTCAATGACTTAAGTAGATATTTTTAGCATATAAGTACTTTAAACCAGACATGTCTTATAATTTTGATATGGTTGAAAATCCCACTTTTTGTTATTATTTTAAAAATAAGTTACAACACTTAATATTTTGAAATAAAAGGTGATGAAACACTTTAGTATTTGTTTATGAAGTATGTTGATGTGTTTTTTTATTACCTAGATTGCGTATCATGAAAAATATTTAAAGAAATCGAAGTGTCTTATAATTTTGATAAGGACCTTAGATAAATCTAGATACAACAACTTTCTTCAATGACTCTTTCAAAAGCACTAATAACTGATCACGAATATGCTAAAGAGCTACGTTATTCCATCAAAAGTGCCTTCCTTAGAGCGTAACACGCTATGTGATGTAATTTTCATACCGTTTGTTAGGGTATACAAAAGGGAAAAGAAACCTGGTTCAATGCAATCTCCTGATCGCCAGATACTAATATACAGGGATACAAAGAGTCGATCCAAACTGCAGCTTTGGTCTTGCTTTCAATGCGGATCTTTGCTTGTAATTTGCAATCGTTCACATGTTGTTCTTGTCTGATTTTATTTGCTTTGATATGTTTTTTTGTGATCATAAAGTTGCCCTGATCACTTTAAGTAGCTTTTGCGTTTATAAAATTGCCGAAATTTACGCAAACTGTCTCAGAATACGAAAAGAACGCATCCCTCTCTTCATGCTGGCTGTGAGAAACAAAAGGTCTTGACGATCGCTCTGATTCACCATGGGGCTGTAGATCAATGTCACGTTTATGTTTTGATAAAATTTATAACTTTATTAAAAATATAAATGTATGATGCACAGATCTTGACACTCTGAGTTACGTGGAGTCTGCGATCGTTTCAAGTTCACAATGATCGAACTGCTTCTGGATGTGAATATTAAAAGTTGCAGGATTAATAGGACTTTTCTATTATTTTACGGATCGAACGAAAGAAAGTGTAGTTGAAAGGAAATTTGCAAGATCTTTATTAGTGATCATATACATATATTTTTCGAATAAAGATTACAAATGTAAATTAAGGAATGCAAAGAGTCAAGATCATTATTTCAGGAGAGCCTAGAGAAAGTAAGATTAATTTGGGTATTCATAATGACAGGGCATCGTTTAAGTGAAATAATAAAATTCTCTCTTTAAAGCTCACAAATTTGAGGGTAAAATAGGTCTTATATATCCAAAGCGCGAAACACTTTTTAGATAAAAAATGTAAGGCTAGCCTTTTAAATAATATCATATCGGATTTTTTGTCATTATAAAGAACAGAATAAAATCTGATAGGTTTATGTATTACAGAACATTCCCAAAACTAGGTTGAAGATCAAAAGTAGTTGAAAATTGGAAACTTTCGTTCGCAAATTGAGTGATGTGTTAACATTATGCAGCACAATCTATTCCAGACTGAATGTTAACCCTCGGCCGCATTCGGGTCAGGAGAATAAATTGCTTAGAAAACATAAACAAATTACACGCAATTAATAAAGCAGTTGGATGTGTGTGTGTGTGTGTACTTTTGGCAGTTAGTGTGGCATGTAATGGCCCATTTGATGGGTTAGAGGGATAACCAATGTCAGAGGTAACTTTAGGGTGGTGGCATGTAAACGACAATGTAATAGCTACCCAAACCGAGAACGCAGAACCGAGAACACAAAACTTCAGAGCTCGTCAAAGGTGTGAAGACAGTTTGCAGATTAGACAATTTGCCATGGTTCGTTAGAAGTTTTGCTGGTGATGGTATATGGAAAATCAAAACATAATTTCGAACGCTTCAATGACTCTGCAAACAGGGGGCAAAAAGGGAAACCTTGAACCTGGGTGGAAATGTTACCGGTTTTCAAAGAGGAGGCAAACTAGTTTCACAGCGGGATCGCATCATCTTAACATTTGCGTTACCTTTACCTTTGTGTGTTATTCTCTCTTTCTGGGTGTTGTGTGTAAGTGTGTGTGAGTGTTGTGCTTTCTTTGAGCGAGACAATGAGGTTCATTAGAAATGCAGAGGCACACACACATACACTCAGAGGATCACAAAGGGTACAGCTGCGTCTTTCAACTTTGAGCTTTGCAACACGAAATCAATTGGCATTTCGTGTCGTGCCACTCACAGCAGCTGTTATCCTGTTTGCCGCATCCTTTTGTAATTAACAACAAACAGACAATTGCAATGGGGGACAAGGGGACCGAGGGGGAGACAGAGAGAGAGAGAGAGAGAGAGACAGAGATAGCCGCAGGCACGGGTTAAACTCATTAAAGCCAACGCCGGCTGTGGCCTGCGTACAGTTGCCAAACGCAAGCTGATCGCCCAATGATGTGCCCAGCTCAGTCGCTATGACGATCCGTCGTTCAGTCAGTCAGACAGTCAGGCAGTCATTCAGTCAATCGGTCAGTTTGTCATACATTCAGTCAACCTGCACAGTTGCCTGCAACTGTCTGTCGGCCTGTTGGCCATCACCTGCCATCGACATCGTCCGCCTCTTAGCCATGTGTCTGCACACGCTGTGTGTGTGTGTGAGTGTGTGTGTGCGTGTATGTGTGTTAATGTGTGTGTGTCTGTTAATGTGTTTAATGATGCCTGTGCCATTCGCGCAGTTATGCTAAATTGCAGCTCTGGCTGCCCCAGCAATCCACTTCACTCCAATCCACTCTACGCGGTGGCACATGTCGCCCCTGTGTTGTTGTTGTTGTTGTCACTGTCTCGTGCGACGCGTCATCGATTGTCCTGTGTATGCGATCTGCGATCTGCGGGCTCTGTTTCTTGGCTCTCTAGCCACGCGCCTTGTCCACCAACAACAACTAGTAGAAGAAAAGGATTTAGTTGAAAGAACCCGACATTAGTAGACCCTGTACTTATTCTGTAATAAACACCAATAAATATTCTGAAAACTTTGTGCATTTTAGAGAGTGTTTTCTTCTTCTTTCTTCTTCCTTAAATAATATTCGAGACTTATTAAGTTCAGATAATTCCGATCATGATCAGACACTTCTTACATTAAAATTCCTCGACTTTGATTTTGCAATTGGATTTTTTAATTTGCGGGCGGAAAGGTCTGGAAAGATTATAAATGAAACTTTATTTGCTTAGGATATGGACATTTCCACAGGAAAGTGAAGTGGCGGTCGTACAACAAAATGTGACAAAGAACAAGAAAATAGGTCAATAGGTTGGTCCTAGTTTAGTAAAAAATATAAAAAGAATCAATTATGATTAAAAGCTCCAAGCATAAAAAGGCTATAACGATCTGAACCAATTTTTTTTTGTTCTAATTTTTGTGCCAAAAACAAGAGGTAAGTATACTTGTAAATATCTTTTTTATATCTAAGTAGCCAATATTTACTGTTTTTAAAAAACAGTTATGAAAAGAATTGACCTGGGTCGATCAAATTGGGCAAATCTGCTTAAAATCATTTTTTTTTTAATTAATTGAATTTAAATTTTTTTAAATAATAGCAAGAAGAAGTTTTTGGAAGAAAACGTACAATATGTCAGATTTTCATCGTATGAATATTTCCGCAAATAAATGCGGATAAATGACAAACTTTATAGACCCTTTACATATTTGAAGTACAGGCTAAAAAAACCAACAACAGAAAACTCTTGATCGAATTAAAACGAAAACTTTCCACATGATTTTTACCTTTTTGTGCACTCTACATTCGGGGCACCCTTCAACTGACTTAAGTTGCAACTGCGCCTTGGGAAAGCACCTGCCAACATCATCAACAGCAAGCAAGCAAAATGTGGGCCGCCCTAATGGAGTTGTCTTGCGGGTCTTGCGGGTAGATTCGGTTTCAGGATTCAAGATTCCGGCATTTCGACAAGTCGAGACTTTTTCTTCTGCTGCAGGCACATCACATCAATTACTAAAATGTTTGCCTAATTATTTTCATATTTTATTTAAAGTCTAATAAATGCCGGCTAAAAACTCTGGGCTGAACGCTGCAACGCCACTGGCAATACACACATACAAAGGGGCCGGACACTGTCATTCATTAGGAACATCTCTGGGAATCCGAAGTGCCATTATTAAGGCACAAAACTTGCAATACGTATAAGAAAAAGACCAGTCTTCTGTAGGATTCTTTTCAGATGATTGCGAATCGTAAGAAACTCCAATTCCTTCTCCAGTTAATAATTAATATTTTTAATTGCTTCAATCTCCTTAAAATATGCAATAAAATAAGAAAAACCCTCACAAAAGTTTTGTAATTTCAAGGATCAAACGCATTTCCACAATGTTCCATAACATTCCATTCGCAAGGCATTGCAGGGCATATCGACTTCGGCGCATGCGCATACAAAACCCCTAACGCAAGATCGATGAGCTCCTCTTTGTAGTTTGTAGCGAACTCTGCTTCTGCCCCTGCCACTGTCGTTGTTGCTGCCTTTTGTCGCTGAGCGAAGGCAAAGCAACAAAAAAATGTCCGTTATTATGCTTTGTAGTAGATATGACAGCGTGCCGATTAATGACGTGCTCTGATGCTATAATTTAATTTCTAACATTTTTATTCATTTAATATTAAAAATATAAGACATGAATTGGAGCATAGTATGTACATTTTAATTATCAATTAATTGTACACAAATATATGCATATAACTTGTTTTGCATTTGCAATCCATATCGTGCTCTTACTGAAATATCGGCCTGCACCCATCGCTACTTTTTGTAGTCGCATCTTTGCCTGGAAGGCTGCCTGCGTCGCTGCCTTT
The DNA here is from genome assembly GCA_963924055.1 of Drosophila limbata. Classification (NCBI taxonomy): domain Eukaryota; kingdom Metazoa; phylum Arthropoda; class Insecta; order Diptera; family Drosophilidae; genus Drosophila; species Drosophila limbata. The sequence goes on along the minus strand of OZ001352.1, from coordinate 18,705,575 downwards.
TCGAAAGCAGAGCCGAAGCAACAGCAGGAGTTCTTCTTCTTCTTAGATTGTGCGGCTGACGCTTTCGAGCGACGTTGTCGCTGAAGCAGGAATCAATTGCGCGCGCACCATCAGCGAGGACGGTTGTGGAAAAATAACTCTTAAGAATTTCTCTCTTTCATCGCGGCCTCAGCGGTTAAAATGATCTCTCGTGGTTGACTTTGGCTTCGCGACTCAGTTAAGGTTTGAAGTAATGTGTATTTGTGTTTGTGTCTGTGCTGTGTATTTTTATTTGTTAACTACAGAACCGTTACTTTAAATGTAAGGCGAAAGACAAAGTGCTGAACGTAACAAAAAGAAACTAATTGTGTGTTAAGTGCAAAGAGACATGCAAAAGATATGCCAAAAACAACATTTAGATTACTGCTGCTGCAGTTGAAGTCGGTGCAAAGTTTACAAACAAGAAGGCTACGCAGATGCAGTTTACAGTTTACGAATTGGTGGGTGCGGCGTTATTATTGTTGTTGTTGCTGATCTTGAACTCACGTTGAGGCCGAGGCCAAATCCCCAGCATGGACCTAACGGTGCAGCAAGTGCAGCAGCACGACAAGGAAAAGACGACGCTGCAGCAGCAGCCATTGCATTTCTTTTGATTGCTTGTGTATCATCTTCGGGGATCTTGGTAAAACGCCTTCGCCTGCGCCTGCGCCCACTCGTCCGCTAAATTTTCGTCGCCGAAATGGGTTTCTTTTGCGCTCAGTTGCTGTTTACTTCTTTTTTTCGGTGATGAAGAACAAGACGGAAACGATGCAGACGAAGACTATGCACTCAAAAGGTAATCTTATGCTAGAGTATAAAACTGCCGTTAGTTTTTATGTTTAACCGTTTGACGTTTGGGTGCAGCAGCAGCCGCAGTTGCAGTCGCAGCTGACGCTCTCTCAATTTTTTACAGCCTGAGCAAAGTCCAAATTCCGTATGTTATGTCTAACCATCACCATCAACTAACTGACGCTTGCAGTATGACATTCACACAGAGCTTTGCATTTAAGCTTATGACGCAATAAATAAATGACGAAAGAAGTGGCATGAGTTAGTGGGCGAAGTTTTAACGACGCAAAAGCTTATTGCTATGAAAATTGCTACGGGAAGGGGTCGCTGTTACTTACCATCTCATCGCTTTCGTTTGCCTTTCAAGTTATTTAAGAAGCACAAAGAAGTAGTTCATTGTGCCCGAGTATTTTGTGGATTGTGACTCATCCTCACCCCCAAACGGTATACGAAATTCAAAATTACTTTACGCATTTTGCGCGCCAAGCAAAACGAACGCGAGAAGAGCAATAAAAGGGCAGCCAACCAAAGAGCGAGAGTGGGAGACAGCGAGAGAGGGAGAGAGAAAACATCACGTGTGTTGCCAACTTTGCTCAGTTTTTGCACTTTTGCTTTGCGTCGCAGCTTCTGCTCTCCATGTCAGCGCCTTCATTATTATAATTTTTATTGCTTATGCGTAAATCAAAGTACATATACAATTGTATATTTCATACATAATATTGGTATATACATGCATATACATATACTTTTTATATTCGTATAAAAAAGCACCTTTTTGGACGCCTGCACTAATTTCGCAAAATGTTGCTGCTGATCCTTTTTTTTTATGTGTTGCGCGCATTTCCGTTACTGATACATTTTTTTTCTTCTTTGAGCTTGGCCTTTGTTTTTGTGCCAAATCATTGCCGTATAACATGAAACATGAAATGTCTGTGGTTTGCATACAAATTCATTAGTGCCGGGGTGCCAATGGTGATTGCAACGACGCCGACGTCGACGACGTTGCTGTTGAGGAACTGCCTGACTGACTGACTGGCCGTTGCTTTCCTCCATCTACTAGTATTCCAATCCTTCTTCCTCCACCTCCCACATACAATCAAGAAGGAGCCATAGCTTTTTGTTGCTGCTTTTTTTTGGTTCGCATTTCTCAGAATTCTGCAGCGCACCTTTGTTACAGGCCGGCAAGAACTGAACTGGCGACTTGGCAGGAACTCACACGGCGTTACCATGTTTCTCTTTTTGTTTCTGTGTTCCCTGGAATTGTCTTTGGTGCTTTCTTCACTGTTTTTATACTTATCTTAATTATAAGCTATCGATAGTTACCAAAGCTACTTTTCTAGAATTTCAGAGAAAAAATATCTTCTTTTTAAAGATCTCTTTAGAAACAAAGTTGCCCTTTATCACATGTTTGACAAACTATTTATTTAAAATATACAGCAACAGAATCCCAAAAGGTTTCCTTTCCAGCTCATTTGGAGCTGTCTCTTATCTCAAATCTATCTCTATTAAGCACTCCACGTGATCCAGATCATTGCCTATAGAATCTATCTCACATAAATTAGACGCAACTTCAACACATTTTCGCTGCGACGAGAGAAGAATTTATGAAGTTCAAATTACTTTTATTTTTTATTTTATGTTTTTTTTTTTTGATCTGTCTTTTTTCCGCTTACTGTGTAACCAAAAATGTGACCCGAAACTCGTTCTGCACGACAATTTGGACACTAATTTTGGGGCTGGCATACCCAAATACAGTTGTCGGTAAAATTTTATTGATCTTCTGTGCAAAAATATAAAATTGTTTCATGGTCGTCGGTCGTTCGTTGTTGTTGTTGGCAACGAAATCGAAAACGAAACACAGCTTGGAATCGAATTGAAAACCCCAGGACCATAGAGGTCTGAGGATTGCTTGGAAGCTTGGAGTTGAAGTGGAGCTTTCTGTGTACCTCAAAACTGCAGACGTCGCGCCGATAACAACAACAACAACAGCAGCAAATACGCTGGTTTAGGAGCCACTGTCCACTGAAGCAGCTGCCGAAGATCGCCAAAAAGGGCAGCCGAAAAATATTTTTATCTTGATATTTTCTGTTGTTTTTTTTTATTTAATTTTTTCTTTTTGCCTGTTCTAAATACGCTAAGAGTTGCTTTTGGGGCATAAATATATGTCTTTAGTGTGGCATGTCTGGTTGCGTTTTCGGAACTTGGTAAATGGGCCACTGGACGGTCGAGAGAAGTGGAGAAGAGCGGAGAGGAGTCGGTTGTTGGAGGAGACGCTATTCCCGAATCTCCGAGTGCCGAGTGCCAGCCGTCTGCCAAAATTCATGGAATTAGTTAACGATTAATGATTGGATATTGATTTTGGTTGTTTCGGTCTGAACTCGCAGATACAGATACCAGTCTATAGAGTATATAGATACGAACATATTTCTACTCTATACATGTGTATTTCTCACTTTTCTCCAATTTAGTTTGGTTAAACAACTAGTAAATTTGTTTTTTACAGCCTTCTCTGCATTTTCCTATCTTTGTTAATTAAATTAGCAATAATTTTATTAGCTTGACGAACTTTCTTCTTGCATGGTTTAACCATTTTATCTTTACGATCGTCACTCGCATAAAACACACAAATGGAAAGGGGCAATATGATCAGAGAGAGAAGGAGGGAGAGAGAGAGAGAGAGGATTGTTAGTAGAGGTAGATGAAACGAAACAGCTTCCCAGGTAGTTTAGACGCAGCGCTCTGCTTTTTATTATTTTCTTTTATCATCGCTTCCTATGAAACTTAATTTGTGGTGTTGCTCCTTAGCCGCATATCAAATTGGCGCTATCGAATATATAAACACATACACACCTATACAAACTCAACAATGCCCCACATAACTATGGGGCAGCCTTCTTAATAAGCGTCTACAAAATTTGCTTAGCTCTTTGAATTTTTTTGGTTCGCCTGCGCGAAATTTGAGGCTTAAATTCTTCAAAGATCTTTTCCAAAACTTTGCTTATACAAAAGTCTCACACACACACACATACTTATACATAGATAATATAATTGGAACACATTTAACGCCACGTTGTGCACAGGCTCCAAGCTTTCAGCATCATCAGAATCTCTTTAAAATCTCGGTCGGAAATTTGTGTGAGAACTGTTTGAGATTTAAGGCCCCGACTTGGATTTTAGAAGTATGCTGCGGATTATAACTGGGCGCGAATGTGGATGCTAATGATTTGCTTACTGACTTGGCAACAAGCACCTTTCCATTGTGTGCGTGTGTGTGTGTGTGTATGTGTGTATGTTATGTAGGCCTATTAATTGCATTTTGACCAAAGCTGCTTTTGGCCTTCAGGCTCTCAGCAGGCTATAGTAATTGAGTTGTTAGCCATTTAGTTGTGTGTCCCCCCCAAAGTGTTCACTGTAATCGTAGCGCAATCTCGTCCCGTCAGTTGAGTAATTTTTATTGCTAACGAGGCAAGCACTTGTTGCAAGTGGCATGGCTTACATTTCAAATGGAAATGTCTTTAAGAATTCTCGAGTAGATCGTGAAATGTACTTTCTTCCTTTTTTATTTTTAAAGATACATACTTTACTTAATTAATTGTTAAAGTATTATAACAAGAAGTCATGTTAATTCATGGCTTTAATGAATTGTTGGTATTTTATGGGCATGTATCATATTAAAAGTAAGGACCTAAGAGTCTAAAACTGCTGTAGTTACGTATCTATTATCCGTAGTTTTCTACTTTTGTTCTAAATTGTCAAAAATTCCACTTTTGTCTTAAAGCCTGTCATATAAAAAATCAATACTAACTTTTCTGAAATGAAAAACTACAATAATAAAGGATTTTTTATAGCCACATAAGTTTTGTTTCGATTACAGTTGAACTTCCATAACTCGAACTTCTATAACTCGAATTTCTCTCTAGCTCGAGCTAAATGAGTGGCAGTAAAATTAATAAACTTAAGAAAAATAATTCTATAAGTCGAATATCTCTATAACACGAACCTTTTCTTTGGATAATGGTGATTCGAGTTAGGGAAGTTCGACTGTATTTCAAATACTCATCCCGAGAATACGATCTTACTTATCAGTTCCGAGAAGTCAATTTAAAATAAAGTTGAAACAAGGTCAGTCCAATTTTAAAGTACATGTGTATTTCTCCAGAAATTTAACCATATCACTTGATATGATTAGGTTTAACATTAACCAGATGTGGCATATTGAAAGAAGTTTATTAAAAATTGATTTCCCAAAACGACGCTTATACATCACTGCGGACGGCAGTCCGCGCTAGTGACGAAAGCAGCACGAAGGGTGCGAAGGCGACTAGCATATATACACAGGAAGAATGGAAAATATCAGAATTCTTGTAGTTCACAATCAACCCACACACAAAATTCTACAACTCTGTGGCATTAGTTTGCCAATTTGATGCTCAATCGAAGCGAACTCTCAGTGATTGGAGATGCCAAGGCCAATAAATGGCCAACACTGATTTGCATTGATTGCAGGCAACAATTGCCAAACTGCCACCCAGTGGAACAGAGAAGCAGCTCAAACTGTAGTGTCCAGTCCAGTCCAGGTAGAAACATATGAACGTACAAAAGTATAAATATGGACAATACTCGTATATTATGCCATAACAATATCAACGAAATGACTATGCAACTCCAAGAGGCAGAAGAGGAGAATCTGCGAATGGGGAATGGTTTTTTGCTCATTGCTGTTTTCCCAGTTGTTGTTGCTATTTTTGCAGGAGACATGCCCACTTATTTGCGCCAACTAATATTAAAACACCGTTATGCATATCAGGCGCACATTTTACATACATACATACATACATACATAGCTATCCAAGCCAGATGGGGCATATCGACTCACAACCAAATGGCAAACTGGCAGCTCTCTGCCGATTGGCATGTCTTCTTGGCCATGGCCGTAACCCTTTAATTATGGCACACAGCACAGCACACACAGGCATAGAAAATAAGCAAAAACCACGTCAACGCCTTTCGAATGGCACTCGCCCAATGTTGGACTCCCCATTCCATATACATAAGATACTCTCAATACTGAATACTTTCTAAAAGAAAAGAAACTGTCCAGTCATATAAATGGTCAAGCCATCTGAGTGTGTAAGACTAAAAAAGCAACCAAAAAATAAAGGCAATGCAAGGCAGCTTAATTGCATTTCGATTACGTGGATAGAACCGAATCCGAATTCGCAAGCAAATCAAAGTGCGAGTCGGTCGCAGCCTGGCAACAAACAGCAGAGAAAGCACTCGGCAACAAAGTAAATGTTGCACCAGGAACAGGCCCACAGCAACACACAGAAAGAGGCTGGCTGCCAGTGCCACCAAATAGACAACAGATGAGACAGCCAAGGCACAGCCCAAGTTCTCAGTCTGACTCCCAGTCTCAGTCCCAGTCCCAGTCCCCATCTCAGTACATCCAGCATCCAACTCACTGCAACGCCTTTTTTAGTGCTCCACAAGTGAACAACAAACTGAAACTGGTTTCTTGCCTCCGCTTGCAACGCTGCCAAAAAGGAAGGCAAAATTGTAACAGTCTCCACTCAGACGAACTCAGAGCAGTGTTCTCAGGCCAGAACCTTTCTAAGCCAGTCCTAGGCACATTGGCCATTTAATACAGTTATTTTTACAGCGCGCAGACGCAACAGCCGGCCAACAACAACAAACTTCTTTTTGGCTGTGAGCTATTCACCAGATTCACCTGGTTTCCTTTCCCCCCTCGCGAATTGCCTGCCTACCCCTCGCCAGTTCAGTTCTTAGCCTGTCAATGCATTGACGCTGTACTCATACCTGGCGTTGTTGTTGCTCCCGAGTCATTAAAAATGATTCTGCTCTCAAACTAGAACAGCCAACACAACACCATCATCATCATCATCGCCATCGCCATCGAGCATCAACTCAACCAACGGCCAAACAGACAAAAGGCTGTCCGCAATCATTTGCGAATGAGGTGAAACACAACGAACTTCGAATATCCTGCTAAAATACAACTACAACTAGAAGTTTGCTAAATGTTAAAAAAAAAAATAAGTAGAAGAGAAAATTTAAGTACAAAGTTGTAGTTTAGGTATGCATATATGTGATTTTTCTCTCCTCAACAATTTCAAGACCCAAGCGAATTTAAATAATTGCTGTCGTTCTTCAAAATGCAAATTCGAAGACACATAAACTGGTTACTTTTAATAATAGTTACGTTTAATTAATAGGCATTAAATTTGACATAGAGAGGTAGACTCGCATTAACGAAAGTACATGAATACTTATACAATTATTATCTTTTTATTATTTTATCAAATATAATATAATTTAATTTCATATTATAAAAATTACCAAATGAGATTTCTTGTAACTAAAGGTAATCAAAGAAGAGAAAGCTTGTTACAGTCTGGCTTTAAAAAATTATCATAACAATATTTAATCTTTTCTAAGGAATAGAAACTATAAACTCGTATAAAAAATCGACAATAATATTTCCAACAATTTGACAAAATACTTAAATCGAATTAAACGAAACAAAGTTAATAATGTAAACTATTTTATTATCTACAATTAAACTAAATGTTTACTTAAGACGAGAAGGAAATTAATGTTTATTTAATTTTATTTCTCGTTAACAAAATGCATAAATTGAAGAATTCTTCATATTTTTTGATCTCAGCAAGCAGTCGGCATAGATTGTTATGCTCTCAACATAATCAAACTAGTTGTGGTGGCATCGATTCACTCACTACCTGGTCTACTCTGATCTGGTCTGTTGTTGCTACCCCATTCACACTACCCCTGCTAAGCCCTCTCCCCCATCGCCCGGATGCCGTTCACGCGTTCATTCCTTTAGCTGGGTTATGTTGTTGCCTCTTTGGTTGTTTGTTGTTGTTGTTGCTGTTGTTGTTTGTTGCATGTTGGCCTGGCCCCATTGGCGCTGATGTTGATGTTGCTTCAGTCGTGTCAGCTGTTTGCTTAAACAAATATTATTACATGATACTGCGCCGCGTTGTTGCTATTCAATGAATTATTAGTTATTTCAAATTTATGTGGCGTTTTGCTTTTTTTTTTTGTTTCTTCTTATTCTCTCTCTCTCTCTCTCTCTTCTCGTTTAATAATATATTTTTTTATCGCGCGTCTATTTGCGTTTCCGCTTTCCGTTATTATTGGCCTGGGACGACGGCTGCTTTGCGATTCCTTCTCCCATTCCCATTTCCATTTCTCAATGGAGAGCCAAGTCTCAAACACGAACTGGGGCCAGTTCAGTCTTCAATTTCTCATTGTTGTTGCTGTTGTTGTTGTTATAGTTGTTGGGGGCGTATTTGCCTAACAAAAATAAATAAATATGAATTTATTGCAGCGTTTGTACGTTTTCGACTTCTTCCCTCTCTTTCTGCCCTTGTGTGTGTGTCATTAAACTTAAAGCTAATGCCCGTTTGCGATCACATAAACAAATATGCTTGGATGTGTGTGTGTGTGTGTGTGTGTGAGAGAGCTCCCCTTTTCTTACTGAAGATAAGCGACATAGAAATACGCTGAGCCACAGAAAACAAAAAAAAAAGAACTTAGTAAAAAAAAATATAGCGCTTTTCCCCCAACCCCAGAGTCAGAACCAGCCCCAAGTCTCAAGTCACACACACACACACAAATAAATGTGTGTGTATGAGTATCTATAAAAAATTGCTCGAGAAACTTTGATTTTTCTGCTGCTGCGGCAATTCCTCCGCTCAGCTTAAAGAATTCATAATTGCCGCTTTTGCTCTTGGCAACGCCAGAGAAAAATCCAAGCGGTCCAGCAGCGGCAGCAGCAGAGAAGAAGAAGAACATCCAGAGATTCTACGAATTTTGTCACGCTTTGGATTTCAAATTTTGTCGATGTTAGTCAACTGTTAAGTACATATACATACATATGTACATACATGAATACATATTTGTATAGAAGACTCTTTGAGGCGTAAGTAAATGGCATTTAACGCTTGATTTGCACAGTTTAATTTTACCTGTTTGGTACTTTAGTTTCTCAGCTCTGATCCCTCATCTCACATCCTTAGCGAAGATCCTATCCCATTGTTCTCAGCGACGCCCGCACAACAAAAACATGTCCAACAAAATATAAAAGGGAGATCACAGATCAGTCTCTCATATGGAGGGGGTCCTTCTTCAAGTAGGGGCGGAAATTTAATATGAAATACATTTTTCTGTATGTTTTTGTAATATGAGATTTTTAGGTACTGCTCTGTTCGTTGCTCTGCCTACCTGTTGATTTTTTATCTCTTCTTTTTTTCTGCAAATTATAATTATATTGTAATTTGGCCGTTTGCAGTTTTGGTACTTGAGGAAATTCAATACCAATTGTGTAGATCAAGAAGTTTCGCAAGGATACGAGTATTTCACATACATAAATTGCTTGTAGGACGGGAAGGTGTCAACGTTTTGCATTTTGAATAAACATTGCACTTGTCCCGGCCTATAAGCGGTTTGTGCAACATCGAAAATCCGTAAGGAATACAAATGTGTCTAAAAATCAATATTTATAATTTTAATTGACTTTTATTTGACTAAATATTGGATCTTATTCTAATCACTTTCTTCAATTCACTATCGTTACAGCTTTTCTTAAAAACTTGTCGATTTAGTACAGTTTCCACTGGGGTTAGATAAAAGCAGGTGAGCTCTACTGCAGATAATCCATCTAAAAATATCACGCATGCAGTTACTCAAGTAATTGTTTTGACAAATTAAATTGTGCACATAATTCATTTATAATTCTTCTAAGCTTAACAAATATGATGTTTTAAGGGAAAATAAGAAAACTAAAAAAACGTGACTCTTATTGGATTAATTTAATTTCGAAGTACGGTGTTTATATTCGAAAAATAACTTAAGAAAAAAGGCAAAAGAATCAACCAAAAGTAAATTTTTATTTAAAAAAAAAATAGCATCAAGTTAGTCGCAAAGTATTTTTAAACAGTTATCACAAATATAAGTAGAAAATTTAAAATACATGCACAGTTTCCTTTTCTAAATCAAACTGAAACGAAAACTAAATTTAGACTCAAAAAATAGGAAAAAAAATACGTACGAATATCAAATATTTTAGGTAAACATCATTTTAATAAGTTTTTTTAATTTCTAAAACGAAACCGTAAGAAAACAGTTGAAACATTAAACAGAAGCAACAACAAATAAAATTTGAAAAATAAAAAAAGACCTAAAATACGCGCGCATTTGCTCAGCTGATATTAGGTATTTTTTGATTTTGGTATTTTTTTGCTTTGTGAGTTTGCTTTGTGCTGCTTATTTGGTGCATTTTGTGGCTGTGGCGGCGTCGCGTCCGTCGCTGTCGCTTGTGAAAAACAACAACAACAACAGCAAGCAAAGCAATTGCCCGCCTGCCTGTTGTTGTGTGTGCCTTTTTCGCTGTGTTAAATATAAAAACAAATTGAGTTTAAATAAAATATTCAGCGAGCGAATTACAGTAAGTTTTGGCCGTATATAAAAAGTATTGTAAATTGCAGCTGTTCGCATTGCGAGCAACCATCTAATTATGTATTTGTACATATACATATAAATATATCCCCCGCGCAGCGATAAATATTTTTTTATTTTTTACTTTGCTTTTGCTCTCTTTTTTTATGCGTTTGCTTTTGCTGAGTCGTTTTGAGTTAATTTACGAATGAATTTTTTTTTACGAGGCAGAAAAAAAATATTGTAAGAAAAAATTGTAAGCATTTAACATTTTTTTTAATTAAAAATTAATTATAGATATCGGTTAGAAAGATTCGTTGCGATTCGATGATGGAGCGCGCATCATCCCCGCTGCTGCTGGCACAGTCCGTGCTGCCCATGCACCACCAGCCCAAGGGTCGAGGACGACCGCGTGCCTCGTATGCACAGACCGGCGAATTCGATTTGGGTCTGATTAGGGAATACCGCTCACGGCCCGCGCTTTATGATCGAACCAACAAACGCTTCAAGGATAAAATATATGTCGCTCAGCTCTGGATGCAAATATCACACAAACTGGGCTATGATGGTAAGAGAGAGAGAGAGGAAGAGGAGAGAGAATTTCAAATTATTTTTTTAATTTGATATCTACATATCTATCCGACAGTATCGATGTTACGTGAGCGCATGATCACGCTGCGGAATCGTTACAATATCGAGAAGAGGCGCGTGGAGAACAGTTCGATGACTGCCAACTTTATGGGATCGCAATGGCCGCTGTTCGAGAACCTCAGCTTTTTATCCGAACACATACGCTCGCGACGATCGTACAAGACGCAGAGCAGACACGACGGCCATCACGACGACGATGACGACGAGGAACCGTATGATGTGGACGACTTGACGGGCGAGATTAATGGACATGTCAAGAGAATCAAGCATGAAATGGATGCTGACTACGAGGATGGGGATCCCTTTGATTGCGATCGACAGATGCCAGTGACCACAGTGCTCAAGTGAGTAACAGCAACCTTAATGAATGAAATGAATGGAACCGAATCAGTTATATATTCATTGCAGCATACCGGGCAACACGCAAATAATGAGTCAGGAAGATTACAGCACGCAACTGAATGGCAGCGACAATGTCAATGGGAAACGAAGTCTAGAAGGGTTGCGTCAACCGGAGCTGGTGATGGCGGCTGCCAAACAGAAGCGGGTACAGTCGATACCAGAGGCAGGACCGCAGGCCAACAAACGGCGATTGGATGCTTCCAACTCCACAGATACCGCAACTGCAACGGCATCCACTTCAGCGGCTACTTCATTGACAGGACTGGCAGCAGCAGCATCCACAGGAGCATCAACAGCAGCATCGTCGGCGTCAACAACAACAGTAGGGACAGCATATCCAAAGTTTCGAGCCTTTGGCGAATTCGTGTCGCACTCGCTGGCCGAATTACCCGTTTCGGTATCCATGCGCCTGGTGGAGGCATTTACCCGCGATCTAGTCCAGGCTGCAATTACCAACGAGCAGAGTCAACAGACGCAGGCACAGACTCAGACTCAGACCCAGTCACAGACGAAGCCGGATTCGGCGGAACAGAGTAGCATGGATGAGGCGGATGATTAGATTTTAGTGTTAAGAGAGACACACACAATCACTTACAAATGTAATCTACCTTTTAATTATTTTTTACATAGACTGCGGGAAGGAGGGGGGAGGCATGCATGATCTTTCCCACATAGAGATGCCACAAACAAATAAAAAAACCAATGGCAACAAATCGAGATTGAGGTGTTCCTTCTCCATTCTATTGCACGCATGTGTATAAAAATGGCATTTGTATTAATTAATTGCAGAGGCTGTAGCCAACCGGCAATGGTGATGAATATTGGCCACAATCTTGTGCCCACGAGTGTGTGTTAGCAAGTAAATTAGAAATGCTCGCCTCGGGCGAGTTTAGCTTCAGCTTTTGTTTTATTTTTTTTTTTTTTTGTTATTAATGCGTCAATATTTTAATTAAATTACAGACTCGGAAATGGGCAGAAGTAATGACAGTGTTTAAGCCGCACTCGGAAGACGGCAATGGCAACGACGACGACGACTTTCTTGGCTTATTGATATTATAATAGCAATGTGTGCGTGTGTGTGTGCTAAGTGCAGTGCAACATTAAAACGTCACCTGATGTAGGTCGTGCCTGGTGCTTATTTGTTGTTATGCGAAATACAAATTGCACTAGTCCCGGCCTGCAGTGAGTGTCGCAAACAACGTTCCAGCTGACTCAAATGCGGTGGCATGTGGTTGTTACTACGTTTATACGAACCATGTCATGAAAACGAGAGATGAAAATTGCACCCTGTTTATAAATAAATAAATAAAGGAAACAGAGTTGCCAGATCTGAATAACTTTTAAAAAGTGTTCATACTTCATATTTACCGTTAGCATTATAAATTGTAATAGAAGCAGCAAAATTATTTATTTATTTTGACAATTTTAAGAGATTTGCAATTAGATATTTCGAGATTATTTTTTTTTATAACATGAAATGAGGTAGAATTGAAAGTGTTAGTTGAATACTTGACATTTTTGACACCAACCAATTCATGAGATCATTTCGCGCAATGGGCATCGTATAAACATCGAATTTGGCAGTCGTATGCATGCATTTAGCGTATTCGTGTTCCGTCACTGTCAGCGGCAGCGAGCATGTGTGGCAAAGCAGGCAGCCAACAGCATGCCCTGTAATTATATAATTTAATCAAATTACTTGCATATGTTGCCAAAAAAATATACAAAAAGAAACGTAACGAGAAACACAGACGAGCCGAAAGACGAAAGCAGGAACCCCGAAACCACAACGAAAACAACAACATACTCCAACTTAAGTGCAACATTTTGACAGTGAAATGTGATTATGTATGCTGTGTGCGTGGCTAAAAGAAAGATATTTGCGTATTTTAGTATTCATCATCATTACTCTTAACCTGCCTGCAGTTTAAATTTTGTAGGCGCACTTAAACTTGACAGCGGTTTGACAGTTGCAAATTACTTTAGCTGCAGCGCGTGTTGTAGTGCTCAGCCTGTGCAATGAATACAGGCTCAATAGCTGATTGCTACAAAATTCCAGTTCACGCATTGACAGCCTGACATTCTAGAAGCTGACTGCTTTAAATGCCTTTTAAAGTTACACACACCAATAACTCAAATCAATAAATGTAAAGAATTAAATCGAAGAATATTATTTTAAATAAAATGTAAATATTTTAAAGTACTTTTAATACATTATATATTCATGTATGTACATTTATAATTGGCTTATAGTGCGTTTTCAATTAATAAAAAATGTATGGAAACGTGTACTATGTTGCATTTTAAATATAATTATTATATATTACTATAGTAAATTGGGAGTTCTTGAAAATCTTTCACACTGTTCACAGTTTTGCTCCCCTGTGGCGCTATTAAGTCACTCCTCGCTGTTGTGATGGTTACAGAATATCGCCGTAAGCCGCGAATTTCAAATGAAGATTTATTTCATTTGCAGCATAATGAAATTATATAAAGGTGATGTATTCGCTCTCTCTCGGGCCACTCCTATCAGAGAGAGTCTGACGTGAGAGAGACGACAGAGATAGATATATAGAAAATTGGTTTTGTTTGGTTTTCTATACTCTTCACTCATTTTCGATTTGTGCGCTGTGCAATATGTAAGATTAAAATAAAAAGCAAAGGCATGTTTGCGTTATTGTTTCTGTTGCATTTATCCACATTTGTCTCCTCTTAATATCTCTGGGAACACAAACCAAACGACTCAAGTTCGAGCCATATATGAATTTTGCACTAACTTAATTTAATACAACCGCTTACTACGAAGTTTGCTTTCGTAATGACATTTGCGCCCCGAAAAAGAGAGCACGTCAAACGAATACATCACCTTCTTATAAATTCATCTTGGTCCAGATTTACTTCTCTCCACCAAATTTATTTTTTAACAATATTGACTGCAAAATTGTTAAATAACTTACCTTACTAACCATAAGCCAATAAATTTAAACAAAACAAATATTTTAATTTCAGTTTATATTTAATTTTTAAGTTTAGCACGTGCGCAAATGAACGTACTTTTTTTTAAATATATTTATATATATATATATTTTATTTGAATGTGTGTTTGTATGTTTTGATATAAATATAAACGTGGTGTTATTTTAATTAAAGAATTAATATGATGAACGTATGCTTGTGTGTGTTGAAATTAATGTATTTGGATGATCGCGTTTTGTTCGTTTTCTTTTTTGTATCCTAAAGATCTGCATAGGGCATGTATTAATATCGTAGTATGTAATATTGAGAAATGTAAGTAACTCTAGTTGTGGTATGTCTTTATGCATGTTTATATAGCGACATTAATATCCATGGGCTGCTACAAATCATACAAATTAAAAGAACCGATTGTATTACATACGTATATGTAAAAGTAAATTGCATGTTGGGAGCTCATTTAACAGGAATAATAGTGGATACAGCGATATTTGAAATTAATTATCTCGATGAAAAGTGAAGGTGAGGGTGCTGGTATTATATGGATAATGCTTCTTCTTGATCTCATAATGCCGAATACAGCCGACGTTGAGCAATTGCGCAGGAGTTAAGAGGCGATGTTGAATGTTGTGCAGCAAGAGATATTTAGATACTTCAGGACGCAAGATACATACTTAGATAAATCTTGTATGGTTGTGTACTCTGCTGAGCGCAACATTGCTCAGTGTTGAACAGGGTTTTAATATTGGATCATGAATGGTTGTTGTCTTCGGTATGCTCTGCTCTTACATTGCTGTTACTGTTGCTGTTAATGATGTTGTTGCTGTTGCTGCTGCCGCTTCTTCTTCTTAATGTTAAACGCTAGATCTAAATTCGCGATAAAATTTGCTGATCGATTTCGTTTTTGTTTGTTATACTTTTTTTATGTTTGCTGGGCTGTCTGTTTGTTGTTGATTTTTACGTTTGCCGCTCACTTTCGCTGAACATCGAAAATGTTGTATGTATTGCGTGATATCCACAATTCAAATTACCAAAGGCCCGACGAATATCCACCGGGTGGCACACGATTCTTGTTGATCCCCTGGTTGCCACCACCGTTATTATGGCCTGCTGGTTGAATGTAGTCCGTTGCACCTGGCTTGTAGCCCTCACCAGTAACGGGATTGCCTTCTGTATAGGAAGAAAAACGATAATGTATCAGATAATTATTGGTGGATTACAAACGCTATTTCTTAGTTGTAATGGTCTCAATATCATTTAAATTCCAACCTCGAATTTTCAATTTCTTCGGCTTAAGACCGCCCACGCCGTCTCCGTTAAGACCAAACCCGGTAATTGGGTTACGAGAATACACATCATCTTTTGGCTCAATCTTAATACAAGGCACACGCGGCTGCTCTACATAATTTTGACAAGGCCCTACAGGCGATGCCGCCTTTAGACCTGCTGGTGCAACGTCCATGTTATTCAATGAATACGGACGATCTGAATTTGTGCCAGTATCACAACGGCTCTGCAGATATACGTCGTGTTTGTCAGTCTCTGTGTAAATGTAATTGTCGGGGGGAACGGATCCAACTTCGTTCTCTAAACAAGGCTGATCAATGTCCAATATATCGTCTGAGTGATTTGGTTCCTCGCTTGGTTCAACTGAATCGAGACACTCCGGGTCACGTTCAAAATCTAATGGTTCTTGATTATCTTGACCCTCTGCTGATCAACACGTATGTATCTTGTTTATGGACAAGATTATCATATCATCGGATACTCACTGTTCATATTGCGCAAGACTAATAAACCTTACACGAAGATATTTGTAAATCAGATGCAATTTTGTTACTAGTAGTTGCGAATCGCGCTTAGATGTGATAGACCCAAAAATATTCTATACAAAATATAAATGTTGGAAATCTTATTTTTTGATGTGCTCAGCTCACTTATAGATGTGAAACTAACGGATATTCAATTTGAAATGTTGAAACTACCTGATCAAAGCAGAATTATGAGCCGGTGACTACTATATAGACGCTTACACAGTCAAGTAATTGATTTGACAAAATAAAAAATTCTATTTGTTTATTTGTGTGCTGTTGACACAATAATAAATAAGCTCTTTTTTTTTAAATAAAAAGGTCTCAACATAAAAAAAAAACCATTATTTTTGTATATACTTTTTTTTAACTTTTTCTTTTAGAAACTATATTAAGTTTTTTTCTTTGCAAACTAAACTACTTTCTGGATTTGGTATTTTATCAAATCAAGTGCTTTGCACATAAGTTTATGAAATTATGAATAATATTTACCTGATCTGGCGCCTCCGTTAATTTTGAGATTCTCAGTTGAAGAGGAAACGGAAGATGAGGCTGAAGACACCGAACCACTTTTGCCATTGTAATGTCCCTTGTGGTTGGGAAGGGTTTGCTGCGCGGAGTCCATGTTCTTGCCAAATGGAATGCTGCTTTTCATCTGATTCTTTGCTGGCGTTATCGGACGTGCCGGCTCACCAAACAGGCGAGAGTACGAGTCCACAGTCTTTTGGCCACGTCGTGGTGCGTCACCTGTACGTGTTTTAAAAACGAATTCAACATGTTTTGGACACACCGAAAACAATAAATGCAAAAACGTAAAATTAGTGTGATTAATTAAGATCAATGTATTAATTATCTAAGAGATAACTACAAATTCGTATTAATATAATTAATAAACATAAACATAAAAAGAATAATGATTAAATAGGTTTTAAAATGCAGCGTATGCCTTTAAGGCAATCGAATGAAAGTGAATTATTAGAATAATTAGCAAAAGTGAGCAGCTGATGCCTAAGGAAGTGGATTCTTATTTCTTATGAACGGCAACCGATTAAATTTCGTGATATATGATTAGACATAGTGCAAAACAATGATGCCCTATAAAGAAATTATATGAATACCCTTTCTTTCTTAATTGTTTGTAATCGGACAATAGTGTGCAATTGCTTAAGGCAGTGCCTCATTAAGTCCTTTCACCTGTGACCAGTGTTTGCATGGGAGGAAAGTGCATCAGCGATGTGCAAAAGAATAACGTGGACTTAACCAGACGGAATTGATAGGAATGTGTTCAATTGTGTGACACAGAAATTGAGAATTCATAGTGCCCAACACTTTGACAATTTTAGTAAAGGAAAAATTAATAAAAACTTAAGAAAGTCAAGTAAAAATTCTATTATTTTACGGGCTCTTTAGATATGTACCAATAAAATAGAATCTGTGAGCTCCTTGCCGTACTGTAAAGATACGTAGAAAAAGAAAGAGAGAGAGAGGAAAAGAAAACGAGACACATTCAATAAAAAAATCAGCTCACAATACCATAAAATAGCGAGAGGAAAATTAATAATTATTTTTTTGTACCATTTAAATAGCACCTAATGTATAATTAAGACGAAACTTCTGTTGGGTGCAGTTTTTTTCAATGGCTTTTTTTTTTTTTGTTTTTTTGGATGTAAGCAGCGCAATCTAAGAGCTTAAGATTAAATTGTACTTAAAGTTTGACAGCCAGGTTTATTATCATTCACAGTTTTCTAAGCTTTAGAGGGAATGAGTTTACTTTGCCAATTCTCACTCCGATTTTCATTTTTGGCATGATTTTACGGATTTAATAAGCTTGAATCAAATTTAGAATGTTTCTAGATTTTTGAAAAGCACATTAAAAGGCGAAAGAGCGCTGAATATACTTATAAGAAATAATAATATTATTATGAAAGCATAAAATAATGGAACTGTTTAAAAAGCTTTTTTATAAGTCACATTTAGCGTCCCGAATGATTTAGCCAGCCGTGTTCCCAAACAATGTATATTAAAGTATATTTATTTCTTTATTAAATTCCGCTTGACGATTGGGAAAGTGGGATCACGGCTATAGCTGTAAATATTACTTTCAGTATTGTTTCGAAAATATTTCAATTACCGTTGTTCTTCAGAGCGACATCTTTCTCAGCAGTGAAAATATTGGAGGCCATGCGATTCTTCATGGTTCGTGGAGTTTGCGGCATGTCAGAGCCAAAAAAGTCGCTAGAACCTCCGCCTGGTGTCCTCAACACCCTACAAATGAAAGAAAAACAAATAAAAAACATTTAGAATTATTATTCAATTATAGACAGTAAAGATTTAGTTTTGCCGTCTCTTTGAAGCATTACTAGTATTATAAATATGATTATACCATAAGCATACAAGAAAAGAGGTTGTGTTTCCCGTTTGTTGGTTTCGTTTTTTTTTTTTTTTTTTTTTGGGAAATCTGTAGACCAAAAGTGCAACCACTTGTGTGGCGGAAGTAACTTTACTGCAAGCTCATTACATATTAATTATGCATAAACCATGACAAGCGTGCCAAATGAAAATGCATTTTTTATACGCGGAACAACCGAATATGACAAGAGTCATATTATACCCTGTATTTATTGATAATTAGTAAACATGTATCAATAGACAGGTTGATTTAGCCACATTTTTGTTAGCTGAACCTCTAAGTTTTTTTACCATTTCTGTTATAAATTTAAAACTTATTTTATAATTATATTTAAAAAAAACGTTTTTCTGTCGACTGAAACTGGATCCCAGGGAACAACCTCTTTGAGCAGTTTCGATTTTAAAATTATTAAAAATAACAGACCTTATAAAGAAATTTCTAAAGTTTTAAAAAACATTTTCGGGGATAACGGTTGACCTCGAATTCCACTTAAAAGACCCACAATTGTTTAATAAAAATAATTGGACAAACAATTCGTTTAAGGTGCAATTAACAATTGGATACTATTTAATTTATGCCTACGGCGTTTTGAGGCGTTACCATGTGGTGACAAAAAGCTTGCAAGGCATTTCAAATAATTGAATAATCGATAAGCTTTTGGTAAACTTCCAAAAGTGTTCAATAATAGTAGGAGGGCCTCTCTGTTTGTTTAGGAATTAAAGACTTTCTCCAATTGGAGAAGAAGCAAACTAGAAAATAATTTCGAAATATCATTAGATAAATGTCTATCACTTAAGCGCTATTTGGGTTTTCAGTCGGACCTCTTTACCAACGGATTTTCCCCAAATTGACGAGGTGAGAGTGCTTTTAGAGGCATTTTAATGGGGTTTATACTTATTTCATACAACATTAAGTAACAATGTTTAATTACTAGGCGTGTCTTATGTACTCTTTTATATTTTAGTTTACAACTACTGCAATTAGCAGTGTTTTCTGTGACTTTATACTCTCTTAATGTAAAGAAAACTTTACTGTAAGTCAAGTGTTGACAAGGGAATTTAATAATAAACTTACAATAGATAGATGTTGATTAATTGTTATTAGTTTAAAACCCATTTATGATAATGCATGTGACAAGCGCATTTAAATATCTATGGGGCTACTAAATTGTTGATCGTAAATCATTCGATCATACATTTTAAATTGCGGTAGAGGAACTGGAAATATTTAAGTGTAAAATCCGCTCCTTTTTCTATCAAAAAAAAAAAAAAATACCTTTCACATATTTAATGTGTTGGGAGACAACAGAGGCAAATCATAAGACTACGTTTTTGTCTTTTTTTTTATTTTATTTTGAATTTGAAGTGAAAAAAAAAACAAGCCTGACCGGCAGGTAATCGAGCAGCGCAGCACAGGTGCTTCATTTGCCATTGCCGGGCTAAATGTAAGCTAAACTTGCTCCAAGCGACAGTCGACACACGGCTGGAGCCTTTACCTAGTGCATTGGGGACAAAACTAAATGTGTATTGAGCCAATTGACAACAACAATAAGCACAACGACAACAACGAAGACGAAGACGACGTCGACGTCGACAACGACAGCGAAATGCGATAAGTGCTCGAAGCCTTTAGATAAATGTTGAACACTTCTTATCCATGAAACCTTACGGGTAAAAGTTGTTTTGTCGAACACCTCAAGTAAAAGTGATAGTTGCTAACTTGGCCTAGGCCAAGCCAAGCCTTTGTACCATTTTTGGAAATTTCTACTCTCTATATGACACATGTGAGTCCTAAGCTAACGTAGTACGGTCACCCTAATAACAAATACTCCCTTGTACTCCAGGGATTCGAAGCTTCCGATGAGAGATCTTATTATGAATTTGATGCTTACACGATGCAATTAAATGATAACGTTGCTGTTTGTAATTTGATGTTTTTATTTCTTCGTTTAAGTCCCGACACGAAATAAATTTAGCTCGAACTGAACTGAAAAGTTCGATAGCCATGACATGACACTCGTTGAATTAATAACTACATTGCCTGGGCGTGTCAACGCCTATCAGTTTTCTTCAAAATGAAAGTAAAAATGCAACTTATTTCATCAATTTTTCGCTGGCTAGAGTACTTTCTAAAATGCCCGAGACTGCATTTAAAATTAATTAAAATACAGTTTATGTTTTGACTTATAACTGTAATCCTTTAACTTATGGTTAGAGAGTGCAATCGATTAATCAATTGCATGTTTTTATTTATTTTATCTTTAAATTATTAGAATTCCTTTCTGTTAGAACCTCCACTTTCATCATGATCTATTAACGAATTCGAAAGCTATTATGAAAACAATTATATTGTATTTACAGGGAAGAAGTTAAGTGTGTACATGAGTTAGAGAGGGTATTTCGTAGTTGGCACTCTCGACTAAAGCTTTCTTTCTTGTTTTATATTTAAGTTGTGTTCTTTGATATATTGAGGACTTTAGCTAAGTTGATATAATTGTTAATTCTCCAATTCAGTTTGACCTCAGAAATGTATTTAAATACAGGGTATTTGGGGCGTGCTTCTCAAAAAAAAGAAGAAATTGAAAAAGTATTTATAGTGATTACAACTAAAAACAAACTAAAATTGTACAACTGTTTGTCCGTGAAGCCCAACCCAAGAAAGTGACTGGGCTGTAAAAGTTGGAAGTGGAAGTTGGGTTTCCTTTTGCTTGATTGCCACTTGCAGCACAGCCCATGGGTTTGGGGCCAGTGTCTTAACGGTATTTGCAACGTCAGCCACATGTGGTTTTTAAATAATTTTATGAACTACGGAACTGGGCAAGGGGGGAGGGGGGGGGGCGGGGAGAGAGATGGATGGGGCTGGCAACGAATGTATAAATTGATTAATTGCAACTGATTTTTATGAATTTGTTTAAACTTTAAGGTCCCGCATTTAAGCTGTTTGTGTAAAGAAAATGTGCGACTTGATTGACAAACACAGCACAGTACAACAAACAGACAAAGAGAGTGAGAAATAGTAGAGGAGAGGGAAGGAATGTTTAAAGAGAAGGAGTTGGAGGTTGGAGTGTCTGCCACCTGTTCATTAGAGAGGATTGACTGATTGTAAAGTGCATCAATATCAATTCATGTGCTGCTGGAATTGTTTTCAAATTGTTTCAGTTTATTCGTCTGCCTGCAATAGACAAATGGCCAAGTGATTGTCCAACAACAGGCGAGTCAATTTGTTATTTCTTTTGATTTGGTTGGAATTTCTGTTGTAGTTTTTATTTTATTGAGTTTCGGGTTGATTTAAATTGGTTGCCTGATGATCTGCTGGAGCGCATCCAAAGCAAAACCGTTATAGTGCAGTATTGTTTGCTTCATTTAAAACGTGTCCAGCTGTGAGTCGCATCGTCGTGCAACCGCAAACAAAAAACCTAATGAAAATTGAACTGAAGCACGAAAATTGAGACTGTGGTTACTGTTGTTTTTTGTTTTTTTCTTTTCTTTTTTTTGTGTGTGTGTAGTTATTATTATTGTATGCTTTTGTTGATTTCCCTAAAACGTTGATTAGCTGTATCCATTATAATTGCTCTGCATGCTAGAAACAACAACAGCAACAGCAACAATAGCTGCAACAACTGACGGTTTAATGACTTGTTTGATGGGGCCAGGCAATGCTGCAATACTTTCCCTGTGCAGCCGCAGCTGTGCACTCAACCGAAGCTAGAGCTGCAGTTGCAGTTGCACTCGGAGATGGAGTTGATCGATGTTGCCGATACTCAAATGTTGTGCTTTTTGATGGATTGCCGGCAAGGCAAGCAATTCGAATGCCCGATAATTTCCTGTAGGTTTGGTTGGTTGGTTGGAATTTGATCAGGTGTGCCGACTAGGCTAGTGCATTCATTCGCAGAACGAATAACAAATGATTCCCCGACTTGCGGACCATTAAATGACGTTTATGTGATGGTCAGGTCACATTCAAAGCACAGGTGAAAATACTGCATTCCATTTAAAACTCGACTTCCGCATAACTCTCTTCAATAAACTTACCCAGCCAACAATACCCTGTACTTCTTACTTTCTTACTTACTTACTTTCTCATTTAAATAATGCAAATTTTTATGGTATAAATTTATATCGTTTTTGCCCTGTTTGTTTTATTAAAAGCAAAGGATATAATATATTTTTTCTGTGAAAATAATAACTTTTTTAAAAGGCAAACAATGATCGTTTAATCGAAAGACGTGACATAAATTTTATTGTAAACTAGATAATAAATGACACTGTGTAACAAGAATTTATAATGACGTCTGTTGTCAGTCATCAAGCAAGTATAAATATGCCAGAGTGTCATCAAAGGTTCCAGAAATTGCAATGTGTGCTCTTTAGTGAAATGTTTGATCAGCGAGAAGATAAAATTGAGATGCGGAGAACGGGAAATAGTACTTCTAACACAGAGAAACTTTACCACATGCTCAGTAAATTTTACACCCATATTGTCAGGAAAATAGTCCGCTTTGTCTACTTGGTAATTTTGGTGTTACAGGGTATCCAAAAAACAGACAATCTGACAGGCACACAGATTTGAAATTAATTTTATAACTGGCAGAGAATATTGCGATATTGTGATATGCACTGTTAGGCTGGTCTCTAGCACCATGGCACAACAGTTAGATTGTCAATTATCGATAGTGTTTTTGCCGCTTGATCAATAATTATCGATTAGCTGCGTAGAAAGTGTACAGCCGGCAAAGAGAAAAAGAAAAGTTGCCGCTCAAAGCTGCCACTTAACAATTATGCGCATATGCGCAAAGCATTGCACATTCCTTGGTCTCGCCTCGCTTCTTTTTCATTTTTTTATTATTTATGTTTGTCTTTAAACTTCAGAATTAATGACACATGAGTCGAGCGCCAAATCGTGAAAGTAGCACAGGGAATTATCAATTTGTGTAATGCATTTAAAGTGACAGAGAATATGCAAATGTATCATATTCTTGATTCTCAGTTTTAAAATGAAACTTAAAGTCTGTAGCCAATTGGATAATTTTACTATACATATCAAATGTCTAACATAGGAGTGAGTATTCGCTTAATTGATTTCCTAAAATATAATTGTTTAACTTGAATCAGAACTGAAACATTATTGTCACAACTAATATTATATTTTAAGAGAATACTATTTTTTTCGAAATTCAAAAGAAATTTAGAATCCTACAATATATTTACTAGAATTCAATTTACGCATCGAGACAGCCATAACTTTGATATATGCATCGTCCAGTGTATTTCAATATAGTTTAACTTTTTGATAATATTTCCTGTTGCCTTTTAACCTTCTTTATAGTTACAGCATTTACAAAAATATGTAAAGTAAATATATCAAACTGGGTCATAATAAATGCGAACATTCTGATAAAGAAGAAGAGGATGATATATTTAAACATAAAAACAGGTGTAACTTTACTTAATATTAGTTTTGCATTGATATAAATCAATAAGACTTGTAATACGAACAATTTGACTATTTCTTTTATATATTTTGGGAATCGATCAAACATGAAGTTTGCTTGCAAATGAGCTTGTGTTTCCGACAGGCACAGGAAGGTACGAAAATACTTTCAAACATGCGCAACAAAGAAATAATGGCTAAGTCTGTCCTCTAAGGCAGGTACGTAGGTACATACCAACAAATGAATGTACGAATAAATTCAAGTCAGTTAAATTAACGAAGAAACATTTGCCAAGAAGTTACACTTTGCAAATGGTGAACCAATTTGTGTCTACGACGTCTCTTGATGTATGTATTAAATATTTGTATACGTTGATTTATTTGTGTTTTATTTGTTATTTTGGCATTGCTTTTCCTGTTTGGCCTAAATCAGCACCTCAATGACTGTTGACATAGTAACTTACATTTGTATGTGTATGCTTTTATCTTGATTTTCTTGTATTTGAAATGCAAAAATATGTTAACAGGCAAAACAGCAATAGTTCAATGTACTTGCCTTGCTCATACCCTCTAAATTACATATGTAAATTAAAATATATTTTAATAAATTCAAATTGAAAAAAGATTAAGAATAGACAGCTTATACTTTGAATGTTTAAAATTTAACTATCTATGTCTGGAGTTATTTAAAATACAAAGACAGCAATAAGGCCAAGATCAACATGTAGGATAAATATGAAGTATTCAGGATACAATGCTGACTTAATAAAATTAATATCTGATTTGCTGTTTTCGAGTTTTTTCAATACTTGAATCAATTTAGATAAATACATTTATTACTACTATAATACATTTACACAGTTGTCTTCCACGCATTCTTAAACCATTCACAATTTAAAAAGGAAAAAGTTGATCTGCGAACTAATATTACAAGTTTTTTGTACTTCACACCAGAACTATGCATTATATGCAGCTTTTATTGAATTCCAAAAATCGAAAGACAAAAAAGGGAACGCACTAATTGCAAAAAGGAATGTGTTGCAGCAATCAAAAATTGAATGCCTTTAATAAAAGTTATGTTCATTGTGCATTGTCAATTTGGAAGACAATCGCATAATAATTACAAATAAACAAAGCCATAAAAATTCATTGTCATGATTTCCGCCGCACAGACAACAAACAAACAAATGCAGCGCTCTGTACATTTAATGCGACTGACTCTTCGAAGAAAAGTCACGCCTTTAAAATGTAATTACTTACCGACCATAAAGCGGGCCCAAAAGAAAAGCTTACATACTTAAATACACAGACAAACATCCAAAGGTACAATAAAATAAGATGTATATGAAATATTTATTTATAGCTGATGGCTGAATGGATACAATTGAAAAGATGAATCCAAATCATGCGCATGTCGAAATGTGGAACTAAAAGCACTCGGATTGACTGTGTATTCATGCAGATTACCACCAGGTACTATGTACTTTCAATAATTAGTTCTGCACTTGCAAAACTAAAGGCAAGCCAGGCAAAAGAAAATGAGGACAAAGAGAGAAATGGAGACTGGAAGACAGTTTCACACCAACTCTGGGACAAACCTGTGATATATGACAACTGTTAGCATTGAAAAACTAGCTATTAAAAAAAAATTGTGTAGAATGCTAATTAAATTTATGAAAATTTTGCTACTCTTGAAGGCAAAGCTAACGTTTTAAGTGAGTTACACAAAACCAGAAAGTTCAATGTACGCGGCGTTCTTAACGGCCCAGACGGAAGCAAAGGCAATTTGCTTTCAATTTTTGTTGTTGTTTTTTGCTAGGCCAAAAAACAAAAAAAACACCATGTCGGGAGTTAACTGTTAGAAAGGGGCGGCCGCCCTCGAGGTTTTGGGTTTGAGCCATGCAAAAACAAAAGCAGGGATTGGCCAAGTGAACAGGGAACCAAAAAATCAATGAACTGTCGAGTCTTAAGAGAAGCGCAGTAGGGGCTCAAAAAGAGGTTCTCGGCAGATTACAGCACATACGAGGGGAAGGGGAAAAGAAAGGGAACACGAAAGGGGTTTTAGAGTGACCAACAACACACATGGCAAAAGCTTAGGTGAATGCACTTTAAATTGCAGCAGAATACAAGTGTATCTATATATATACTATACTATAAATAGTCTCATATGCATTTTGAAACTTACCTCTTTTTGGCTTTGCCAACATTATAGATTTCGACATGTTTAAACGCAGCATAGGCAGCCATTATATATATGATTATATATAATTACTTGTTATGTAGTTATCGTTTTCAATTAATTTACTCGTTTATTGTTAGTGACTTTAGTTTTATTCCAATAAAAATCTAGAAACACAAGGGAATTCAATTTTCGGTTGCAGAAAAACATCAAGTGAAAATTTGCAAATTCTATTTTAACAGTGGCAGCAAGCACGACTCACACACGAGCGAGGGAAATGGAAATGCACGAATTGCAAAATGTTGCACACGAGACTTTTCCAAAGAGCTGAGATGATGATGACTCATGCTGCATGCTGTATGCTGCATGCTGCAACCATCGTCTGTCTGCCTCGGATGCTGTTTGTGTATGTGTGGCGCACGTTAAAAAATCAATAACTTAACGCTGCTGGGGCAAAAGTCCCAGTTCTTTTTTTGACAGGACAATCAAATATTTCTTGCTGCTCACTAATTGAAAATCAACAATTTGCAAACTTTCCTCAACGAAGACTTTATTTTCTATTTAAACAGCATTTTCGATAAAGTTTAAGCACTCACAAAGTAACGAAACTGAATTTTAATTTGTTAATTTATTTAAAGTATTCTTCACACACGCAGAATTGTTGAATTCAAAGGAAGACTTGTTATACTTTGCTCCAATAGTATTAACCGCAAAGAATTAAAGCCAAAGTGCTTTTCAATTTTCCATCTACGTATAAACGTGAATTTTAAGCGTTAGCTGACGTTGCAAACGTTTCGAAATGAAGCTGACGACTGGAGTGCATCGGGAAAAGTGAAAAGCATTTATTTCCACCAACCGACCAGCGACGAGAAGTCTTATCGATCCGAAAAAAACACAAACACAAACAGCGACAAAGCCCCAACTCTCTCAGAGATGTAACTTAAATGCAGGGAGAGAATTAGAGAGAGAGCGCACACACTTCGCTGTATATGTGTGTGTGTGTGTATGTACACGTGCGTTGTATATTTGCGGTACGAATAGAGCACGAAGAGTCATGTTGGGGCTGGTTACCGTATAAAAACAAAAACAAACTACAGCTGATTAAAGTTAAAGCTGCTTTCCGCTCTTTTTTTTCTCTCTTTCTCACACTTTCTATCTTTCTCTCTCACACTCTCTATCTTTCTCCCTTCCAAGCCGACACTCTCTAGGTCTCTTAGTTCATTTTTTTCCCATTGCTGTCAACTTTCAACTCAGACCCAAAGAAAATATTGCACTGCTTTGTATACACATACATATGTAAGTACATACATACTGACATCTATGTATGTAAGTAGTGGGCTTTACACCACAGCTGCAAGATACTCTCCGACTTTTCACATAAACTAAGAAGACGCCAGACCAAGATTATTTAAGAAAGATTCAGCTGCCGTCTAAATAGTAAATATTTTGTAAGTAATATGATACTTCTCAGTAGGGGTCTGAATGTGTTCTTGGTTTTTAACAGTCTTTTTGTTGAATAACTACAGGGTTTTGCTTAATTATAATTATTTTTAATCAAAATGTTTTTATTTATTTATAAAATTCGGTAGGGTTTTTAATGAAGAAATTTGAAGTTTTTTGAAATATTCAATCAACAGCATTTTTAATCGAAATCTCCAGAGATTTGTGAAGACCAAAGGTGTGTTTAACAAATCTCGAAAGGGTTTGGTGACAATTGCTGTTGAGAATATTTTTAACATTAAAGAAAAACTGAAATTTACTATTCGTAGTCCTTGTGTTATTAGACATTTGTAGAACATGACCGTTAAAATAGTGTTGGGTAATCTTTCTTTCTTGTCAGTTTATTATTTGACATAACCTGTTTGAATGAAAACAAGGGTACCTCATACTTTCATCATTATCTCAACTAACGAGGGTATGTGATTTTCGTTACGAATAAAGTTGTAGCTCTTTCCTATTCTACAAATGTATAAGTGGTTCAGGTCTAGTAATCTTGTGTTTCTTGGCGTAGCTTTTCTGTTACCGTTACAGTTGGTCCATTACAAGCCGACTCTGCAAACTATACGCGAAAAACTTGAAGGAAACAATAATGCTTGACTAGATGATACCCTGTATTATAATCCGAAATACCGAATAATTTCGCATAAGGCATTTACCATCCAAAAAACATCTGATTAATACCCCATCTTAATAAGTTATAGGGTATATAAAATCAAGACTAAGAAACAAACGTACATTATGCAGAGAATTGCACCTTCTATTCGATGGTAACGCCGACATAGTAAATCACTTTCATCATCTGCAGAAGAAACTCGATCTGCACTAGTGGCAAAGTGATTTTCAAGAGTCGTCTTTCAATGGGTTGCATGCATTCTGTGTACTTTTGAGACTCCTCATTCTTCTAAAACATTTGGCACACATTTCCATGAACAACAGGAAGCAAGTACCAGCATTTTTCAGTTGCGCTGTGTTATTTTTAATTTGCGAAGCGAAGACGTTCTTAGCTTAGCGCTTTTCAAGTAAACAGTATATGTAAGTTGACAGGCCTTCCCATGGCGATGGAACCGGCTAAGCATCTCTATGTCTATGTCTGTGTCTGTGTGTATCTAGTATGCAGTGTTGCCAGTTTAGCTGTTTTCTCAGCTACGCTTAGGTATTTTGTAATTGCAAAATTTACTAAAAAAGAAAAAATGCTATTTGTTAGAAAACTGACTATTTTGACTACTTTTCCAGAATAGCATATAAGTTAAATATATGTTTTCGGCAAAGAACGAAGATATAATTAGAATGTACACATATTTTAATTCAGAAAATATTAAGGAGTGTCATGAATACGGCAAAATTTTAGGCAAAGATTGTAATTATAAAAGCGTTATGTCATATTAAATGCTTAACATAAAACTATTTAAAACATTATTAAGCATGTTTAATGTATTTTTAAACTATTTCATAGCAATTTTATTTTTATGTTGATTTGATTAACCATTTTAGGCGTTTAAATACTGACAACACTACAACACTAATATGTATGCCCATGCGGCATGACACCATATCCCCAGACGAGATTCAGCTGTGAGAGAGATTGTGCGCCTGTCTGTGTGCAACGCCCGGGCGGAATGCACTTGCCCAGATTGCCCACAGGCGGCAACCCACAGGGCTGGGTTAAAAATAGGTAATGTCTTCCAGAGAAGGAGAAGGAGGAGGAGGTGCATCTGCTCATCGTTGGCATGCTTTGCCTAATTGTCAAGTATCGCCTAGTTGGCTCCAGTAAGTAACTTATGAGTGCTTTTCCTTTGTGTGGGCGTCTGCCTTCAAACTTATCTAAACATGAATCTGCCATGTTTTTTCTCCTTTATACTCGTTGCAAAGGGGAGAATGAATACTCTCATAGCCATCCACAACCGGAATTTAGTTGACTATAAAAACCTTCTGGATCGCTGTAGGCGTTACCAGATTGCCCAACTGACAATCGACAATTGCCAAAAGTGTATTACATTTGCTACAAGATGCAATTTCAAACCAACTCGAACTTGTCCAATCATCAAACTTAACAATCAAACAATTAAAAAATGCTTTGGTCGAGAGCATTCGACGACCAGATGTTTGGTAAGAAGAATATCTTTTAGATGAATCACATTTTTTTTATCAAACCATCTATTAATCATAAATCTTTCATTAAAAACACATGAGAAATTTAATCATCAAATCTTCCTTACCCAAGAATATAAATTAGAGGCATATATTGTTAGTTAGAGCAGCTCAACTATTATTAGTTTTATAACATTTCTTTTACACATTTTATGTGTGCATGGGATAAAAATTGGAGCTCCACAACTCAGACAACTTTTCTTTCTGTTTTTCGTCTTTTTTTTTTGCTTGTCCATTTTAATTATAGCTTTGGGCACAACATTTCTTTTTTGTGCTTTTGCTTGCTGCCTTAAATTTAGTCACCTTTTGGTCAACATTCAACATTTTCCACATATGTCTAGTACGTAGAAAAGGCACACAGTTTTCACTGCATTTCACCCAGCAATTAACCGAGCGGGCCATTGACTGACTAAAACACTTAAAGCCAGAGATTAAGTGGAATAATTAGCCAAAACTTACAATCCCGAACTATAAACTTCATGTGAAAAAGCTACTATCAGTGTGCCGAACATTTAATGCTCTAATATCAGATTAGGCACCGGCAACTAGAGAATTTTCGTCAAGAAAGCAAAAGTCTTCAATAACAGACTAATTAATAGAATACAAAAAATATGTATTTGTTTCGTGACAAAATTATAATATACACTTTTTGTAAAAGTATTAAAAGTATACTTAGACCTCTTGTGCATTTCCTTCTTCCAAGTACTCTAGTAAAAGACAAAAGGAAATATCAACTGTTATAAAGACTCGGCTATTCATGCTTATCAAGAGTACTCCATATATTGTACTTAATTTTGTCGGTAGGCTGATCTCCTTTTGTCTCAACACTTCCGAATTATTTTACTTATCTCTCTCTCTCTCTCTTGGAGTGAAATATTCTTGCTGATATAATAATTGTTGTTAATTTAAAAAATCAGTCAAGTCGTTGACCTCTCAAGCTTTTGTCATTTCAACGAATTATGAAAGCAGCTCTGTTTATTGAAATATTATCATCAAATTAGTCTGTATTTATACTAAGGACAGAAAACTGTTACAATTTCCATTACAAAATAAAAAGTTGTATTTCCTGCTTTTTAAAGTGCTTTGACAGAACGTAGTGTGCATTTATTTTGGGAATATTGTGCACTTTATGAGTGCAAGTATAAATAAATATGTCTTTATGAATATGAATCTCTCAACAACAAGAGCGAGTAGGTCACGTGACTGCATACAACAAGAAAACAAAGATAATGAGCTGACGAAGAAACAAGAAGTAAGAAATAATCAAATGCAAAGTTTGGGAGGCTGGGTTACATGTTACTTTACCACAGCTCAGTGTGCGTGTGTGTTAGAGTGAAATGTTCAAAATTACATAACGATTGGTTAATAATTACAAAAGTTATTCAATAATTCAAATGTCAAAAGTGAATGCATATGCATGAGTATTTTTTGGGGTATTTCAGGTCATTTGCACCCGTTTGCAGGGTGTCTCTCAGCCGTATCGTATTCTTTCTGTTAGCTGTAATAATTAAAGAGTTGAAATTATTGTAGGCAGTCGATTGAGTTTTCAATTAAATGTAATTTCAAATATTGCTCGCTTTGGTATTTTGTGGAACATTAAGTGATTTATAGAGGCGGATCATTTAAAAGTTCAAATTCCTATATTTAGGAGAGGCCATATCAAGTATTTGTCATGTCATGATGTACACAGAAGCAATCAGATCGTAAATAGAAGTGAAACGCACTTTAATTAATCTTATTTTTGTTATTTTTTCAATGGATGCGCAACTGACACAACGGGTATATACGTTTGGAGTTCATGGATAGAGTGCTAATTGTTACAGGGTATATAGTATGCTAGTCAAGTTTATGCTGCAATATCCTACACTCTGCTTTTGGTTCAATGTCATTGGCTAAATGATTGTTGACAAATAACTTGGCTAAAAAGCCCATTTAGTGCAATTAATTTGGATAGGATATTGTGTTGGACTGCTGTAAATGAGCGAATTACGAATGCCAGGATATAAATTCGTCAAGATAATGGTAAGACAGTGAATTCATTCGACATCTAATAGCAAATAATTCGCATTAAACTTACTGAACGGCGAAATAAATAAAACGGGCCAAAATGGGGGGAAATTTTATTTGTTTATTGAGCGAAAAGTGAAAGGCAATTCAGTTTGAGCACAGAGTACAGCTTTTGGATAGAATTTGTTACAGTCTTTGCGTGTTTAATACGGCATAGCCGAAAAAACTGTTGTTAAAATATAATGAAGCACTAATCAGTTTTGGGCACCTTCTAAATCAGTCAAAGACTTTTCTCTTTCTTTCTCTGAAAACAATTAAATGGTACATTTCGTTAAAGAGCTTTGCGGTCACGTTTCAACCAACATATAATTCATACACACACTCACACACACGTACGTACAAATGTGCATCGTATATTTGTTTTGGAAAATTAACTACTTCAGACTTGCTACACAGCTAGGCCAGTTTTTCAGCTTAGCCGCGATGATCACGTCAGATAAGAGACTTTTCTCAGTTGAAATTAATCTTTTAGATGCCCAATTTCATTTTAATTGCAATTCTTTGAAATGTCAGATTAAAATGATTCAAAATAGAAACAACAAAATTAAAATGTAATCTTACAATGTAATTTACGAGGTGTGCTCAAAAAGTAAGTTACTTTTTCAATACAAGACGTGCTCCAGAAGTATACAGTAGAGGAACACTAATTGCTGGCTCGACTTGTTGATACCCTACTTTCCAGTCTAATAAATTCAAACACAACGGACAAATCTGCCCGCAAAAAGGACAAATTGGTAACACAAATAGCTAAAAAAAAAACTAAAATGAACGGATGAGCGAGCGAGCGAGTACTCTCTCTCTTCTCACTCTCACTCATTATCACAAAGCAGACAGCAGCGGCGGCCATTAAAACCCACACCAAATAGCTAGCCGCTGTATTTGTAGCAGTTAGCTTTTTGTTTCTAGCGAAATACACAAAGCTGGTAATTTTCAAATCAGCTGGGCCCTCAATTTTGTTTGCAATTTTTGACATAGTTTTTTCCGTTATCGAAAAAGAAACTTTTTCAATTTTGAAGCTAGAATTTTGGGTATTTTACCAGATTTTTTGTTGTATTTTTCTCGAATTTACAATTTTTTTTCTTTCGATTTTTTCTCAATTTCGCCTCGCGAAGAGCGAAATGCACCAAACCAATTTTAGAATTAACTTCATTATTTTACAAAATTTTGCATTTTTTTCTTTTTTTCAAACTGTTTCTTAATTTTTCTTAATTTCTTCTTCTTAATTTCATTCAAATTTCGCGCTCCTGTTTCAGATAAGAGCAGTGCAACAAGCAGTTTATAATTTGATTGCCGTTAACAAATCATAGAGGGCGCCACTAAGTTAGCTGGCAAGCAGTTCATTTGGATAATAAGCAAAGCAGTGCCAAATGTTCTCTTAATTGTGCTCGCATTTCAAGTGCAAGCAGTGCAGAGTAAAGCAGTAAGCTTAACTTTTTCTGCCGGCTCGCAGCAGCGACGCAACGCGTCACTCACGAAAACGTTGCTTGCAACTTCGTTCAATCCGCTTACGATCCGTTTTCAGCCCGTTTTATGGCTCAACAACGCATGTTTGGCGGAGGTTCGGTTGTCGCATGGTGTTTGACCGCAAGTTGTCTGTTTGTAAGCCAATTTATGAGCTTTTGGCGAGACTCTCGCTCAACGTCCGTTGCTTGGTCCACTGGGATTGACTGGGTTTTTTTGAATGCATGGGTTATTTTAAAATACGAATTTCAAACTAGATGTCCAGTTTGAAATTACACCTCTAAATCGCACTGTTCACATTGAAAAGTATTCATTCCTTTGTAGCTTGTGTTCTGTGACTAAGAACTTAAATGTGAAGTTGTGACATTGAATGTGACACACTGCATCGCCGTGTGTAATTTGCATTAGTAATAAAGTTACATAATATTGATAATAATAATTATTATTGCACACACTGCACATTTGTCGCGATTTGTTGTTTGCCGGCTGAGATAAATCATTATCAGCAATCCAATTTATATCCAGATTAGAGCTTATAAATCACACCTTGTTTCTATGCTACGTGTGCAAATTCTTTCGATTTGCATATTGTTGTGCCTGGAGTCTCAGAATACATGCAGAATAAAGAAAGCAGAGATCGAACCTGTTTCTCAACCTGCGCCCCAGTTTGTTTATTCTACCCTGTACTCATCAAATTTTTCCGAAAAGGGTATGATGAAGCTATCAGATTGTATAGAATGAGTCTTCGATTATATAATGCATAATATCATTATAAATAGATGAAGGATATGACTTTATATGTCGACTTTAGAAACTCGACAGTAATTTTGTAGGCTCTACAGGGTACATCCTAGTCGAGTGCTCTTATTTAGAGCAGCTCTTGTCATAATATATAGTCTTGTCTGGCAGACAACAGCTGCTTTGCTTTGCCACTCCTATCTCCTAATTATATAAATTTCCCTTTGTTTCGTCGTAGTTTGTATGCGAAATTCTACTTTCAGCGTCAAGTCTGAATTATCTCCCGACACTCTGCCACGCCCCTTTCGTCTTTGTCATTGTCATATGTTGTCGCTGACTTTCCGTGGGTTGACGTGGTTGCATTTGCAACCAAGTTCTGAACAAAAGGTTTGATCAAGTCTCTTTGTGCGTCATTTGGATCGTTTTGTAAACAGAGGCGAAGGTATTTCAAGATCTTGTCGAGTCAAATCTGATCGATTAAAAAGTTTTCAACCCATGGCAAATCATTTAAGGCAATTTTACTATAATCTCAAGAAATAATTCTCAACATAAGCTTCGATTCAATTGATTTAATTTGGAATTTAAGATTCTGCGATTTTGTCAAGAATTTGGAAGTAATGCTCAAATGGAACATTATTCTACGAATGATTCAGCAATTAAAGAAACTATTTTATGAACACTTTATAAGCAATTGGTTTACCAGAATAAGGGAGACGCGTCATATGGCCTCCAAATGGCATCAGACTGGGGCGGCTCTTGCTCAGCCAAGCGTTTGTATCTTTCAACAAAACCAAAACAACAAAAATGACAAAATTAATGCGCTGGAACTGTCGCCATGTAAGGACATACAAAATGTGAACACATGACGCATTGGCATTGGAAATAAATTACATAGATTTTAAATTTGATTTCAAATCTTTTGAAGTTTTCTTTAGTTATAAATTTATAATATTCTTGGATTTTTTAGTTAGTTTCAAGTTATTGAATAATTTTGACTTTATATGCAGATTTTTTAGAAATAGGTGTACATTTTAAATCTTTTGTAAAGAAAACTAATAAAATCAATATAGATTTTTGTAATCTTGCTTAGGTCCTACTTTATGTGCCACCAATGTATTAGAAGAAATACATATATTAGACGTTTTTTTAATATTTTGTCATGTTTTGTTTAACAGATTCATTGATTTGACACGCGCTCAATTTAAGTCTGCAACCGCATTTGAGTTTTTCAACGTTGTTGGGTTCCTCGTATCGGGTCGGGATCTCTTAACCGCCAGAAACACTTACCGATGAATCATTTTGCGTGGTGCGTTTTAGTCTGTATGTGTGTGTTTAGTATATGTATGTATGTACCTACTGCAGACGGGTGCGCCCTGCTTATTAGTAAAACGTTCACTCTTTCTCCATCTCTTTCTCTTTAGTCTCCTCCTCTATATGTCGATTAGTTACAGAACCTCAATTAAGACCCAGGCATGACAATCAAAATCCACAATTGTTAGAAAAGAATACAAAAAAAAAAGAAGAAAATCAAACAACAAGAACAGAATGGCACGTACTAGCATGCAAGGTCTTAGCCGGTAACATGCTATGGATCCAGGTTCAATGCACTTTTCTGCTGGTTGCGCTTCTCGTGACTAGTTACCGCTATACTATAAGTAAGCAGCATATGAAAGAGACAGACGCGCATATGCATTTTCGTGCTCTTTTAGCTTGGCATACACACTCACAAATGTTTACTTATACGTCCATATGTCAAAATAACACCTACACTGATGTTATTGGAAAAGGTATGAATATCGCGAAACTGCAAGCAGCTACTCTGCTTTATATTTATCTTTCTATACTTCTATTTATCTCAAGATCAGTAATGCCAAATTGACAAAAAGGACTTTTCTTTCCATAATAAAGCCACTAAATCGACAACACACCTCAATCAATAAAAAGGTCTTGTCTAGATCGAACAGGACAATTTTATTCGAAAAAGTATATAGCAACGGAGCAATCTCCTTTCATAACCAATTATAAAGCGTACATGGTATACGAATCATTAGAATAATAAATATAGCTACGCTAGGGTTGCAATATATATACAACTACCCGGTCAATTCTCGGGGTTGTTGTTCATGTCCGTCATTAATCACAAATACAATGCGAAGCACCCGCCCACACTAAAGTCAACGTGTCCCATTGAGCTACATGGACTGTACAGGGGCTTGCACTCAAAACGCATCGATTCAGCCAACTTGTACAGTGGTGGCCACCAAATTAGGACCTCTGACAACTAGAATTTATCAGAGAGGACAAACTTTCGAAGGTGAAACGTTTTGTTTGCCTTTTTAGCTTTTTAGATGAATAAAATTACTTTAAAATGTAAATCGTTATCTAAAATATGTATATTATGTAACAACCATTTATCTTTTACTGTGAAATATGAGAATTGGAACAGAGTCTGGAAGCGGGAAATTGCATCTTCTTTGAGCTTCTAGAACAACACAGAATGTGGAGCGTGCGATCAGGCGATATGTGTATGTATATATGTGGAAATGATAGATGTACATAAACATTTTTATAAGTATGGTTATTTGGATTATCAGCAAAAATACTCGGAAACAAAGAAGGGTTTCGAGATAATTCCCTAAATGCTTTTAGGTAAATATTTGCGTATGTAAATTTTGACAGTGAACAAACGGATATTCAAGGAAGAGAACCCACACTCAAATATTAAATTGGTCAGCAGGGGTCGGAAACTGATAAGCAAACCCGATACACAAACATACACACAAGTATATAAGGAACATATGTATACGTATATATGAGTAAGGAAATGGTTGTCAAGGGCGTTAACTGCACTGCTATGGTTTTGGGTGCATTCCAAAAAAATATGTTGTAAATGGTGGTGTTTATTGTAAAGGAATAAGTGCACATGTGCATGTGTATGTACATTGATAGCAAGTATAAGTTCGATAGAGGCGAGTTGATCGTAAATGTCAAGTCGCGCCTGGCAGCTGAGCTAACATACACACACGCAAAAATATATTCATACATATATGTATATGTGTACCTCACACACATGTATGCAGGAAACAAAGAAATCTTTATGAACTGCAGCAATGTCCAATTAAAGGCACTGGTGTCTTTAATTAAAGCCATGCAGTTGCATATATACTAAGCCGCTGTCGATGAAACAAAGCTGATCGTTTATAACATTATGAATTATACACACGCATGCACACATACATACAAACATTTTAGCATGCCGGCAGCCATTAGGACTTTGGCAAGGGTTTTATGCACTTCACTTGCATAAAAAGTGGGTAAATGTATGTGTGAAAGGAATACAAGGAAAATATTAAAACAACTTACTTGGTGCTGGATTTGTTGTCGGTAATATCCAAATTGGCAATCATTCTGTTTGCTTTCAACTCTTTACTTTGACTTTTAAGCTGTATCTTTGATTTAATTAACTGCAGATAAGCAGATAAGTTGAATTCAATATAAACAATTTTATTTTAAAATGAACACAAATGCAGACCGGGCAAAAACGCGTCTTGTAGTTCGTTCAATCGAAATAGAATGAGAGCTAAAGTTGAATTTAATCGTTCACATCATGTTCGATTGAACTATTCACTAAAGTGAACGAACAGTTGTCTTTTTCGTTCGTTTCGTTCGATTGAATCCCAAATTTTGTTTACCGCTGGTTCGCAGAAGAGAACGATATCCATTTTTGGTCAAAATTTAATTTTATGTTTATAATATTTATTAATTTAAATGGTTTAAGTAACTATGATTATTTTGCAAACTTAAACAATTGTTAATAAAATAAAGTATTTTATTTAAATTGAGCGCCTGACCATTTTAAACTCCGTCTATCAATGGTACAAGTTCCAAAATGACTGATGGTCACACTGCTAACAACTGTTACTCAACTGTTGCCCTTCAATACTTTTTTCGATTGCTATGTTAATAAGAACCTTATTATTAACAACATATCCTGCTAAAGAAGTAAATAAATTTCAATAAAAGAAATGTTGCTACATCAAATTTTGATTCTGTAACATCAATAAGAAAATTAAATAAATAAAAATCGACATTATGGTGTTTTCCAGCACAGGCAAATACAATTGCAATCCCCCACTATACACTGTTGTTTTACAACACATAAATTATACACACGCACACACACAAATACAAGCGTACAGTCGCAACATCTTAAAAAATTGAAACTTTTATTTGCAGAGCTAAAACTAATCTAAAACGAAAATTACACATGTAATTGAAGGCTTGTCAGTAATGAACGTAGCCGAAGTATAAGAGTCAGTGTCGTAGCGCCGCAGTAAGCAAGTGGACGACTTACAAACACAACACAATGATTGCATCCGAATCGGAGGCCATAAACTCAGCCACTTATGTGGACAATTACTTGGATTCCGTTGAGAATCTGCCCGATGACGTGCAGCGCCAGTTGTCTAGAATACGCGACATCGATGTTCACTACCGAGGTAAATTCATAAAATGGCGTCCGCCTCAAATGTGCCACCTAACCTTCATAAAAATGTGTACTCCACGCTCCCAATAGGTCTAATACGCGATGTGGACCATTACTATGACCTCTATGTGTCCCATCAGAACTCACGAGACAGCTACCGTCGCTCCCGATATATGAACCGTATGCA
The DNA here is from genome assembly GCA_963924055.1 of Drosophila limbata. Classification (NCBI taxonomy): domain Eukaryota; kingdom Metazoa; phylum Arthropoda; class Insecta; order Diptera; family Drosophilidae; genus Drosophila; species Drosophila limbata. The sequence continues at coordinate 18,666,848 of OZ001352.1, read as the reverse complement.
TCAGAGCCTGATACAGGCACAGGAGCTTGGTGATGAAAAAATGCAGATTGTCAATCATCTGCAGGAGATAATTGATGCGAAGGTGAGGCAATTGGACAACGACCAGCTGATTCTCGACTTGAAGAGTGACCGTGATCCATACATTCTGCTGGACGATGGTCCACCCTCAAAGATCCAGAGGCTGCAGAGTCCAATGTGTGATCAAGCAAACAGCGTGGGCAACAGTGGGTTGAACAGCAGTGGAGTCGCTGGAAGCGGAGGAAATTCTGCATCCAAGGACCATTACGGCACAGTTGCCTTTGGTGCTGTTGTCGGTGTACCGTCGACAGTGGGTGTTATCAGTGGCAATGGAGGAAACTCAACGCCGACCTATGATCGTACCAGCCACATGGGAAATGGTGGCAACGGTTTGAATGGCAGTTATTGTGGCGGAGCAAGCGATCTTCAGCGATCGGGAAGCAAACGCTCACGAAGACGCAATGAGAGCTTAGTCAATAATGGCAGCTCCACTGAAATGGGCGGCAACGAATCGAATTCGGCCAATGAGGCTGGCGGCAGTGGAAATGGGAATAGTGAACGGAAAGGTTCCATTGGCAGCAGCGCTGCTGGTGGTGTCGCTGGCCAACGTAAAAGTCATGTACAGATGTCGGGCGGAGGTGCGGCTGGTGGAGCAGCTGGCGGAGGTGCTGGCAACGTTGGTGGTGGAAACAACTCGGGCAAGAAAAAGAAACGCAAAGTTCGTGGCGCTGGTGCATCGAATACAGCAGCAAATGCGCGCGAAGAAACGCCGCCGCCAGAACCCATTGATCCCGACGAGCCAACGTATTGCGTTTGTAATCAGGTGCGTTGCCATTTAGCTAATATCAACAATTATAATTCTAATAAGGCATTTCAATGTCATCTGCAGATATCCTTTGGAGAAATGATTCTGTGCGACAACGACTTGTGCCCAATCGAGTGGTTCCACTTCTCATGCGTATCCCTTGTGCTGAAGCCGAAGGGTAAATGGTTCTGCCCCAATTGTCGAGGTGAAAGACCCAACGTTATGAAGCCGAAGGCGCAATTCTTAAAGGAACTCGAGCGCTACAACAAGGAAAAGGAGGAGAAAACTTAAATCGTGTTGTTATTACAGTTTTGTGTTGAACACTAAGCCGTTACAATTAGATATTAATTCTTGGCCCTACACACTATGTAAATTATTCGCTTCTAAAAATATGTAGTTATTGTAAACATCCCCCCTTTTCTCTAATTGAACTTAAGATTGTTTATTTGAGCTTTTCGCCCCCCCGTTTGCATACACACTATTGTCAGTGATTCGAGGTTGCCGATTTTGATTTCAAGTATCTGTATAAACATTTACGCTACCTTATTGTATAAGCTTAAATTTAATAAACATTAACATTCATTCTAAATGTGAAAACGTAGAAACTGGGACAGTTAATTTAAGGCACACGGCTAAATTGGACTTAATCAATAAGATTTTGAAATTGAGACCACGGACAATCAGCTAAAGCCTAGTTTGATATCCCACGGACACCTGAATATATAGCCATATACATAATTCTCCAGTGAGAAACCGGACATGTAATATAATTTAAAAAAAAAATAAAATAGTAATTTGTATTTATATAAATATTATTGTTCTTGTATAAACTATAGATATATTTGTAAATTTGTTATTTATATTTAATGTATAAAAGACACGTCTGGTCGGGAATGCTGATATTGGACGGATTAATTGAATGTTCAGTTAAATGTAACATAGAAAATGCTTTGAAAGTATTCGATAAATGTCAAGTGTTTTGGCTTAGATGCTGTCTCTATGGCATCAACAGTTCAATGTTTGGATTTTGACACATCAGGAAGATTTGATATTGTGAGAAGACGACGAGCCAGCAGTAAATCTGAAATTATTTGTAATTTCTATTAGATAATTGCTTGATTATACTATTGTTTGCTTGTCATACGTTATAGGCCGTCCACACAAAGTTCAATAGCGCCGAGAATGTTTGTTCCAACTGTAAAAATTAAATAATTTTGAAGAAAAGTTTGGGTTATCGTCAAAGTTTATACAGCAGCTAAATATAACCGATTTAAAATGTCGTATAATCTTGTTAATTGTGTACTTACATATATGTAGTAGCCGCCAATCAACCAAAGGCTCCAACAGAATTGAAATAGAATGGCGAGTCCAAGTAAGAACAGCCAAGGCAGGAGCCAACCACGAGTACTGTGAATATTGAAATTAAAACCAAATAATTACAATATGTAAACAGTTGAAATTCTCATGGCAAAGTCAAAGGCACTCACCTAATTTTAATTCCATAGTACACCAGGTAGGATGCAATTATAATCAAGATGAAGTATATGATAAAAAAGCCACCTGCTATCGGCATCGATGATCTTATGTCTGTTTCAAACAACGGCGAATACAATTGGCCAGATTCTCCCCCAGCAAGCATGTAACAAATTATTGTAATCATCACCACACTTAATGCGGAGGTGTAAGCGGCAACGGCATAGCTGCCCGTACGCACATTATTTGCCCAAATAATGGGTGACCAACAGGAGCTCAACACAACCATTTTCAATTAATTATGTGGTGGTTTTTATTAATATTTGTAAATAAATGTTTCGGATGCAAATACGACGCCAGTTTACTGCTCCAATGTTGACAACGCCCTGAGCTGTCAGGTTTAGTTTATGATTGACTGAATAAGTTCATTCGTTCATCTTAATGACCCGTTCATTTGAACTTTTTCAGAACGAAACGACACAGCTCTATGTGTCAGTGTGACCGAAGACAGCGTAAAATTAGAGGGCCAAATCATTTAAATTATCGTATATTCGTATTCGAATTGATTTAAATAATTTTATACAAGAGCCAAATTCACTTAAAAAGAGCCAAAAATTTTTTTTGCAGTTCATGTTATTTTTACATTTAATTAAATAAAATAGATTTTTTCACAAACACATAGCTATAACACATAATAAATGAATTCCGGAAAACATTTTAAGAATTGGATTAGATTTCTCCATATAAAATTTTCAGTGTTCCCTGATTTTTCCCTGATTTGCTCTGGGCACAAACCAAATCTAAAACTATTTTCCGGAATCCCTTTAATATTTCCAAAGTATTTCACATTTTCATCTCTATCTAGTGATTATGTAATTTAATAAAAATAAATATGTACCAACCTAAAACTATAGAAAATAACTGATTCTGAACTGATGAAAAAAAGTGCCATTGCGCCAACAGGAAAAAAAAGAGCCAGCTTTGGCGCAAAAACGCCAATTGTGGCAGCCGAGTCTGTAACCGACGTTTACATTATCATATGAACTGTTATTAGCAGTAAATAATTGTGTCTAAAAAGCTTACATTACTTGTGCTTTGTTGAAGAATTTGACAAATTATACATTTTACACTTTTATTTATATTTAATTTTATTGGTTGAACTCTTAAACAACAAAAAGATTTACTAAAAATAAAACTTGTTGGCATGAATTCAAATTTCAACAGCTCTGCAGAAAGTGCCGGTAAACTTATCGATAGGCGGCAACGGCAGCTGTTGTAAGGAAGGAATTGCAATAGAGTGCAATCGAACGCGCTTGACAACGGTCGTACTCGGAAAGAATTGTAATAGAGTGCAATAGAGTTGGGCTTTTTAGTTCAATTTACTGAATAAGTTCAATCGTTAATTTTTCAGTCGTGAACTAAATCAGTCATTTAGTTTAGTTTTCAGTTGGTCAGTTGGACATGAACGATAAACGATGTGAATAGTGAGCAACTGTTCTGGCAACACTGCCAACATTTAACATTTGGTATTAAATTTAACATCACCTCCGTATGTTATGTTAAATGTATGTTAGTCCGCTCTCTCGCTCTTTTGTTTCTTTGTTTTCTTTGTTTCTCGCTCTCTCAAAACATCGATAGAAATTTTGGTCCATGCCATTTCTCTAATATTTTCAAAAACCAATTTTAAATATTTGTAAAACAAAATTCAAAAAAGCAACAAAATCCAAAATTAGTTAAAATAATTAACTTTATTTTAAAATTAGTTTGGTGCAATTCGCCCTACGCGTGGCGAAGTTGGGTAAAAAGTTCTGAAAAAAATCTTAAAAATTCGAGAAAAATTCAAAAAAAATTGTGATAAAATTTTCAAAATTCTAGCTTCAAAATTAAGCATGACCCACTTTTAGATCGCGCGCTCTTTCAAAAGGCTTAACTTTTTGTACCCAAAAATAGCTCTCAGTAGAAAGTTGCAAGTTAGAGTAGAGCAAAAAGCATTTTGCTTTGGGAGAAGCGAGCGCGCTGCAGTATGGGATATTGGATAGATAGTCGCATCAGTCACACCAGTGTGCTGCAAAGCGCGCTCTCTCACTCTCTCTTAACGCAAAACGCCGCACCGATTTGAATTTGAAATTTAATTTTATGACTTTTTCAGAACGAAACGACCGCAGCCTCTCTAGAGTGCAATCGAACGCGCTTGACAACGGTCGTACTCGGAGGGTGTGCGGATAAGATTTTATTTGAGCGAATTTTTATTTAAGATACGACAGCATGATAAATGTATTGTGATACAAATGCGACAGTGTCAAAGGTCGCGCACCTTCTAAAAATGCAACTAATTCGTTAGGTGCGTGTATTTCATGGTATTTTGCTAAAAATCGCATAAATGGAATAAAGTTTAAATTTGATAATGCCGCGCGGTTTTAGATCAACAAACTAAAGTGCTCGAAATGTAGATATATTGATCTACGTACGAATAAGTAATTGTTTTTGTTTTGTCTCAATAAGTTTGATAATTTGTATTGAAAGTATTGGTATCAATGCGATATGATATTTGGTTCGCCAATGTGATGGAATTGTGTTTTGAGTTCATGCTCTCATGCTGGCAGAAAGAAAGATCATGGTACTTTGGATACGGCAATAATGCTACAGTCAGAGTCAAAGCGAGTGCCGACCCATATTTCGATTTCATTTCATTTACAAAAATAAAAAGGCGGCCAAAAAAAAGAACCAAACAAAACAAAAAAAGCGAAAAAAAATTTAAACAACAACAACAACACGAAAAGCAGCTTCGGCAGCAGCAGCAAGCAGTACGAATGCTCAAAAAAGATACTCAAGTGCAGGCAAAGAAGTAAAAGATATGCCGTAAAAAGGCAGCATAAGTGTATTTTGAAGATACTCGTACATTTTCATGCTGTTGACTGTTGACTGCTCGTCGTCGGCTGCTGTACAGTGTTTGGCTGCTTGGTGGCATGCTGGTTAAGTAAGCTGCCTGCCCGTTGGCTTTCATTATTAACTGTTACACATTATTCAAAAACAGAAAAAGGAAAAAAGAAGACATGCTAGCAATAAGTATAACAGTAAAGGTACAATTTAAACAATCAATTGCGGCATAAAATTAGTTCAACCCAATGTATCTCAATGTTTGCATCTTTAACTTTAACCATTAGCAATTGAATAAAAATAATTGCATAAATTTATTTAAATTTTTTGTTTAGTTGCATGATAAATTTGACAGCTTAAAACACTGTACAAAATTAAGAATTTTTATCAATTTAAACAATTAATTGCGGCTTACAACTAGTTGAACCCAAAGTATCTCAATGTTTGTATCTTTAGCTTAAGCCATTAGCAATTAAATTAAAATAAATTAGTATTTTTTTTTAAATATATATTTATTTAATTTAATTAATTGACTAACTAAAGCTTAAGTTAAGTATTTTACTCAAGCTTAAAATAATGCCAGCAATATTGCTCTGTTATTTGGCAAGTGGCGCAAAGTTCTCAAATTAACTGCAGGCTAAGCTCAGTTGATCTGTGCCAAGCACCCAAGTAGCCAATTTACCTGAGTCTTGTTATTGTTGTTGTTGCTGCTTTCCAATTTCATATGCTTCAGCGGCAATGATGCCTAGGGCCAACTTTAATTTGTTGAATGAAATAACTTTATTTTGTTTAATGAATATTATTATCAATATTGGTTAATTGCTTCTAAACATAACTGATAAATGAATGGCAGACCAATTTACAGCACAATCATTTAACAAGAAAATCAAATATCTGCCTGATGTCAGCCACCGTTTGCCGCATCGTTGCCACGGGCATTAACATTTACATACATACATACATACATAGTAGATTTAACGTATTTATGTACAAGTTGTTGCCATTTGAACGCTGTTGGCAATGGCAGTAATGTGACCATTTAAGACCTCTTTCTGATGTCTTATGGAGTGAAAACGTCCTGCTGTGTGAAAACAAATTATAGGCATGTAATGTTGCATGTTACGTCGCGACAGTGATGCGGTGCGAGACTCCCAGGGCTAGGGGCTAGTCAACCAGGCACCAAGCACTCTAGCATCAATGGGTGAAGCCATGATCAGACTTTAGTTAGTGGCGTGCTGGGCATAATAGGGGGAAACGCGGCGAGGGACACACTGTATTGCTGGCTGGTATAGTATAGTAACACTCAAAAGTCAGGCCCGGTCCGGTCTGGCCAGTTGTATTTCGGCTTTATGTTGAAGCATTTGCATTGGCGCAAGCTAAGCTTTGACTTGTGTATCATGCTGCTCTCTAATACTCTAATACTCTCCTAACTGCTTATCAGATTTGTGGCAATCGTACACAGCTAAGCTACGTGGTCTCCCAATACCCTGTAAACTGTGAAGTGTCTAAAAATAGAATTGCAAGAAGCTAATTTAAAAGGAATTTCATTAACAAACAATTTTATCTTAGAGAAACAACTAATAATACAACTTTATTAACAGAGATAAGAAGACAGATCTGATTTTTGTGCCATTTTATAAATACATAAGTATATAGAAAACACATTTTATTGTAAAGCAAATTTTCAGAAGAATTTTCAGTTACAGAAATTCTAAAATGTAATTCATCATTATGAATCAAATTAAGATTTTCTATATTTTTTGTCAGAAAAATTTTTTAATCAAGGCGAAATTATGCATCATAATGATTATTCCAAATTGTCTATCTCTCAACGAAATTCTGAACAACAAGTAAATGGAGTAATTCAATCTTGCTAAATTTGTTTGACAATTTCTTATAAAGTAAAGTATCTTCAACTACTATATAAAAGAAATATTTTTATTAATATTATGTTGCATTTCACATGATTTTTGCAGTTTTCTGTTTCTAAATTCTGCTCTAATATTATTGTTAGTGAAACTATCAAAATATAATTGCAAGACAATTTATTTTTGGTTAGTTTTTGAACTTTTACTAAAAGCGAGAGTCAGTTAAACTAATTGGTATATCTCAGATTTATTAGCTTGATCTAGGGTAAAAGTAAAGATACTGAATACAGTGCAAATCAAAAAAGACTTCTTAATATCATTAAATGTTAAGTTCCATAAGAGTCTACTAGAGAGCACAGGTTGGGACATGCCTACAAATGAACTAAGCCAAATGCTGAAATAAAACAGAGTCTGCCACCGCATATCGTATGTAGTAGGCCCAGTTAAAAGATACTCACGACCTCGTCAGCATCAGCGCTTAGCTGCAGTTGCGCCCACACAAAAGCTGTCCGCCTGCAAAGAAAGCTGGAAAGGTGGAAGCGTAATCAAAAGTATGTGGTTAAAGACTTGCAATCATATTTATTTGATTTTAGGAAGTGACGATTAAAACTGAAGAGACTCTTCCCTTTTCTGGACAACTGTTTAGTCTCTGCTATATTTGAGAGATTTATAATAAAGATACTTGGTTAATATGCCACATTTCATAAGCTAACTAATTACCAAACAATATCACGATGTACATTTACAAGTGTTTTTCCATTCGAGCTGATGTGTGCTTCAATTTTTGGCATCTTCCTGCTCTTTATCTTTTGATTTTCATCACAAACACAAAAACACAATAACGCTTTTTCTTTTCGTTTAGTGTAGCAAGCAAAGAAAAAAAATATATATCTATATTGATAATTTTCATAAAAACTAAAATCAAGTTAAGTTCCGCATTATTGTTTAGGTAATCCAAGCAAAAAAAGAAAGAGAAAAATACAACATTTGGCAGACAAATCTTAAATGGACTAATTGAATGTTGTGCATTACTTTGAGTGTGCTCAGTCGTTTATACGTTGAATTATTTACCTTGTGAAAATTTAAAATAATTTGGTTTTTTTTACCAAATAGTCATAAATAATCTAAAAAAATTTAAAAAATCAGAAATAATCAGAAAAAATCAAAAATAATCCGAAATACTCAAAACGATTATTTTTGATTATTTTTGATTTTTTCTGATTATTTTGAATAATCGTAATAATTTTAGATTTTATTTTGATTTTTTCTAATCGTAATCATTAAATAATTTGGCAAAACCGAAAATAATCGTAATTTAATCATTGGTTCGACTTTTAAACAAAAATAATTTAATTACTAATGATTATGATTTCTAATCATTATTTAACAGGTATGATTTCAATACAATAAATTTCTGCTCTTTGTTTTAAGAACTTTTATTTATTTTGAATTATAATATATTATTTTATTAATTGCAATAATATGAGACTAATGTAGTGAAACTCAACAGCAACACTTTTACTTTTTATTTTATTTTTTTTTTTTCGCAATTCCACGATTATTATCAATATGAACAGTTATTTACATTGTTTTGTATAAGTACATATGCGCATCTTAATACATGTTTTGACTGTTGTTTGCTAGTTTATTATTTGTTTGCTTACAAAGTAAGTACTAGATAAAAAAAAAGACTGTAGATAAAACGAGCGTTTAAACGAAAACCCAGCAAAGCCGCAAATATTTTTCTGTATATATATTATGAATTCTCGTACGTAAATACGTTAGTACACAGAGAAAATTTAATTAAAACGTGGAGCACCGACTTCTCTTTACACTTGTACGTATTTGGGTTTATATGAAGTTGTTTTGATTCTCCCAAAATACATAAACTGTACAAAAATATTTGCAATAAAATGTAAAGTATTTTAAAACAAAATTTCAAGTATTTTTAAAGTAATTTTCATTGATATTGGCATTTGTGTATGTGTAGATTTTTTAATAGAATATGAGTAAACAAATTTTAATTAATTGTATACCTTTGTAGTAGGCCTACAGACAGACGATCGTCATTTAAAAGCCATACAAGTTTTGACAAGCTGCGAACATTTTGCTGTCTTATGCAAAAGTATCTAACCGGCTGCCATCTCAACACTCAACAATAATCAGAATTAAGAATTAAGCCTGACAACGGGCTGTGTGTGTGTGTTACATGAGTGTTACGTCTACAGTATGGCCAAGACGGCGATATAGTATAGTAGTCTATTTTTAAACTTTTGTGATAGGTCGTTTAATGCCTTGGCTGTTTTGACTGACAAGTGACAGCGGATCAACGGCTGCCGCAAAAGAATGTATCCCAATGTATTCCAATGCAATGCGAGATACGAGTACACCTTTGTTGTGGGCCTCTATGATTAATCTGCACAGCGTTTCAGGCGATTTAGGCGTTTCGGCCGTTTCGGCATACCAGCAACACCTTATTCGTCATCCTGGCCACAGCTACAGCCACAGCCACAGCCCCGACAATGAATAAAGGTGATTAAGAATCGGATACCCCGTACTGCGTTCTACACTCGCGTTGATTCAATAATCCATTAATTGCGCTCTTCTTACACATACTTTTTATAGTAGAATGATATAATAGGTTAGATTAGCCAGGGCAGAATAATAATAAATATTAAATTTCATTATAATCATCTTCAAAACATTTTATTTTTATAAAAACAACAAAACTATTTTTACACAAGCCTTAGATTTATTTTATGTTTGGATTGAAAATTTAAATTGAGATTTTGGAATCTCATGAGTGAATAAACTTATCAAATTTATATAATTTGCAATTCAATAGTAACATTATGTACAACTTAATGAGCAGCTTATATCGCTGACTGGAACATAAAGCAGGTCTATGACTCTTTTTTGCGAATACTCATTAAAAAGAAAGTAAAGTGAGTGTGCAAAAAGCAATGACAAAGAAAAGTCTGACCAATATTAATTTCCAATTGTTGTTAGCCAAAACAATAGACCGCACTGACAGGTAATAAAATACCAGCTGGATAAATGTACAAATCTGTTTTCAAGGGGGCAACCACCGGAACCATGCTTATAACCATGTATGTGTGTACATATATTCACATTTATAATTTAGCTGTAGGGTATCTCCTAGTTGAGCACTTGCGGCTAATTTATTCATTCTTCTTTTTTGTTAAATTCCTTGATACTCGTATTTGCACAAGATGAACGCATAGGCGAAGCATCTGTTGACGCTATGTAAAATAAATCTTATAAAAAAAACCTCTTTACGAGGTAAAAGTCTAGTGACGAAAACATTTTAATGCACCAAAATTTCTGATATCCAATTTGGTGACGAATAATATTAAGTTTTACTTAAAAATTACTACAAAAAATTTTTTTTGTCACTCGGCACTGCTCAAAAAATATATATTTATTAGGTATGAAGAAATTAGCGCAATGTGCCGAGTGACAAAAAAATTTTTTTGTAGTAATTTTTAAGTAAAACTTAATATTATTCGTCACCAAATTGGATATCAGAAATTTTGGTGCATTAAAATGTTTTCGTCACTAGACTTTTACCTCGTAAAGAGGTTTTTTTTATAAGATATCAGAAATTTTGGAGTAAGATATCAAAAGTTTTGAAAATTGCAATATATTTAGACGGTACAATTTTGTCAAAATCTAACAGAACTCTCAAGCTCTGGCTGGTACGACACGTTGTTGCTGCTGTCCTATTCCAATTCTAAGCAAAACGTATATATTCTGTTAACAGGTAATATCTTCCAAACACATCGAAATTTTACAAACTACAATATACTTAAAATTAGAAAAAATCATTACTTGCGCTTTCACAAAAATCGCCTTAATGTGGGAAAAAATACCTTATTTCACCTGTTGCTGTTTACCTTTTATCTAAAAAAAACACTAAAGGTATTCCTAAGAGCCCTTTAAAATACCTTTTCAACGATATATATATCACATCTGTAGCTTTTATCGTTTGGATGATATGGGGGTTCCAATTTTAGCGGTTTTTAGTGATTTCCCGCTAAACTAGCTATTTTTCGAAAAAGTCGAAAAACAAAAGTTTCTATATTTTTGATTATAAAATGATTTATCTGCCGCAAAAAGAATTGACCACTTGCAAGCAGTATCTTTCCACATGCACTGCAAGCAGTGTACATACTGCATATGTACATGCAGTAGTGTAAAGGTGTAAGGTATATTCAGTTAATAGGTAATATCTTGCCCAAACGAATTTTGACAGATATGTGTTATATGTCAAAAAACGCGTAATTGAATTCTCTACAACATGCAGTATATTTAAAAGTGATTTGATGTGTAGATTTTTCTTAAATCGCCAAAATGTGGAAATAAATACCTTATTTCACCTGTAGCTGTTTACCTTTTTACTTAAAAAAAAAACTTTGAAGGTATGCCTAAAAGCCCTTCAAAACACCTTTCCAACGACATATAGAACAGATCTGTGGCTCCTATCGTTTGGATGCTATGGGGGTTTCAATTTTAGCGGTTTTTAGCGATTTCCCGCTAAACTAGCGATTTTTCGAAAAAGTCGTAGAGCAAACGTTTCTAGATTTTTTATCGGGAACAAGTCCTCATTCAAACTTTTAAGCTAAATCAACGCTTTGATCTATACAAACAAACAAACAGACTGACTTTTCATCTCGTTTTGAAAAGGGCACCAAAAATTTCGAAATTAATTATCTTCTGAACCAGTGGTCGGATTTTGATGATCAAGGTGTCATTCGACGCGTATTTTTGATAAGTATAGTGAAAAATTATAAAAAAAAATCTAAAAGGCTCCAACGGCCCCATTTGCTCCAATCATTTAAATTTTGTCCCTCCCACTTACACCTGTTTATCTCACGAACCATGTAAGTTTTCAAAAGTCTTAGTATGCACATTTTTAAGTTAGATTGATACCTTTCGATCGGTATATAATTCGAGCCGCTCGGACAGTCATAGCAAATTTTCCATTCTTCCTGTGTATATATGCTAGTCGCCTTTCGCACCCTTCGTGCTGCTTTCGTCACTAGCGCGGACTGCCGTCCGCAGTGATGGAAGCTGAAAATATCATTTAGTTGCCCGAGATTTAATTATAGCCAGCTGAAGTGCTAGCATGACATACATAAATTAATATGAAGTATATCCAGCTGTCTTTTGCATCTGCATAGAATCCATGATTATAATCGAAATAGGGTATCTTTTAGAGATCGATTTTGTGAACAGGTAGAATTTTAATATAATATCTCTTTGTATAAATTCACTGTTGTATAAATATGTAAGTAAGTGTGCCTATTATTTTAATTAAATCTATTATGCATATATACTTATTTTCTACGAACTCTTTTTTTTAATTTTGTTTTGTTTTGAATGAACATTTTTTAATTCGATTTTTTTGTACTACTTAATAAGAGTACAAGTATGTAAAAATCTTATAAAAAAACCTCTTTACGAGGTAAAAGTCTAGTGACGAAAACATTTTAATGCACAAAAATTTCTGATATCCAATTTTGTGACGAATAATATTAAGTTTTACTTAAAAATTACTACAAAAAAATTTTTTTGTCACTCGGCACTGCGCAAAAAATATATATTTATTAGGTATGAAGAAATTAGCGCAATGTGCCGAGTGACAAAAAAATTTTTTTGTAATAATTTTTAAGTAAAACTTAATATTATTCGTCACAAAATTGGATATCAGAAATTTTTGTGCATTAAAATGTTTTCGTCACTAGACTTTTACCTCGTAAAGAGGTTTTTTTATAAGATATCAGAAATTTTGGAGTAAGATATCAAAAGTTTTGAAAAGTGCAATATATTTTGACGGTACAATTTTGTCAAAATCTAACAGAACTCTCAAGCTCTGGCTGCTACGACACGTTGTTGCTGCTGTCCTATTCCAATTCTAAGCAAAACGTATATATTCTGTTAACAGGTAATATCTTCCAAACACATCGAAATTTTACAAACTACAATATATTGAAAATTAGAAAAAATCATTACTTGCGTTTCCACAAAAATCGCCTTAATGTGGGAAAAAATACCTTATTTCACCTGTTGCTGTTTACCTTTTATCTTAAAAAAACACTAAAGGTATTCCTAAGAGCCCTTTAAAATACCTTTTCAACGATATATATATCACATCTGTAGCTTTTATCGTTTGGATGATATGGGGGTTCCAGTTTTAGCGGTTTTTACTGATTTCCCGCTAAACTAGCTATTTATCGAAAAAGTCGAAAAACAAAAGTTTCTATATTTTTGATTATAAAATGATTAATCTGCCGCAAAAAGAATTGACCACTTGCAAGCAGTATCTTTCCACATGCACTGCAAGCAGTGTACATACTGCATCTGTACATGCAGTAGTGTAAAGGTGTAAGGTATATTCAGTTAATAGGTAATATCTTGCCCAAACGAATTTTGACAGATATGTGTTATATGTCAAAAAACGCGTAATTGAATTCTCTACAACATGCAGTATATTTAAAAGTGATTTGATGTGTAGATTTTTCTTAAATCGTTAAAATGTGGAAATAAATACCTTATTTCACCTGTAGCTGTTTACCTTTTTACTTAAAAAAAAAACTTTGAAGGTATGCCTAAAAGCCCTTCAAAACACCTTTCCAACGACATATAGAACAGATCTGTAGCTCCCATCGTTTGGATGCTATGGGGGTTTCAATTTTAGCGGTTTTTAGCGATTTCCCGCTAAACTAGCGATTTTTCGAAAAAGTCGTAGAACAAACGTTTCTAGATTTTTTATCGGAAACAAGTCCTCATTCAAACTTTTAAGCTAAATCAACGCTTTGATCTATACAAACAAACAAACAAACAAACAAACAAACAGACTGACTTTTCATCTCGTTTTGAAAAGGGCACCAAAAATTTCGAAATTAATTATCTTCTGAACCAGTGGTCGGATTTTGATGATCAAGGTGTCATTCGACGCGTATTTTTGATAAGTATAGTGAAAAATTATAAAAAAAATCTAAAAGGCTCCAACGGCCCCATTTGCTCCAATCATTTAAATTTTGTCCCTCCCACTTACACCTGTTTATCTCACGAACCATGTAAGTTTTCAAAAGTCTTAGTATGCACATTTTTAAGTTAGATTGATACCTTTCGATCGGTATATAATTCGACCCGATCGGACAGTCATAGCAAATTTTCCATTCTTCCTGTGTATATATGCTAGTCGCCTTTCGCACCCTTCGTGCTGCTTTCGTCACTAGCGCGGACTGCCGTCCGCAGTGATATAGTTTATTCATATGAAATAGTATAAAGTCGTTAGTAATTTTAGTGTGTATACTATTGTGATATTTGCATATCTACCAAGACAAGAAAGAAACTTTAGGGTATTAAAGATATATACATTTTTTTTAATATTTTTTTTTTTAAATTAATTGATGTTAAGTTTTATTTAAAAGCTCTATTTTTGAACAGACAATTTAATTGTCTCTTTTATGAAGGTACACTATATACTTGTGTTCATTATTACTATTACTAGGGTATTAAAAGTGTCCCCTATACTTGGGTATTTTAAGATTGTGCACTCCTGATTTACGACTAACTAGAAGAGAGCAAAGATTGCGACATTCCATGTTATCAGAGAGTACGCTTTATCATTTAAACGGAGACAAATCAAAAATTTAGTATTATAACCCACTTGCTGCTGTAGGTAACAAGCATAGAAAGCAACGGAATGATAAAAATATCTAAATAATCTAATGATTTTCTCATTTCAGTTAAAAATTGCAACCTGGATATTAATGTGAGTCTTGAAAGAGTGTCGACGGAAACCGTTATGTTAAAAACCGCTAGGTATCAATATTAAATACTTATAGTTAAACTAATGCTGAACAAGGCCTTAAAGCACTCGAATCGACAGCAATCGGAGCCGATGTTTATAAAAAATGTAATTCAGTCGGGAAACTCAACAGAAGTGGCTAAAAAAAAGCAATTGGTAATAAAAAAAAGAGACAATGAGCAATGCGATCTACAAAATGAAAATGAAAACGAAAATCAGGCGCGTGAAAAGCTTCGGCGCTCAAATGAAAATGCTACAAAAAGCTCGCGGGCTTTGGCGTTCTGCGAGAGTTGCTGTCGCGAGAGACGCAAACAACAACAAGGAGAGCAACAAGAACAACAACAATCAAAGCAGAAGCAGAAGCAGAAGCAGCCTGGCATTGTAGCTTTTTATCGTTCGTATGCGGATTCAGTGTCTGATTTGTCGTCGTATCGTTTTGTCTCCGATGAGGAAGAAGCCAGCGATAATGATGCCGATGCCGATAATGATTACGCCGATGATGATGATGTTGATGACGATGATGACGTTGGCGTTAGCTCGCTGTTGGTCCCGTGTATAGAAATAGAACAACGCGAGCCAAAAACATCAACTACCACACAACAAACAACAACAACTAAGACAACGGATAAAGCCTTAAAAAAAGCTAAAACGTCATACGCGTCATCGCCTTCCGAAACGCGCACATCTCGCAGCGTGTCACCAATAATTTGTTGTTATAAAACTGTAGACAGAAAAATAAATCAGCGTCAGTTAACTGAATCAGCAGCTGAACAGCCGAGTCCTTGTTGGCCCAATGAGACTGGAGGTCATAATATTGGATCCTATTTGCGTTCGTATCGCCGCTATCCGCCGCCAGTTCCGCCCAAACCGCTCAAATATCGCATCTGCCTTGAGGTAACCGCATGCAGTGACCTTCCCGATTCCGAGCCCGCACTGAAAACTCGCCGTGTGGAAAGTGATCAATCGGATGGGAAACTAACCTACCCTCTGACTTGCCCTTTGCCGCCTTATGGGACGTGCAATCCATTGACGTCCACGAATAATCATAACCGTGGAGACGGAGACGAAGACGGAGGCGGAAACGGAGACGTTAACGGAATTAGCAGCTGTTGTGATTGCCAGAACGCGCCAGTGGCAGCTGAAAATAGCTGCAAATTGCACGCCATTGAGACAAATAACAACAACAACAACTATAACTGTAAATTAGAGACAACCTCTAACGGTGCATTGCAATCGAATATAACAAATAAATCGTACATTCTACGCTACGATCGTTACGGTCATCTGAAACAAGAGTTTACACTAAACTGCAACTCGAAAATAAACCAAAAATCCGAGTCGGAATCGGTATCGGTATCAAAATCGAAGCCGGTGTCGGTAACGGTATCGGTATCGGAACAAGCGGAAACGGAAATCAACTCAATAGTTACATCGATTGGAAACCGATCGGAGTTTCTTTTAACAGAGCCATCAGGAACAGAGCTTACGCAAACAAGTTTAGCAATTGCTGACGTTGCCGATGTCCACATAGATTTAAATTTATCAAATGATTTAATATCAAATTGCAGTGAAAAAAGCGTCTTTATAGACAGTTTGAACAGATCTGACAATGTCTCGTTGCACTCGAGCTCAACCTTTGCGAGCATCTCGCTCCATAATTTAACCTATGCTAATGGTTGTCTAGTGGACTATACAATACCTCAGCACACGGTACAATTTAAGCAACTTCCGGTTATTCAAACTTTCGATTGCTCCGCCTATGCGTATTCACCACTAGGACAAAGGTGGGAAAAAGATGTAAGTAACAAAACAAAACAAAAAAATATTAAACAAAACATATTTAAAATGAAATAAACAAAAATATTTACTCTTCGAGTAGTATATTTTTACTGCGGTGTGGTCCGTTTTGCGTGTTACACATATTGACAGAATAGATATACTTTCCCTAACAATCTTGTGAATACAAGATTTAAATGCATATAAATGCAATTTAGTTGAACATTTTCAGTCATTAGCCTCCGTTGAATCTATTATCAAAAATGAATCATTTAGAGGTGTTAGCATTATTTAATTTGAGAGAAATTACGAATAAATCTTAAAGTGTATTCTATTTATACCCACGATAAGAACACTCACGAACCAAGGTAGGGTATACTTTTAAAAAATAAATAAGAATATGTTAAGTTTCAAGAACTTTACTATTTGTGCTTGTCAAATTGTCTTATAAAAATGTCACTGTTAAACCTATTTCCTGGAGAAATACTGGGTATTTGTATAAAAAAAATTATAAATATTAATATAAATTGAATCCTTAAAAAAGTCAGTTTGTAGTCATATATTTGCCTTGCTCGTGTCACGCGCCCATCTCTAGGCCACCCTAATATATATGCATACAATATGTATCTTTATAGTATCTACATCTATAAACATACAACTTATAGAATGCATATGTGGATGTACATACATAAATACATACGTACGCAGCACACGTTCCGTTCAGGAAAATGTGAGATTGTCAGTTTGATTACGAATGTATGTATGTATTTATGTATGTGTAGGGATGTACATACTAACATAATTGCGGGTCTATACATATGTAGATATATGTATAATTGTGCTAGTGGTGCCATAATTTGTTTGGGATTTCGTTGTTCTCTGTGATGTTCTGCTCTATTGTGTGCTTTTTGTAAGATTGTTTTCCCATAAACGTGCACATATATATTTATTTTGAGTTTTCCTTGCCGCTCTTTGGCTTTTATTCTCTTTTGTATTCGATATAAATTCTTGTTGTTTATACTAAAAATATCACTGTGTGCGTATATACAAAAGTGATTTTCTTCTCTATGTGTATCCATAGCATTTCATTCTGTTTTGCCTTACATTGTGCTTTATGTGTCATTGTGCAGCCAACAACATAATAAAGCTCAAGATGATCTGGCGCCCAAATAGTTAGAAGAATATCAGGTAATTTTCGATTTTACTAACTCAAAACAATATGGTCTATTGATTGAGTTCGACTCGATGTCTGTATACTTAGTAGATTTGCAATATAAATAATCAATTTACGATCAGTTTAGATGAAAGATACATATGTATCTAAAAGATATTCCAATAATATCATGTGCAGAGTATTTAAAGGGAATCAGAGAGTTATTTAACTATTTGCTCTACACCTTTTCCAACTCAAGCATAATTGATAGAGGAAAGTTCATCGCATATACGAATGTGTCAATCTAGTCATATCCGCTTGTCCGTCTGTTTCGGACATCATAATTTTTATGTATATACTTTCAATACGTAGGTCAAGTACATATATTTCAAGTTTGCACACCATAAAACGATAAACAAAGAAGTTGTATACATAAATCTTGTTTACCTTTGAGTACAAGTATGTATTTTTATACTTACAAATTAATTTTAAGAAATTTCGATATGGGAGATATAGATTATTCTGGAGAATTCTTCCTTTTGCTTCAATGAATTCAAGTTTTAAGGCAATTGTTGATCATGTTTATGAGGGAAATAATTCGATTAAGTAAATTATTATTATTAGGTAGACTACTTATAATATGATAGATATGATTACTTGATTTCTTACAGTTTTTCAGGGATTGTCACGAAAATATGCTTTATTCTGGAGTATTGTCACTTGTTTTTCTCCAAAAAATTGAAGTCTTTGAGGCACTGTTGATGAATTTTACACTTTGTTTCGTTGACAGCATACAATGGACAAACGACGTAACACTTTGGATCGCTTTCAACGCTTAACTTTTGGCCGCAAGTCATCATCGTCGGCAGGGTCCGATGCAGCCTCCAATGCCAATTCCAATTCCAATTCGAATGCAAGTGGCAGGGCATCATCTGGTGCGGAGAAGAATCGCAAGACCTCCGATCGGTCTGAGCGTTTAAAAGAGTTGACGGAACTTTTGCGTGGCAGCAACAGCTCGCGTGCCTCAGCGACGCCAACACCACCGCCAATTCCACCACCGCGACGGCCAAGAATTCCACATAACGGTTCGGGTACGGGCAGTATTGAGATGCAGGATGCGGCTGTCGTCGTGTCAACCTGTGCTGCCAATGATCGCGATGAGTCGTCGTGTAGTCAATTACAGAAACAGAACAGCACAAATAGCAGCAGCAGCAGCAACAACAACAATAACAACAACACTAGTAATAACAACAACAATAATACTAACAACAACGCACCCTCAACAGCCGCACGACTCTTTCACTCAATTAGGCCAAACACGAGTCTCTCCAACTTGGAAGCTTTCATGTTGGGCAACCGCGAGAAGTCGAAATCATCTCCGCCGTTGGCCGTGGGTGGTGGCAGCAGCGATGAGGTCGAAGAGCCAAACAGTAGAGAGTGGGCAACGCATCTGACCAGAGCTGCTGAGTCGGAGTCCCGCGTCGGTGTCGGAATCGGAATCGGAATAAACGCAACAACAAAAGCAAAATTACCATTTCGTTCTGTTTCGTTTTCACAAATCGATTGTAAATCAACTTTAAGTGCTTTGCGCGATCGTCTGCGTCGGGACAAGGCCATTGAGGCGCCCACATCGAGTAATATCAAACCCAACGAATCTGTCGATCTGTCCATTGATCGAGCACGCGTTGCAGATCCCGGTTGGGTGCATATACCACTGAAAAGTTCGGGATTATGCATTAATCTCAACTACGGGCAGGAGAAGTCACTCGAACACGTACTCGAAGACGTTCAGGACTCCATAGCCGAGGAGGATATCTTCAACACGGACAGCAGCAGCATCGCTGGTGTCCTGCCAGCCACTGCGAGCAGTGTCATCGCGGCGCACGCCAAGATGGAGTCGCTCTCGGACACCGTGCACTCCGAGGGGGAGGGGGGCAACACGACGAGCGAAGAGTGTCCGCCGGCAATGGCAATAAAGGTGACGGCCATCGAACCGCCAATCATTGTGGAGCCCGAACCAAGTCCCACGGCCAGTTCATCCAACTTGGTGACACTGCTTGAAGAGGAACAGTTTGGATTGGAGCCGCCGTCGGATAATGTTTTGCAGACAGCAACCACATGTCTGATACCCGTTCCGGTTTACGAGTGTGCCGCCCAGGAGTGGCTGGAAACTCCAGCCCAGGAATGGGTCGAGTTGGCCCCCGAGTTTGGCATTGTGCCACAAACGACACAGCCACCGATCTCCCATGCGGCATGCAAGATAACCCAACCCGAGGCATTGACAACAGCGATGCGTGGCGATCTGGTGCCCACCATATCAGTGAGTCGCAGCTCCGAGGAGAGTGATGAGCATGGCAAGGGAACCCCGTCGACCATGTCCACGCCCCAAGTGGAGCAGTGTGATGCCTTCCATGACTCGTCGGTGGAGCATCGGCAACAGTATAGCCAGGATGATCTCGATCTGGAGTTGCGCAGTACAGATACGATTGCCACGCCGAGACACAGCTCTGGGGAACGCCACAAGAGGCACTTGGACAAATCCACTAAGCGGAAGGGCATGTATATCGACAATTCGGATTGGCAACAACGTGTCGAGCCGCATCGTGGCCTGCAGTTGGACATATCCATTGCCAACTTTCAGGCGATCAAGCCAGACTCACCGGATGACAATAGTCCGGTGATGTTTGAGATGAACACGCCGGAGCTGGAGAAGGGTTCACCCGTGTGGAAGGGCTCACAGGAGAAGTCGCAACTGCTGAGCAGCTTCAGCTGCCAAAGCAGCGAGGAGAAGGACGATGCCAGCAGCAGCAACAACAACAGCAAAACCAACACCTTCCTGCATACGGACTCAATGTCCGACACCGAGGAGCGCGTCAGCTGGAGTCCAACGCCCAGCGGCGATTATGACCGCAAGCGCTACTCGAAGCGTCCACTCACCGTTCGTGGTCCATATGGACAAATGCTCGAGGCCGAGCTGAATAAGCCCAACCGCATGCACTTCGAGGAGATACTCGAGGAACTGCGAGAGACGGACAGGTGAGTTGTCAAAGCGCAACCCATTAATTCTTATTAAAGTATTGGAATTTGGTCCAGAAGCGTTACATTCATTAATGGAGGCATGGAAGACCTTATTAGGTATCCCTTCCATTTTTCTTCTGTTTCTATGCCTCTCCTAATGAAATTTGTTATAGATCCGATATTTTTGGTTCAGAAAGTGCATATGTCAATAGCATCCAGCTCGGACTGCTATATCATATAGCTGCCATAGAAACGATCGATCTAAAAGCAACCCTTAGACGGAAATCTTTGTTGTTTCTTGAAATATCTCAACCAATCTCACAGAATGGGTATTTGTAATCATCTTCTACAGCCTGACCAAATGTAGTTAAGATTGGTCTAGTATATTGGTCGAAAATCATGTAGTAAGATAAACTTAATTGTTTCTTGAAATATCTCAACCAATCTCACAAATTGTGTATCTGGTTAATTCTACCTTATCATATAGCTAACAAAACGAAACGAAATGATCGGTTGAAAATCAATCATTAGTGAGAAAACGTTGTTGTTTCTTCAAATATCTTAACTATTCCTAAAGATTAGGTAACCTATGTGGTAATGTCTAATAAATACTGATTAAATTTAATAAAATCGTAACATATATAAGCGGTTTAGGACTTATTGGGTTTGTTTGGGGAAATCAATCCTGCTTTTATTCTTGCTTATCATACTATATGTCTGCAATTATATAAATCGTTTATCTTTTTTTTCAAATGCTTTTCATTTCTATCTATAGCCTGCACTCGCGCAACGCTGTGACAAAGCCGTCGTCAACGGGCTCCACCTCGCGCAGCAACTTGCCACAATATTCAAATTCGATGCGTGTGCGTAAATCAAACGCGTATTTGCCGGTGCCGTCGCACGCTCGTGCCGCGTCGACTCCATCGCAAATCGAGCATGTGAGCAAGGGGCCAACGTTGCCAATTTCTATTTCGGCCAAGGACCTCAACGAGACGTTATCGGCGGCTGATAAGCAGGCGCAGCATCAAATGAAACGTGGCGCATCTGAGGCGCCCACAACGAAACCGCATCACAGTAAACGCAGCCAGTCGATGAGTAATGATCACAAGAGTCAACACCATAGTCATAATCATCATCATCATCATAGTAGTAGCCATGGGTCCAAGCGAAGTCCGGATGCCAGCAGCACAAGTAGCAGCAACAAGTCAAAGGCGCCACATGCCACCAGCGTGCCACCGACGGCTGCCCTGTTGGCCGAGCTGCTGAAGGGCTCCAGTGAGAATATGCTTTCCGAGCAGCGCCAGAAAACGATTGCGGTAAGTTAATATACCCTGCAAGTCAATTACAATAGGGTGTAGTTGACTACATATTTTAATATATAACTTACAATTTATTTTAATTATTATTTTATATAAATATTTAAATTTGAATACATTTCTCTCCACCGATCTTCATTTTTGAAGTTTACCTTTTTCCCACAACTCAAAATCAAAAAAAATATGTTGGTCATTATACATTTTGCTTCGGGAAAACCGAACACATTTGCATGTATGTGTGCATGTGTATATGAGCGCCAGATTTTTGTATTTGGGAATCGCACTGGAAATTGAAAGTGCGAGCGTGCGCATGCTCCAACAACCACTGCGCATTGGAAATGTGTCAGTGTGCTAGAAGAGCGCCCTTTCTTTGTTTCGCGCATTTCGTGCGTTCCAGTGACGGCACCGTGGTTTAAGTAAATAATTTTTACGATTATTGCACTGTACCGTAATTGATGGAGACCAGCTTTTGGCAATTAGTAGAATGATGAATAAGGATCGTTGATAGTTATTTTTAATTTTTACAGTTAATCAGCGCCTAGTCAGGTTTAATGGTAGCAGATTTTGCCAAATTTCGCATGACACATTGTGTGCGTAAAAACTGTGAATTGTAGAAAAGTACATAAATTTAATTTTTTTTATTTTGGTCAGCAAATAATTAGTTTATTAACAACAAATTAAAATGCAAAGCAAAAATTAATCCTTTTGCACAATATCACATTTAAAAATAATATATGTATTTGGAATTTTCTTAGCTAGTGATCATAAATGCATAGGAATGAAATGAAAAGTGGAATGGAATCTGCATGTTCTCACATTGATTGCGACTCTTTGGCGGACACTTGTCGCATGCAGACCAAAGAATTAAATGTGTTCGAATTTCCAATTTTATCGCAGAGAGAGTCAGTCGGCCTTGCTGTGGGTGGCTGTTTTCGATTGGAATATGAAAAATGGAATTTAAGTGTGTATTTGGCACAATGGAATGCTTTTCAACGTGTTGAGTAGCAAGCACACTCCACACTCCTGTGCAGCAGCTAAGTAGTTGTATGCGCCAGCAACAATGCGAGTATTAAACCGCATCACATACACATGCATACGCACGAAAACTTACACATACAATTACACTATCGCCAAAGCACACACAACAGAGACGACGACACCTATTGCGGGCGGCTGCTCTGCTTTGCTTTTCTCTTCACTGCTCTGCTCTGTTCTGTTCGGCTCTGCTCTGCTCTCCCGCGCAGCAACAGAGTCTTCTCCGCCAACGCCAATGCGCGCGTTTAAATTCTTATTTGCTTTTTGTACCTCGGTTGTGTGGCGAAATTTTTCGTGTTTCGTTTATTTATTTTGTGGTCTTGTGGAAAATACATTTAACTAAAAAACAGGCACTCACGAAAAATATCTGCAGTAGCTAAATTAGATAAATAATCAGAGCTAAAATCTCGCGAAGTTACAAGTTCAATAATCAAATGGTTTTATGGAAATTATAGTATTTGTGTGTACTGCTAGTAAAGACTGCGATTTTACTTTCGACCATATACATGTACATACACCCACTCGCACACACACGCGCAATCATCCGAATGTATATGTAATAAATATGTGCCTGTAAACATTTATCGGATGAAAACAATTAAAATTCAATGTTTTTAATTGCACTCAGATTCGGATTAGTGAATTGGCTAGAAGAGTTCAACTTTTCCACAAAAATAACATTTATAAACACTTAACAAATAATTTCATAAAAATATATAAAAGTGTGTGTGTATGTGTGTATGTACATTGTACATATGTATTTACAAAATCATCTCGACTACAAAACTCTCAACCTCTTGTTGCGCTGCGCAGCTCAAAAACATTGTAAACTGTAATATTTTGTATTGAAAATATACACATGCAAATTTAGTATGAGTATTGGTAAATCACACTTGTAGCTTACATTTCTGCTCGTTGAATATTGTTCAAGAAAATATAACAAATTTCTTTTGTGAACTGCAATTAATGAATTTTTCTGTATTATTATTAATTCCATTTTGAAAATTTTATAATTTTGATACGTATTATCCATATATTTATGCATAACCTGGCTTCATTAGATACTTGCACATTTACATATGTATGTATGTATGTATGTAATCGTGTGTATGAACATGCCTTCATGCCTAAAACAGATACATATGTACATGTGTATCAAGAGCACTTACTTTCGCTTATTCTCCCATACACGAGTAAATATGCGCAAATGTATGCTTAGATTGGAAAACGAGTGAAACTAAAAAGTTCTATGAAAATGATTTAAATATTGAACAAGACTACATAAATAAAAGTATCTTCAAACTGCTGCGAATCTTTATTAAATGTTTATTGTGGTCTGCTTATCGCCCATTTATAACACTCTTCGACTTTTCAACGGCAAAGAGAATCTATTAATTTCAACTAATGCGTATTAGGCACGTGAATCAGAGCCAAAGTGTTCCATAAAATTCACTGCACTACGTTATAGAAATTCGCGTAGATTGTTCTAATTGGATTTGATACAAATGTGCCATATTTTCAGAATAATTTCTTGATTAATAAAAGTTAAAAATATAGTTCTCAACTAAAACGATTGAAAATAATAAGATAGTGTTTATGGACAAATTGTTGCAATAAATACTTTAGAAATAAACACATTTTTATATCAAATCCCTTTTTATTTTTAAACTGTCCTAGTTTAATCTAAGTCGAATTCACCAACAATTAAGCCAAATCAGTTCAAAGAGGTTTGATTCATAATCAGGT
Source organism: Drosophila limbata (assembly GCA_963924055.1). Classification (NCBI taxonomy): domain Eukaryota; kingdom Metazoa; phylum Arthropoda; class Insecta; order Diptera; family Drosophilidae; genus Drosophila; species Drosophila limbata. Next base: position 18,641,923 of record OZ001352.1, on the reverse strand, counting down.
TAACACCGCCTTGCAATAAAAGGCATATATAAATAAGTAAATACCCTTGGTAATTGTGGTACATGCCACAACAATAGTAGTACAAGTACAAGTACAACAACGCAATTTTAAAGTGTCATTATCAAACCACATACATAACCGATGATGGGCAAATAAGCCGCAAGGTTGCCATGGTCGTCAGTCGACTCTCACGACTGAATGAACAGCCACAACAACTCAATATACTAACGTTCATTTATATATAAATAAGAATACATATATAGATATAGGTACGTGGGCTGTAGTTGTTCTCCCACTCGACATCTACGCAAAACAACAAGCCTGGCCCACAATATACATACTTATGTATGCTCCCAGTACAATTCCTGCTCCTCCAGTATTATTACGCCAATGCGTTTCCTCAACAGAACAGAAAAGAACATTTCTTACTTTTGATTTTGACTTTAGTTCCCTGTGCTTAATGACTACGCGAACATGCGGCTTAAGTTTGCTCTTAATTTAATTAAAAACTAATTTAGTTAGTGCAGATACATATATAAATATACATAAACAAATACGAAAAACAATTAAAAGTGTGAATAGTTGCAAAACACGGCTCAATAACAAACGGCAATCATAATTAGAAAATTTAAATTCAAATACAAATTTAAAACAAAATGTCGCACAATCGGGAAAATCTACGATTAAGCTTATTGGATTTACAAGCAACATTAACGGCACCATCGAACACAGTGGCTGCCACGCTGTTGCCACAAACACATGGACAGACGCTGGCGGCAGCAGCATCATCATCCACATCCACATTGCCATCGAGCAGCAGCAGCAACAGCAGCAGTGTCTCGCAGGCTGTCTCGCTGGCGACAACCACAGTGGCACGGCTAAGCAAGGCTGGTTTTGGTGGTGCTGGTGGTGTTGGTGTTGGCACTAACACTGGTGCTGGTGCTGGTGTTGCTGGTGCGAGTCATCAGAATGACAAATGTGATAGGCTTAAGAAAATGACTTCAATCACTTGCTCCGACTCAGAGGATGACTCGGAGAGGCGAGCACAGTTCGAAATAAGCTGTAAATGGAATCTAGGCGGTTATGATGGCGTAAGTCTGGTGTGGCTGCAATTATGACTGCTCAGTGGCTAAGGCCAACATCTCATCACTTTTTTAGCCACGGTTGCCACTACATAGCAATTTTTCACAGCTGAATATTGTGAAAAACTTTCCCTTTTAACAACCAAACTTCCATAATTATTTTATGTTTTTAATTGTATCTAGTTATTTTTGTCTAAACTTAATGACGATATAGTTTTTAATTAAATGTTAATATAACACAACTAAATTAAAAGAAACATATTTATTCAAACATAGTTATTTATTAGCTCCGCAATTGTCTTAATACCTACTAACAATTTTTATTTGAAGTGTTAAGTTTAATTATTTCGATAGAATAAAATTTCCCCAGGCCTACATACAATTTTTTAAATGCACCCTGACCTTACAACATTATTCATTTTTGATTATTTTATTCAAATTTTTAATTAGTTGTTAATTTAAAAAAAATAGTGTGTAATATTTTTAATTTTTCAAATATAGCAAATATGGCAACCGGGCTTTTGATGTGATTCATTGCTTACACTATTTCTGTTGCTAAATAAATAAATAAAAAAAAATATCCATTTGCAGGACACGCGCAGTTATGTGGTTCAGGAGATCTATAGGAACGAGCAGTCTTATGTGGAGTCCCTGCAAATCGTTGTGCTCAAGTATCTGAAGGTGTTAAAGTCCCCGGAGCATGCAGGCATGATAGATACACGCACCGTGGATGAGATATTCTTCATGGTACCCGACATTCTGGAGATACATGAAAAGTTTTTATGCGAGTTGAAGCAGCGACTTGACGATTGGGATATACAGCAAAAGGTTGGAGATGCCTTTATGGAAACGGTAAGCATTACTCGATCATACTCGTCGAACAAATGGATCATTTATCAATAAACTATTTTGAACATTTTACAGTTCTCGAAACTGGAGGTACTTGAAGTTTACACATCGTTTGTTAACAATTGTAATCGGGCCAAAAATGCCATACGCTTGATGAAACATCAGCGACCCTCGTTTGCCAAATTCCTGGAATCCACAGCCCGTGACCACAAGGGAAAACTCACCTTGGACAATCTACTCATAAAGCCAGTACAAAAGTTTCCCAAGTATGTTAAATAACTATCTGCCAATGTATAAATCTATTCTTATAATATCGTATTCGTATTTTCCAAAGCTACGAGTTGCTCTTCCAACGTTTGATCAAGCACACGGATCACGATCATCCAGATCAGAAACACTTGCAGGACGTGCTTAAGCTGGTCCATGACATCCTGGTGCACATCAACTGCAAGGAGCGTGAGATTATGGAGAATGGACAGCGGGAGGCGACTCTACGCGAACTGGAAGGCGTCATTGAGGGCATTACCGATCTAATAGCACCTGAGCGTCAGTTCTTATTGTTTGATTTGGTATCGATGCCATCGGGTCAGGGTGCTCGCAAGGATCGAGGATTTTTCCTCTTCAATGATCTGCTGGTCTTGACGAGCATCAAAAAACGCAGTGGCACCATTAGGAAACCCAATAGCTCCATTTGTCCCGGCTCAGTGGCTACCACTTTGGACACCAACAAATACAAGTTCCTTACAAAGATTTCGTTAGATTGCCTGGAAATTGTCAAGAGTAAGTTAATAGATAAATCACTGATATTGTATACATTTAAATTCTTATTTCAAATTAAGCTAAAGATGAGAATATCAAGCGCATTGTGAGCGAAATAGAAAACCTGGCTGAAGACTGCAATAAACTGCAACAAATCACAGATATTACCGCATCCTTGAAGTATCCACATCAATATCTGGAAGATGTCATTCGGGAACTGCATCGTGACATACAGCGACAGTTGTCCGAGCGTCAGACAAACGACACTCAGCTAAATATGCTTGAGTTGACAGTGAGCTCTCCGTAAGTGTACCATTTGTAAAAAGTCGATTTTTAAACTAATATGTTTATTTTTTATTTTGTTTCCAGTAACGGAAGTCAAAAGCTAACTGTCGTATTTTCCAAGACAGAAAAGCGAACTAATTGGGAAGAGACTTTCAATGAGGCCAAACAGAAACTGGGTAAGTTTATCAACTATAAGTTTAAAAACTCTTAACAATAAGGCTATCTAAATGTGTATCTAGTCTAGTGATGAAGCAATGAGTTTTAAAGGGTCGGAAATGGTTTCATTGTTTTCCAAAGTCATAGAGCTCATTATTTTTTACGACCAATTAAAAGAAAAATATATTATATAAGGACAAAGTTCTGTTTTCACATTCTGGCAATAAATAACCAAAATTACAATCTAGATACAGTTAGGCTTGTTTCAAAGAATCAAAGCACCAAAAAAAAAGTATTAATTAAATTAGATACTTTAAAAACGAACTCCAATATTTGTCTTAAATTTTATACAATAAAAAAGAGGATTTTGGAAAAGAATTGAGAAAATAAATGAAATTTAAATTAAATTTAAAAAATCCCAAAAACTCATATGTAAAAACAGATTTGTTGCAGTGATGTTCATTATAGAGAGAAATGCGAGAGTATTTTTTTAAAATTTGTTGCAACATGTTATTAAGTGGGAAGATAATCAGCCCGAGGCGAAACACAGAAACGCCATCAATATCAGTTAGTTAGATATTTATTATAGGATGATTGATTGCTTATGTTGTGTAAACGCCAGTTAGTTAGTTAGTGGTTTGATATTAATTGATATGTGTACGATTTGTTTGTTATTCGTGCGTAGCTGCCACACTCGAGCGTCATCCCATACCGGAATTTCTCACATCGATTCCCATACGGAAGACACGTGCGGGTCTTCAGTTTACCTGTGCGGCAGCCACGCTGAGCGAGAAGCGTGACGTTTGGGTGTGCAACAGCGATGGCTATGTGGGTCAGGTGTGCATCATGTCGCTGCATCCGGAGCCGAACGTGACCAGCTGCAACGGTGTCTGCAACGCACGCATCCTCTGTGTGGCCTCGGTGCCCGCGTACAGCAGCAGCGGCAATGGCGAGACGACATCCAACAGTGGCCAGGAGGACAAGTCACAGGATTCGCGCAGCACACACAGCTATACACAGCAGTTGCGTGATTATCGCAAAAGCATCTCCCCCATTGCTCAGCCCGTTTCGGCATTAACCTCGGCCACGGCCTCGGTCTCTGTTTCAGCCTCCGCATTGGCGACTCCCGAGAAAAAGAAACATCCCACGCCAGTTATTGGCAATGGCGCCGATGGCGCCAGTCAAACTAATACTCAACTTGATTTAAATTTAAGCTCCAGCGATGATGAGGCGGATGCCGGACCAGCTGCGCAACTAGAGCAACGTGTTCCCAGCCCTGCACCTTCATTGCATGCCACATATCATATGCAGCAAGTATGTATTATGCATTTTATTTTACTATTTGTTAATCAATTGTCATTTTGTCAAATCGCTAGGACTCTAACCCCGAGGAAAGCGAATGCAATCAATCGACAATGTGGATTGGTACTGAAGATGGCTGCATCCATGTCTACAATAGCACTGATAACATTCGCATCAAGAAAAATCGTATTAAGATTGAACATCACTCAGCTGTATTTTCCATACTGTAAGTGCCACATAAAAAACTTTATGATAACACACAGTTACTAACTCTTTGTTGCCCTGTAGTTACCTGGACAATCGTGTTTTTGTATCCTTGGCTAATGGTGATATCTGTGTTTATCTCCGAGATGGTGGTAAGTTTCCAAATCTTATGCATTTTTCAATGCTGCGGCTTAAGATCAGTTTCTTAAAATGCTTGAAGTAAATTTGTTTGATTATATCAACTCAAGTACATAAAATGTCGGATGGTTGATTGATTTAGCCCACTGTGCAAATTCAGTATCGATTGAGCATTGAAATAGAGTCTTCAAACTTTAAGCAAATATATTTAACACACAATTGAAAGTTTTTTTAAAAACAATTTATATAAATATACTCCTTATCAGTATTAGCAGTAAAGTCCTGTTAAAAATTGCCCGTCTATCCGTAAATTGAATCAATTTATTTTTAAATGTTTTCATAAATCTTTTTTTTTTTTGAGCCCTGTAAATCATTTAAACTAATTTAAAGAACAATTTTAAGGATGTATATACTGAATATTATGATCGAACATGAAGATACGAACAGCTAATATAGTACATACATACATAAGTTTCAGGATACTATTTCCAATAGTGTGAACGATAGGAAGCTCATTTAGCGCCATCTGCCGCTCGTAACTTGTAAGCTATTCCTGAAGTATCTAAGTGCTGAACACAATGCTTATTGAAGATGAAAACTCTCGGCTCCATAAATTATCAAAATAATTTCATACAAATTTAAGTAAAGTTCAAGCGAAAGCGATTTCTGAGGCACTCCTGATTAATTGTGAATTTTGATTCAGGAACGACTTACATTCTTGATACGTATTTTAATATTTTTATTTAATATCTATCATCAATATGGTTTTAACTACGAGTTTTCTGTTGTTTTAGCCACATCATGGAATACAAGTTTATCGCATTGTCTCTCAATTGGCACAGTGACCAGCCCAGTGACAAAACTGCTTAACGTCAATGGCAAATTGTGGTGTTCCATACAGGGAATTATTAAGGTGTTGGATACTGAATCATTTTCGGTATGCGTTTTTTTTTTATAATTTTCTTTGGAATACTGTCTAATTGTTGCCTCTCGTTTAAAGGTTGTCAATCAAATTCAAATATCATCCGACTCAAAGCCAATTACGAACATGACAGTTGCCAATAATTATGTGTGGATATCCATACAAAACTCAGCACACATTAAATGCTTTCATTCCAATACGTAAGTAATTTCTACTCATCATATAAATGGCAATTGAATAATGAGAATATTTTGTACATTGAACAGCCACCAGTTGATTACTGAAGTAAATCTCGCTCCAGCCGTCAATAAGATGCTGTCGAATTGTGACGAGATCATTCGACAACATAAAGCCGCTTGCCTTCGCGTAACTTCGCTGCTCTGCTGCAAGGATCTCATTTGGATCGGGACCAGTGCAGGCGTATTGCTGACAATACCCACCCAGAGCTACGAGAAGGGTGCCCACAATATTGTGCCCACGGGCATACCACATGGCCACACCGGACATGTGCGATTCCTCACCTTTGTGGAGACACCGTCGCCAGAAGCAGGATCCCAATTGTTGGCAGCTGCAGCGGGACGTGACACTGGCAGCGGCACCAGCGATGAGTACACCAAACAAGGGTGTGTTAACCATTTAATAAATCTTTTAAAACAGATAAATACTTAAATATTTCTTCTCTTCCCGCTGCAGTTCAACGAAGAACTCAAAATCCAAGTCGGAAACCAAAAATATACTTATCATATCTGGTGGCGATGGCTACGAAGATTTTCGCAATTCTGGTGCCAATTCGCTAAGTGAGATTGCTGGACGCGAGGACAGCACCAATCATTTATTGATATGGCAAATTTGAAGCAGAAGACGTAAAAATCGCTGGCGGTTATTGCTTTCCCGATGGAAAAACAACAACTGAGGTCAACTTGTCAAATAAACTTTGAAACTCATGTGCAAAACAAAATGCTTAAAAGCGCAATTGAAAGTAGACTGCCGCGATTTTTATTATTATTATACAAACATATATTTAACAAGTTATTTGCCAAGTTGCCAATATGAATAAACAAAACAAAACTTAAACAAATGATAGTTTGCCTGGTCTTTCAGCAACTATTTGTACATGTTTAAATTTATTTATTCTTTCATACAATATACATACATATTTATATTTATCTAAATAGTTAGCTATGTTCATACTATTTTGGAATTTATATATCTTCTATTTAAAAGAAAACAAATGAAAAATGAGTAACTAATAGTGCCAAATATATTTATTGCGCCACACATTCTGAATGAATTATTAAATGTATGTAATCATTAACCAATAGTTAGACCCAATGGAGCTGCTATCCTACAAATACATATACATACAATTATATATATATACATATAGATTATAAAATATTTTTATAAAGTATAGCAAATATGCGAACTAAATGTAATAAATGTATTCTAGTTGGAGCTATTTAGACATACATATAATCAGACAAGAATACACACAAATATTTATATGTACATATATACATATTGTACTTATGTACAGACGGCAATTTAATAACAATTACAAATTACAATTACCATTACAATTATGATTACAATTAATTTATCCTTATTTAATGATATTTCTTATAGATGTAGTCATAAAAGTTCATAAAAGTTAAAATTAAATCAAACACTTTATCGAATTTATTCTAAAAGTAATCATTGGATATGCATAAAATACATCAAAGAAATTATTAAAGAAATGAACTTGAAGATACAAATGAAAATCATAAAGTTAGATCTAAGTTAAATTCGATGTTTGCAACCAAATCACTTTATATAGTATAAATGCTAATCGTTTTCAAAACGCATTGTAATAAAATTGTCATGCAAGAGAATTGAATTTGAAAAAAACAAAAACAAAATTGAAACAAAGCTAACAACCCATACATACCAAGTGATATTCGAATGTTTTGGGAATGTAATAACTACCGTAAAATACGAGTATGTGTATATTTTTCGAAATAACATGTTACTACTTACCTTTAACTTGAATACTGCTAAGAAATAAACATATTTGCAGTTTTACTCGCAAGTGACAAAAAACAAAAACATAAATATCTTTTGAACTATTATTAAAACCTTACGATCAATAAGAAATTGTGGTTTGTTATGATATCACGAATCTTGATTATGAATTCAACGGAATTTCATGAATTTGTACGACGCAACTTAATCAACTTAACTCAATATTTTAAATAAATATATGTGTATTTTGCAATCCACCGAAGTTAAGTCGGTGAATTTGCCACATAAACTGGAAATTTTTTTTGCAAATATATCATGAATTCCATAGTGTAAACGTAGTATTTATCGTTATTGAACAAGTTGGTTAAGTTAACATTGTAAATCCATAGCTAATTTCTTTTCATAATACTGACTTATTGGCAGACTTATATTGTATATTTGGTAAGCATCTAAATACTACTTATAGTAAGGATTTTTGTTTATTTGTTTCATATTAACGGCATCGGACAATTGTTATCCTACCTCTATAAATACCAGCAGGTGTTAGAATAGAAATTGAGATACTTATACCAGAAATAAATCGGAAACAGAACTGTAATAATACATAGATTGTGAAATATATGTAGATCGTGAAACAATAATTTCCCCTTTACAAATTGCAAAGTAAGATTTAACGATAATACTAAAAACTAATAATGTGTAAAATATAAAAAGAAATACGTTTTAATGTGTATGTTACCTGTTAAATAAACAAAAAAAAATTTCAAATTGAGATTCATTATTATCTTTACTTTACATCAAGCCTTAATTGGATTTGATAGATTGTTTCTGATAAAGCATCAGTTCCTGGATTTCTCTAAGACCAATGAACGAAAAACTGAAGAACTGGAATCGATTTGCCTGAATTTTTGTGCGTAATTTAATTTCTGCAAACTTTTAATGGATAGTGTCTAATTTTTATACATATATAAATTCTAAACATTCCCTATTTTCCCATTCATTGAGTATTGATAAATTATGCACAAATGATTACGATGCGAATATTGCTATTTGAAAAAGCAGTCACTCAAATAATAAATTATATAGGTTTAATGGCTTATCCGAACGTTGTAATTTCATTTGTCACTTTCATAATTAAATTATTTACCGAAATGCATTTGTGTAAGTAAATTAAAAATGGATTTGCAAATCCTGAATGGATTCAATGCTGCGATTGAATGATTCCCTAATACATATAATATTGCACACGCCACGCATTGTTGAACTATTTTATTATTAATTTTACCAAATGGGAAAATGTGTAAAATAGACATAGGATTCCTGTAGATGATAATGATCGTCTAGGAAATACTGTTTTACAGTTTATCGTGCTTTTTTTAGAAAAACTTAAACCACTTGGAAAGAGGACTATTAGATTGTTACGTTTTTGATCTATTTTATACATAATAGAATTTAAATGTTTATCACTGCTATATTGCTAATGGGTTTCCCTGTTCAAGACTTAGATTTACACAACATAATAATGCACTACTACTGAACATTTTTTAGTTACAGGGTAATAAACTCTCAGCACAAAAAGTGATAACAATTTAAGCCCTCCACTGCGAAAAGCTGCTCACGTCCTTCGAAGGACAGCTGCGAGTGAATCTTTCCCCCACGAGTTTTAGAGGTAAATAGTGTCCGACTAATATAAATTATTTACTAATAGAATTTTCAAATTTGCTATGCACTAACAAAATTACTGACTTGCATTATTCGACTGCGGACATAATTTTTGAAGAAGAATATCCTATATCTACGAATTCATAAAGGATGCATGGAAAGTGGCTTGTAAAGCGTGTGTGTGTGTATGTTTGCGGTTTGACCAGGTGTAAGTAAAATAAGATAAAACAAAATTACACGGGAAATTCAATTATTCGGTGCCTTTATAACAACAAACCAACAAGCAAAGGGCAAAACTTTTCCACAAAACTTGGACAAAGACCATCGAGTTGAGAGTGTGGAGATGTGGTTCTATGTATGTATGTATGTAGGTCGACACATGGCTCTGGCAACGAACTGAAACAGGCTGCATTTTAATACCCAGCAAAATACACAATTGATGGGAAATAATCAACTTGAAACATTATTATATATAATGTAGAAAACAAACAACTTATGAAAAATCCATCCTAAGGTAACAAAAAATAATAATCAAGTATAATATTCCAAAAGTCTAGAATTAAATATTGGTCTTAAATAAAACTGAATTTTGATTTGATTTCAATTTTTAAGGTCAGACATTAATTTTTTTTTTTTAAATAAATAAAATAAATAAATAAATAAATTTTTTTTTAATTAAAAGCCATTTAATTACTCATTTCTGGCACACGCTTTATAATTTTTATCATTCATCTATAAAGTTGAATTTTCAGCATTAATGGAACATGAGTCCAATTAGTTTTTATTTATCGTTTGGACTATTGGATGAATTGGTTGTTCAAATTACAATTCGCACACGGCATCTCATAGTCGAGCATATGTTACGAAAGCAATTTTACTTGTTTGTTTGTATAGATATTTGTAATTGCCACTGCAACGTTTCATGCCACTCGAACTTCAATCTTTCTCTTAGTAAAGTAACCGCACATGTTCGCTGCCGGTCTTCGGGGATTTTAACATTTTTCCCTTAATCAAGTTAATTAATGAACTTAAAACTTGATGTCATAGCCTTTCAGTGGGCAAATATAGCATGTGACTAATTTGTTCGAGCATCCTCTTTTATCTTTGATCTGTCAAGAATGGCTGGATAAAGGCGTTCATTTCAAGGTCTATTGAAACATTCGTTTTCGATGTAAATTGAATTTTGTTCAAATTGTCCTTGAATCTAAAATAAGAATAGTGTTAACAAATAGAATTCTTACTCTCAAATTTCCAATAAACCAGTCCGTCGATCAAGTTGTCAACATAGATACATGTTCCGAAACAGGACAATCTGCCTCGTATCTATTTATATACATTTATAAATCTATATACATGTCTACAGATGTGTATGTAGTCTTCCTTTTGTTTGTGCTTTCTTTAAATTTCAATTTTCTCTAATCATGTTCAGTGCAGTATGCATTTGTGCGGTTTTTGCGGTTTGTACCCTTAGTACACACATATGTGTGTATGGTTGTCAGCTCATATTTGATTTCCAAATTTGTCACTGCATGCGGCATTGGCAGTTTGGACAATGTATCTCTGCCACAGTGGAAGCCAAAGTGAACAGACAAGAGATGAAACTGTATGTTTTTGTGTGAAAAACTTGGTGGAATAACTTAGAAGAAGCTCACATGTTTATATGAGAATTTAACTTAACTTTATTTTAATTCTTTAGATTAAACTGCAGCAAGTATAATCACATGCTGAGAAACTTATGGGATTACTCAGAGTCGGCTATAGTAGGAGAGACTTAGAGCGATGCTTTATAGTAGTTAGTCAAGATAGAGGCTTAACTCTTATTTGAAAGAAGATTTTCGCTATTTATTCACTTATTTATGTGTATGCTATGCAGCAATGCTTTCTATTTAGTCTCATCACAAGTTAACTAAATACTATATGAAGTTTTCTTTAACGAGTGCACTCTTATTTTCTTATTTTCTTTTGCGTTAAAAACAACAAGTGTAATTGTTAAATCAATTGCATTGAAGTGAGTTAAATTAGTTGTTGTTTAGTTTTTTTGTTTTTAAGTTAGTCAGCATCGACATGCTTTTGCTTTTTATACCCTGTGCACTTAAATTTACGAACTATACAGATCATAATAAAGTCGCATTGATTTTCGGATACTTCGATTATAAAATATTGTACATATAAAAATTAAAATGTTTTTATAATAATTTTTAAAAATTTTTAATTTAATATTTGCATTAAAATTGCCTTATCAACCAATGTTGCCACACATTAGTTTAAGCTTACTTTTCAAAATTTCAAAATTGGGACTTTCTCAATACTTAACATTATTTTCCATTATACAGGATATGCGATATTAATAAATTTCACTTAGCTTAAAATATTTATGCACAACATTTGATGGAATAATCAATAGAAACTTGTGTAAAAATAGTTATGCTGTCAGAATATGACTCATATTGGGAAGATAGTCAGACCCTGTGGTCATAAAATATTGTATCCTGTGACGCTGATGCAATAAAACCAATTACAATATGTATAAGCTTTTAATAATGGATATTTAGCAAGTGTCAACTAAAAGTGTTCAATTGATTTTACAAATGAATGAGTTTTGCGTGGTTTTTTTACAAGCAGAATTGCATACAAATTTGTAAACACATTTTTATACCCTATGTTATATATAGATATAAGAGGGAGATATGTAATCAATGTGTAATCAATATGTAATATGTAATTGAACGAGTCTAACATAGATTAATTTATAAATGTCTCACATCTCGTCTTTGAGAAAAGTATACGATTGTACTCATCTATTGTTACAGACTGTAAACACCTTTCGCTGCTAAGGTACAGGGTAAAAATACGCTTGAAAAGTGGACTGGGAATCTGTGTTGTTGATTAAGCCATTTGCAGTGTGAAATTCAGTGTCAAAATAAAAAGTGGTAAGCTTAAGACTAGTATGTTCTATGGTAATTAGCACCTTTTGTAACTCACAGCCCTTCCGGCTTTAGAATTCGTTCGTTCGCCTCATAGAGTACGCAAATGGGGTTGAGGTCTTGCGTGTCTTAGTCTAATTACGTGAACGAAGTCACATTTGCGTTTCTCTTTACTTAGATATATCAGTTACATTTCAAATGTAGCCCTTGCTATGCCATTGAGTTAGTCCTTTAGTCCTTTGTGCATTACGAATGCGCATGCGCAGGATTATGCATTCCTTCCATCAATTCCCACAAAATACGCACCACAATTCTCAATCCACATTTAACGGAAGTGGGATATGTTCATTTTACAACTGCACTCATTTTTAATTTATTGTAATACTTTAAGAAATAAATACAATTTTTCTTAATGAATTATATAAAAATTAAATAAATGAACTAAAAATAATTTGAAAACAGGGTATCTCTTAGTGAATTCTTCTGAAAATCTCAGCCGGCTTTTTGTTACTAATTATTTAAAGTGCAAAAGTATTCACAACAGCTACATGCCATAAAATGTATATGGTAATCATAAAAAGTCTTTATTTAGATTACTGGCGTATTTGTTGTTATGTAGAATCTTCGAAAGACAAACACAAAATCCAAAACCATGGCGATAAAAGGATTAGGGAGCATTACTCCCCGACTATTTAATTTCAAATGCGAAATATTCATACATACATATGAATGGGATCCACTTATTGGAATTGTTGTGTTGCCTGTTCATACAGAAAGTCAAATTTCCCCACTCACACACAGACACACAGAAAACATTCTGATAGAAACGTGCAGCAAGCGACATAGAGTCGTGTGGCGTGTATCTTTCGTGCCCGAAAGCAAACTCACAGATACTCGTACAACGCTCTCCGTCGTCTACCGACCAAGTGTTACGCTTGTCAAAGCAGGCGGCAGTTTTGTAAGAGCTCTGAACCGATGCAGTCGCGTCTTTCAAATTTCGACCGAGTGGGTGATTTGTTATTATAGGAAAATCGCTTGGCGAATATACGTCAAATTGATCATATTTATATTGATATTTCGTCGTTTTGTTTTTATTACATTTGCACATAAAGTTAAAGTGGGACCTAGGACAACCAAAATATATATGTATATTAACTAACGTGTAGTGTGTCTTATCACTAAATGACAAATATTTGTGCACAATCAACAAATCAAAGAACAAATATCATTTTAAGTGTGTGAAATAATTAAGTTAACTTTTCAATTAGCATCTCAGTCAGCATAAACAAATTACTCGACAGCGTGTTCTGGACAAGTTACAAGGTTATGTGTGTACATATATGTAAGAACAATTGTACTTGGACATTAAGGGGATGCATATGTACGTGTGAATCTGCACAGAACTTTATACAACTTTAACAACAAGGCCAATTGCCCAAGAACAAAAATGGCAACTATGCCATAAATATCAATTGTAAATGAGTTAGTTGCCATTTCTACAAGTCAAGTTAGATATTCCAAAGAAAAAAGCACGACTACAAGAAATGCATCTAATATGTTTCAGCTGTGTTATCTGTCAAGTTGTTGTAGTCGTAATGTGGAAAATACTTATGGCCAAATACCGCAGCAGCTGTGTTCTTCAAGCCATTTCTGACAGCTGGCAATCGTTAATGGCATTATAATGCTCCGATTCAACCTAATTCTTCCACTTTTCGCAACTTTTACATATACATCCATACATCGCCACAATTTTGATTCCATTTCACAATTATTATTCATTAATATAAATGAACGTCTGTATTTGTATTATGTGTAAAACGGAAAAGAAGAAATCAAATAGAAATATATAAATTTTTAAAGCTCTTAATGGAACAACTGAATCGTCTGCTGGTAAATTTTGGCAATAGGAAAAAGGTCAACAGCTGCCACATAAAAGCCATAAAAGCCAACCGACACGACAACCAGATACCCTAGGCCCATACTCCTCACAAAAATGTGCAGAATTTTTAATATTCTTGTTTTTTTTTTTATAGTTTTTCACCCATTTTCACCATTCATTTTATAGGCGTGCTCTTGGCCGTAAACACAAAATTATATCATACATATCTATTTACTACACATGTACATGATAGATATACATGTCTGTCAATGTTTACAATTATTTATTGCTGCTATAAACTCATAAGATATTATACTTTTCGTGTGAAATAAATCTTCCATTGACACGGCGGAAATTATGTGGTCAACCAACCCAAAAGAATTTTCATGTGTTTCCGATTGAAAGCTCAGCTTTACAAGGTAATAAACACTTTTGATTTCAATAAGACTTTATGTCTCAATAACACAACATTACTGTACTCTTAAAAACAAACTCCCATAAATCTTCTCTTTATGTTTAACCAAAGGAAGCTACCTATTGAGAGGATAGTTGAACAAAAACATTTAAAACTTAACTTAATCTTAACGAGCAGTATCACTGAATCAAAATTATAATAAATTTCCGAATAATTTATACGCAGTTCCGGTCAATACTGCCGATTAAAACAAGATAATTTAAATGGTGATATACGTACTATACAGAAACAAAGAATTTGTGACTTCTTTTCAAGGGTATAAATAATAAAGGTGAATCATAATTCACGTGCAAATGCGAACAAATAGCTGAAAGAAACACAAAATTTTATTGATTTACCGACTTGAGTCTTATCTTAATCCATCTATTTATAAAGTTAAATTAAATTATACTCTTTACGAATATAGCCAAAGAGTAGGGGAACTTTAGACGTCAGCACCGACAACGTCACCGCTACTCTAATAGTAAAATTCAAACCAAAAACATTATATAGTGCAAATAAAAAGCAATTTGTTTATATACATTTGTACAGAGACCCCATCAACACATACGGTATCTCAAAATTGGAAATACATATGTCTATGAAAGTGAGTATTTGTGAATAATTGCATTAGGAAATCGCTTGATTTGTTATCATGGGGGCGATAAGCAAATGTCTGACGACTTGATGACTGCCATAATTTGTATGTACGGAAGGCCAGAAGCACATTTAAAAGTTGAATATCAAATGGAAAAAAATATCCTAAATAAATAACTTGTTTTTATGTATATTGATAAACTGCAAAACTGCAAAGTAAATTATGTTGCTTCTCCTTTTTATATATATTTACAAGTTCGTATATTTAAATACGTATACGTAATAAGTATGTATATTGCAATGAACGCCGCTGTGTCTATCGCGGTTTAGCTTTTAATTTGCTTATCACATGCATACACATATGTATATACACACTCACACACACACACACACAGATACAAAAGTAATCGCAATCAGCCATGGTATTTTTTGAGCGCTATCAGACGTTAAATAAATAATACTTAATGCCACATTATTGTCACCGGCAACGTCGAGAACTGTCGATTTCAGCCATACTCGTATTCGTATTGTCCGCCTTTCCATAACTTTCATCAGTTTACTACTACGAGTATTTGTCGATGTGACTTCATACCCAGTAGTCAATAGATAGTGCAAAAAGGAAGTGGAGACATCTCATTTATGTTCATGGCGTCGTCAATTACTTTGGTATCTTTTAAATTTGTCTCTAATTGTGCAATTCATTTCACTGTTTATCGACTGCATTTAAATACTACTAAATATGTATGTACTGTGCAGTGCTCTGTGTCCATATGTATATATGTATGTATGTATGAAGCGCACGTGCCGGAAAATCCGCAAACTAGGTAAAGTAAAGCTTACCTAAAGCGAAAAAGCACCTGTAATTATATGGTACATAATTATATGGTACATAGTTTTGATTTAAATTTGTTTTAATCAGCTTACAAAAAATGTAACTACAATAAATAAAGTAAAGTAAATTTAAATGACAAAGAAAAGCAAACTTAACTTTAATAAACTTTAATAAAACGTATTAAAGAAACAAATTTACCTTCATTTGAAAAGAAAAAAACATTTCAGAAAATTATTAGTATTATCTTTGCGAAATTGGCCATATTTTACTTTTCCCCTAAGCGTTTTTCAATTAGCTTTGTGTTGCCAAAAATTCGACAAAGGGAAAATCTACTTAGAAAGTGAAACCCAAATGATAGTATGACATTGTTCCAGTTGCACATTATAATATGCATTCACTATGGTAATCATGTACATATGTATGTATGTACATATGTATGCACGTGTTTGATTTTGCTTTCATTACTATGCACTTACCGTTCGCTCGCACACCATACACCGCATCACACACACATACATATATACACACTCCCGCAGACACAAACAGACTACACAAACCGCACGGACCAACACTTTGCCACAAACCACAACACACCAATCGCGCACAGCCGTTTCACACACACACACACACAGACACACATACATAATGCAAACAAGTAAGAGTGCTCTAAATGAGGGTGCTCAACTAGAAGACACTCAGTACTCAGGTGTAAAGTACCCTAATTGTAGAATGAACGCAATATGATTTTTGCACAATGCTTTTTGTTTGGCGTCAACCAAAATCTTGATTTGTCTACAGTGACTTTTAAGCTAAATGTAACTTTGAAATCTTACTGCGGGCGATAGATGGCGCTGCTTCCCTTCTTAGTTGACTTTTTGGTATAAAATGAAAACAGAGATTTGTTACAACAGCATAATTACCATATTACACCACAGTTTGTTGAATAAAACCTAAACAGCTTTGTCAAAAATTATTATATGTAAATATTCCTGATAAAAACTAATTTTTCTCACCATTTAAATTCTTTGCAGGCGATCGTTGACCAGGAAACACAATAAAAATAAGCGGTGCATAAAATGATTAAATTAAACACTTATAACTACGATGGCAACATAAAGCGAACTTGAACTACCAAGTATGTGATTCCAAAAAGTGGAATTAGTTGTGCTCATTCCGCTGACAGCATCTATGGGTGGCCATTTGGAGTCGGATTATCCTAGCGCCTTGTTCCCGACACTGATGTATGTGGCAACAACTTTGCTTGCCACAAGCGGTGTTATTGGATTTCAGCCAAACAATTCAATTGCTTACGAAAATCTTCTGGAAACATGGAACTTTAACAATCACACAGTGTCACCAACATCAACCTCAACCTCAACATCAACATCAGCAGCAACACCGTCAGCCACAACCACGACAGCCACAACGGAAAGACAGTTGTCGTCTCAGTCAGTTTTAAACGATTCTAGCCACGATGGCATTGACGAAACTGTGCCTTCCTTAACACCCTTCAATTATTACAACGAATCTGCAGCAGAGGCCGAATGGTCTCACTTTTATGATCTCATTTTATCCTGGCAGGGCATTTGTTTGATTGCCGTTTTCTGTACATTTATTGTTGTCACAGTCATTGGCAACACTCTCGTCATTCTGGCTGTTCTGACCACAAGAAGACTTCGCACCGTTACAAATTGCTTTGTCATGAGTTTGGCTATTGCTGACTTACTTGTCGGCATTTTCGTCATGCCTCCGGCTGTAGCTGTTCACCTCACCGGTAAGAAATCAAACACATAAGGTACTCAACATACTTTACACATACGCCAGATTCATTGCCTAAATCTACATGAACTTTGGTTGTGTAAATTTTCCTCCTTTCTTAAATTCGTTGGTCACTTTGACCTTTTTCTAATAATTTAATTTTCTATAAATGGAAAAACTGTGTTAGACGTTGAATTTTTTTACTTATACTTTGATTTCATCCAGCATTTGGATTTTTAAAATTAGTAACACTATATTTACACTTAATCCCCCAACGCTTTCTGTTTAAATACCGTCGGTGTCGTGTCAACACTCAAAATTAAAATCGCATTGGCTTTTCAATGATCCTGGCCATTCGAAACACAACACGTCCCACTTTCATCACATTTTGTGTTCTTCAAGTGCCCACTAGATACCGATTCTGCAAACAAAATCCGATGGGATTTTGGCTTGAAACCCAATGCGAATAATGTTACTTTGCCGACGGTAAAAAAGTGTATTAAAACAATGTTTAACTTTCCAAACTTAAACACAAATTCATCTTATAAAGATTTCTTTGCTTTTAAGGAAATTTCTTAAATTTTCCCCACTATCGAGATTCGGCACATTTACGCCTGTCAAGTATGCAGCAGTTGATTTAGGTCAGGTAATCAGTCAGGCAAGTCGAAAATATTTGAATATTGAAGGAAAATTAATTAAAATCTATCGAAGAAGCAAAATCAAGCAATAAATTTAAATAATAACTATGTTGTCATATTGAATATGTCTCAAAAGCATCACATCCATCTACAACAACTCAGCATTCTAAAGATTTACTAAAGTTACATTTTATACACTCATATTTGGTTTTGATGCGGCGCATATTTAACAATTAATTTTAAAAGTGTCGTATAATTATGGTAAGCACCATATTTGCAGGGCTTTAACGTGGCTTTATTGACTCCATAAATATGTAAAAATTGCACGGTTCTTTTCAGGTTCGTGGCAACTCGGTTGGGTACTTTGCGACATTTGGATATCCTTCGATGTTCTGCTGTGCACGGCATCTATTTTAAGCTTGTGCGCAATCAGCGTTGATAGGTATTAAGTTGAAGCTTAAATTATAATCTTAAAGCCGTAGCTGATGCTGAAGTATTTTCAAATTTGTAGATACCTCGCTGTTACACAGCCCCTCACCTATTCCCGTAAGCGACGTTCGAAGCGCCTCGCTCTTTTAATGATTCTTATCGTTTGGATACTGGCGTTGGCCATTACGTGCCCCCCCATCCTAGGCTGGTGAGTACTATTAGTATACACTCCAACACTCCTCGAGACGGTGGCTCTGGGAATAGTACATTAACATATCTATGGGGATACATATGTATATATTCGTATTGTATGATGTTTGTATGTGCTTATATCCGTATGCCACATCCCCAGCAATTTACTTTCCATAACAAATAATGTTCTTTTTAAAGAGTAGAATAATTTACGAGGCTCTTAGACATTCCTTCTATAAATATGTAAAGAAGCAAAGTCTATCAAGTTGAGAGAGATCGACTAGAAGTTACCCAACATATCTAGAATCTTTGCGATTCGTATACAAGTTTTAGCCAGGATATTTACAGTCACCAGTTTAAATTGAAGTTATGCCAGAAAGTATTCAAAGAATTCTTAAAGTTATTGATTAAATGTTTTACAGTCCGTTTTGCATTTCTTTTAATAGGTATGAACCCGGTCGACGAGATTTGCGAGAGTGTCGCTACAATCAGAATGAGGGATATGTCATATTCTCAGCGATGGGTTCATTCTTTATACCCATGGCTGTTATGATTTACGTTTATGCGAGAATTTCTTGTGTTATTGCAAATCGACACGACAATATGACCGACATCAATGTTCACAATAAGGTAAGCAATAATTCAAATATATTTACATATTTACTTGCTGTTTAAAATAATATTTTACTTGCGAGATAAATAAATGTTATCGTAATATTTTGGAAAAGATATAGATTATTATTTTAAATGTATCCTTTTTCATTTGATTATCTATCTATATTTTCAAAATTTTAAAATTATATTAATAGAACATTTTACTGTTTGGTCTAATAAAAACGGAAATTTTCCGGAAAGCTCTTTGATTTCATTAGCAACATTTTGGCCAAAATAATAAAAGTGCAAATGTTTTCTGAAACAATGTGCAAGTCCAGAAGATGAAAAGGGTGATTCTAAGATTCGTGTACTATTATTCAAATTTAAAAATGCCAAAATACACAGTGTTTCAAAGTGCAAAATGAAATTAATGATTGCGAAAGTCGAAATAGGGTAAACGGGTATATGTACATCTGTCAATCAAGATTATCGCTATTACACTCGCATTGCTGAACAGGTGTAAATAAGAAAAAATACAGTTTATTTGTAAAGATTTAAGCAGCATGAAATCAATATTCTTTTACGCAGAAATTTAAGCGCTACACCGCCGCCGATGTTGAAAATGAGTTTTCCGAGCAGGAGCCCAGTACGGGCTATAAACAGAAACAGGCAACGGCACGGACATTCTCCAATCAGACTATATCCAAGGATCTACACGAAATTGTACTGAGCGATAGCGACAATCTCGGCGTGGCGAATGCAGGTGGGGTACATGCTGGAAATTGCCAGTCATTACTGGCCCTGCCATCGACTCGGAGTGGCAGTGGAAGAAGCGGTTGCTATGAACTAACACGACCCTCCTCGTTGTCCCTAAAACGTACGTCTACCGCATCCACGACAATGACCACAATGACAAGTGGTTTGGGTCCAAGCAGCAGTCTATTAGATGCACAATGGCAGGCCCAACCGCAACAACAACAACAACAACAGCAACAACAGCAACAACAGCAGCAACAGCAACAACAACAGGCTCGACCTCACAGCCTTCAGCATTCGCATCTTACAGTGGGTGGTGCGGGTGGTGCCGGCAACCGACTACGTGGCAGCCATTATCATCATCCATCAGGGTCAGCTGGGGCGACCGATGCATCCACTGCAACGTCAACTAATATGAAATCTCTATCGAATCGCATTACTTCGCTGAAAAAGGAAAACAAAACGACACAGACGTTAAGCATTGTCGTTGGTGGTTTTATTGCATGTTGGCTGCCATTTTTTGTCTACTATCTCATAACACCATTTCTAGCCGAGCACCAAGTCAGTCGCATGCTGGCCAAGGCCCTAACCTGGCTCGGTTGGTTCAACAGTGCCATCAATCCCTTCATCTATGCATTCTACAGTGTCGATTTTCGCGCTGCCTTCTGGCGTTTAACATGCAAACGCTTTTTCAGCGACGGCCAGAAACCGCAGTTTCCCACAAACACCATGTCAATCCGACGATAGTTGTGACACGTCACATACTCACTAGCCCCCCACCCGCCCCCTCCCAGCCCAGCAATTCGGATAATCGGGACACAATTTGACAGCATCGTAATTCTGCATCTAGCTGAGCCTGCTGTGAACAAATTAGATCTTACTACACTATGCAACAAAATTTTATTATTCTTTGTTTGATTTACCATGCCAACTTTTTTTGATAAACAAGACATATTGTAAAAAATTTCTTTTACTACAGAATTTCAAAATATATTAGTCAGAGGTATAACTTATCATTTAAATAACTGAAATTTAAATCATTAAAACCTTATTTTGGCAACCTACACAATTTAGCTGTTGCATAGTGTTATTACCCAAATATGCTGTTAAAGTTTAGTCATCAACACCACAAAGTAATTAAATGTAAAATGTGTAATCAAATGCTTATTTATGCAGTTTGTCTGTTGCTCTTGGGTGTCGTTTTCTCAACTGAATAAACACGGAACTTTATACATACATTAATATATTCAAGTCAAGGAGTTCAGCAAGACAAATAAGCCAGAACCCATGGAAAACATATCGGTAGTCATATTGTTTTATATGTATGTACTAACAATAACAGCTAATTAGCCGAATATCCAACTTCCTTGCATAATTAAAAGTTTGACTACAAGTCAGATTTATGGGTGTAACAGAAATCAACTCAATATTCCTACTCCAGAACATGCTCTTACAAATCCTGCACAATTCTAGAGAAAGTTAAAGTATATATACCTCTGATCAATTACTAATTTCCTTGCTAGCACAACTAACTCAGCTGTCAATAATAATAGGGTCTGGGTGGAGATAAAAAGTGAGAAAAGTGTCATCTCGCTATCGTAAATACCATTAATATGAGTTTTTATTGGTATGTAAATAAAAAAACAGAATATAAACATAGCATTTAGATAGAAACCTAGTATTTATGCACCTTTTTACTGTCAGATAAACTTTCCTGTAATAAACTTTGAGATTAATATAATGTCAACTTCCACAGCAAAACATCATAGTATTGTTCTATATATAGTATATACCTAAAGGTATTTTAAACTATGAACATAAATATATACATACATATATTTACAATTTTATTGTGATTTAGTGTTAAACAAACCAAAAAACCAAACCGAAAAATGCAAAATACATTTGTGCATGTAGATTAACTATATATTTTAGCATTTACCTAGATGTAGCCCATTAAGCCCAATTTAATAATTATGGCTTTTAGTACGTGTAGCTTGCCGACATAAATAAAATGGTAAAAGGATCATTACAAATTTTGGCAAAAATTAAGTATTAGTACAAGAATAGTACTAAATATATATGTACATATGTGTGTCAAATGATGTAGCACATATTTATTATTCCATTGTTGTAAGTAGTATCTGCTATAAAATGTAACAGTATTTTTGCTGGATTTAATATAAGCCCGTTGTAAAACATCAAATTGAAAACATGTCAAAACTTTATCGCAAATTTCCACTTTACCCACCGCTCAGAATCATCTATACACGAATAAAAAAAGCACACAAATATGCCATATATTTTTAAATTAAAAATATTAAGGAATAACTTCACTTTACTTCTTCATATGCATATTAAAAATACAATTTTAATTCAACGCGGGTAAATACATTCATAGATATAATCAAATAACATGGTATGTACTACATGCAAGTTGTGGAGGCTCTTTATGCACTAGTAATTACTAAAAATCAAAGAAAATTCCTTAATCATTATAACTAAGGAGTAATAGAACAATAAAATATTTCTGAAAAAAAAATGCATAGTTATTTTTAATGAATGTTTTGATGGGGGAGGACAGATTACTATATAAAATGAAACTATTTCAGGAAGTCAACATCATCGCAAGAAGTCTATTTATAGATAAAGTCACTTAGGAAAGTTTGTGAAATATCCTAGTCAAAGTTGTTGAACTTTTTGTGACTGCTTCATTAGCTGGAAAAAAAAGATTAATTAAATGTTACATAAGTACTCGGAAGTAAGCCAAGGGATAAGCCTGTTAGCGGAAAATACTTGCAAAATTCATATGTACATATGTAAGTACAAACCTTCCCTTTGTTTCTAATTACACGACGGTAAATATGTACATACCCTTTTTTTAATATTTATGTACATACATATATGTAAAGTCAAATGATGTCAGTGCAAGGAGCCTTCGTAACAAAAAAATCCAAATTACAGTGGTTTCAAACCACTCGTTTACACTGTGACAGCTAAATGTGTTTTAATTCATTGGAGACCCTTTCCCCTCATTCTTAGTAATATATGCATGTTCATGCATAAGTATATATATTTCCATATATGTATGTGCTTACGTAAGTCTGATGACCGCATTCTTTTTTCATTTTTTTTTCCGCTGCTTTCACCCTTTTCAAAGCTAACTTTCGGCCTTAAAAAGTGTAAAATTGCTTTCACCGGGAATGCTGGACTGGTAAATACCCCATGCTCATTGAAATGTTTGTACATTCATATACATGGACTTGGACGTTGTTTGCAACCTTCGCTCTGAATACAGCTACGACAATAATTTCATAAGCACGAGAAACTTTCGCGTTTATTATTCAATTGTAAAAGTTTCAGACATCCACTTGACATCGACATAGTTTTAACTCACAAACTGTGACTGCATTTAGTTAGAAACAATTCAACAAGCCATCAACAAGCTAGAATAAAAACAAGGTAAACTGATTTTAGTTGAGAAATGTTTGGACCTTGAGCCTATAATATTCATTTTATTTTAAATTTAAATTATAAATAATTTACTTTAATCAATAACTTATAAAATATTGTCCTTAGTCGACGGAAAAAAATAATAAAATAAAATAAAGAGTATACTTTTTAGGGCCAAAAATGCCATCCACTTCACAGACCTTACACCAAACCAAAAGTGTACTAAGAGAAGTTTACAATATATTTTGACAAATATTTAAAGCAGAACTTGAATATACTTACTGCTCTTTGATCAGGAATTCAAAATCATAGCTTCACTTTACACATTTTGCGTTGTCTTTTATTATAAGGTAGATAAACTTAGTGTTAAATACAAATATGCTTAAATACAACATTTAAATAAATGTATTTATTTTACTTGTGCGTTTTCTTCGGTTAAGTAAATATCCTACATACAAAATAAATATACTGGTAAAAATACATGTTTTACTTGCACTTTTTAGGCACGAAACATGTTCAAATGGTTTCGCGGCAGTTTCTGTTTGCAGATTCTCCGGCATGTCAAACGCCAGAAAGCAGCACGGAAGTCGGGGTTAAAGGCATAAATGAAGGGATTGATGGCACAGTTGAGCCAACCCACCCAAGTGAAAAAGGACATTAGACCCTCGAGCTTTTTCAACTGCGGCAAAAATGGTATCAGCAGATAGCACACAAAGAATGGAGTCCAGCATGCGATCAGACCTCCCATGACAATAGTCAGGGTTTTAGTCGTCTTGGAGCTCTTGGTCTTAGTAGAAACTCGCATGGGAATTCGATGGCTTGCTATGGGTCTTCTCAGCCGTTGCGAATTGTTAGTTGATCGATCGGAGACTTTGCTGTTTGAAGTTCCCAAAGATGAGCTATCGTTGTAATATAATGTCGGCAGGGACAACGCTGAGGCACATCGAGTGTGGATTCTGCAATTGTTTCCAGAGCAATGAATTATTGAAGACTCACGAGAAGTTTCCATAAGCTCATAGAATGTTGGTTGATGTTTGAATTTCATTCTTTTGTCCGTTAGCTTTGTCTCCTGGCATTTAATGCATTTGACGTTGTTCGTGCTGAAAATGGGATTGCCTTGGGCTCTAATTACACTGCAACGGGCCTCACAGCAGGGCAAACATTTGTGTGGATTGCAACGATACTGTTCCGACTCTGAAATAAAATTATCACCATCCACATCATATTCAGCAGTTCGTTCCGTGTTCTGAAAGTAAGATATAAAATTAGAAAATTATACAGAATGATATGTACTGAAACATTTACCGCATCGCGTACAATGTGCGCTCGTCTCGATGTCAGGACATAGCCAATCCTAACGTAAACATATAACATGACTGTCAGAGGTATAAAGAAAGATCCCATTGCCGAGTAAACGACATATCCTTTATTCTGATTGTAGCGGCAGTCAACAAAGTCCTGTTGATGACGGTTTCGCCCTGGTTCATACCTATGAATAGATATAATTACACATAAATTAAGTGTATAAAAATTCTTTAAAGTTGGCAGACAACTGGAAATAATTTAAGAACATATTCAACGAAAATTAATGAATTAAAATTATTTAGATTTCAAAGTTTGGAATACATTTTAAGACCAAAATTAAATAAATATTATTATATGCCAAGTTTCTGAAAATTTATCAGATTCGCGGAGAGTCAGCAAAACGTTTGTGATAGCAGCATTAAATATATTTTTTGATATAAATTTCCTAAAATGGCTTGAAAGTACAGAAACACATGTCCTCAAATTCTAGCTTTACTTTTCTTTACTCTGAAGGTCCTTAAGATAAGAAAACGATGGCGTATACAAAAATATACCAAATATACATAGCTGCTCTGGTTTATTTATAAAACTACAATAAATATTGTGCCATTTGAGAAGGCAACAGAAACCAAACGAACTTAATTAACTATTTTAATGTAGGCCTAGTCATATTGTATGTTTACCTGTTTAGTGTGGGGTTTCTATATGTAGGTGTGAATACGAGTACACTCACCAGCCGAGCATGGGTGGACATGTAATAACAAATGCCAGTAACCAAACGCCAAGAATCATTAACAGGGCCAATCGCTTGCAACGCCACTTTTTCGAATATGTCAACGGCTGTGTCACTGCGAGATACCTAAGTACAAAGCAATAAAAGAGACGAAAATAGTGAGTAAATGAAAACAAAAGCCAGTCGGCATATTGTTTATAAAGCTGTTGTCTAACGTTCCCAGCAAACAGCGCACTATGGCGACAACAAGGAACTTGGAAATGCCATTAAAATGTAATTGAAACTTCCAACAAAAGCAGCACTACGTATACCAATGTATGTATGTATGTAGTACGTACTACGTACCACCCACAATTTCACAGTCGACTGTCGGGTCCTTGGTGCGACTATTGTTGTTTCCGGCCATACAGTATACAGTATACTGATACTGATACAGTGCTGTGTACAGAATAGGGAAAGTGCATAAAGTATACGTAACGTTGGCTTTAAACGTTATGCAGAGGATGGCTCAATAAAAATATCTTTTCACAGTATTTGCACCTTTTTATGCGCTCATAACGTCATTCCAATGAATTTTTTTCTTTCTTTTATTTCAATAAAGTAGGGCATGTAATAAAAATTAACGAGTTTGTTGACCAAAGGGAATAATATATAAAAACGAATACATATATTTTGAGCCGCCATTTAAGCTGTCTACTTACATAAATAATGAATAATCCTCTTTATATTTATATCTGAATTAAAACAGTGTCACTTACCTATCCAAACTTATGGCGCACAAACTTAGTATGGATGCTGTGCATAGCAATATGTCAAAGAATATCCAAATATCACAGAGCGTCCAGCCAAGTTGCCAAGAACCTGCGAAAGATATGAAATATAGTCGAATAAATGTAAGAATTAGTAATAATACGTGTTTAGCATGAGTATTTTGATTTTTATATAGAAAAAGGATGTCTCCTACACTTAAGACAGCGCACCTTCAGATTCTTATATCTTCAAGAATTGAGGAACCCAGCAACTAATGTTGTTCCTAGCTACATCTTATTATACACTGTGCCAATTGAAAATCGACAACAACGAGTATAATAATTTATATAAATGCATATAAAATTCATTTTCATTTTAAAAAACCTTCCCCTATTGCATACTATGCATTTTAGACATTTAAATTTTTACAACGATTGAACAATAATTGCAGAAGTTTACTCAGAAATTATTTTTAAGCGTGGATGTGTGCGTGTGAATATGTCTGCCAGGCACAGGGTATCTCATTGTTGAACACACTCAACAGCAAATATTTTTTAAGTTTATTTATATTAAACTCGCCTTTATAATTGAAGTTCGTTTTTAATTTGATTATTTATGCTATATTTGAGCCACCCTCTCAACAGCAATTAATGTCTTCGGCACTGCTTTCAGTTATCCATTCAAAGTAAATGAATCAATTGATTTTATTCAATTATAAGCATTACAACTGGTGGACTAATGGCCTGAATTAATTGATAAACTAAATAAGCGTTCAAACATAATATATTATTCGTGGGCTGCAATCAGTTTTCAGATATTTATAACTGGTTTGCACGTCGAGTTTGGCTATTTGGCAAGTATAAATAACTTTTTGCAGCTTGCAAAGATATGAAAATAACAAAGGTTGTTCCTCCAACTAGCCACTGACAAAAGAGCTATTTATCAAGAGCAAAGTTTTTTGTTCCGTGAGTTTCATCTGCCGATTTTGTTCACAATTCGGTTCACAAATAGCTCGCATGCCTGATAGACCATAGACATTGAGAGGACTTACACCCCCTTCACTATTATATCATCTTTTTTTTTTGTGAAATCGACCATTTGTTTACACAAAAAATACTTCTTAAGCGTATAAAGTTGCAAAATTAAGCATTTTGGGAATTTGAAAGGCATGTAACTTGTTTTGGGCCAACCTATAAAAGTATGTAAGTATTCATAATTAAGCGAAGAAAAACAATTACCCCTTGCTTTGCGCTTAGCTCTTGAATATTTTATTTTGATGTTTTTGCATGGCAAAAATTGTTTTAAAAATTCTTTAATACAGCGGCCTCAAAGAAATTGTAGAGATTTCAAATATAAAAGTGTAGAACAACGAGACAGTCGCCAAAAAAGTCAAAGAGTCAAGTTTCCAGAAATGTTTTGATTTACTGTTTAGACTTACATCATTTAAATAAAATACTAGCTCTTCAGTTGTTGTTTTGAGAGATGCCCCGAGGGTGGCCTAGATTGCTTTCGAATTTCGTGTTCACTTATAGTTGTAGTCTTCATTTTATATTACTTAATTTTATACATATTTATCTTCCCACATATTTATTAGATACAGAGTATATTAGCTTATTGGTCCATTAATATTTACCAATGACATGTAAAGCAACTGCTGGTGGCATCACGAATATACCGACAAGTAAATCGGCGACTGCCAAACTCATCACGAAACAATTGGTAACCGTGCGAAGTCTTCGTGTAGTCAGAACAGACAATATAACCAGCATATTGCCAATTACGGTTACCAAAATAAGCAGCAGGAATATAGCCACAGCCAAACACTTTGGCCATGCCATGCTCTCAAAATAGGAGTTCATCATGCAAATATTTATTATTGGTTGATCTCTCGCTGGTTAGTCATTTTATCAGAATTTTCTTGCTTATATTTGTTGAATTCCATTTGTTCTTGCATTGTGTATAATTCCAAGTACTATTTGTTGGCTGGAGCACGTTAATTGGCTAAATAAAAAAAATAACAGAAATTTTAATGGTTATTAATTTGTAGTAAATATGTATATTCGTTCTTATTGTTAAAATAAAACTATACATTATTTTTAATTTTAGTCAATGATCTATGCATATCATTTCAATATTTTAGAGACATATCTATAATCTTAAGTTATAAGATGAAAGCTATGCCTCACAAGTGCAGGCCTAACAACGTAAATAATTCTTTATGTAAATAAGATTTGTTCGTTTTTTCTGACACACCTGTTAGGCAAATATGTAATACTATAAACGATTCATCAATAAGATTCTCATACACAACTCTACGAGACAGTTGAAAAAAACTCAATGAGAGATTACATTTATTACTTTAAATATATTTTTAAGAGCATTGTAATCTGATATATCCAGTTCATGGACTTTATTTAAGTTCAAACAGAGAGTTATATATTTACAATTGCTCTTTATATATTTAATTGCTCAATATATTCGCTCCTGAAATTTTTATTGTAATTATTGACCGGCGAATTTTACACTTTACTCGAAAAAATAAAAGAATACAAGAAATGTTTTTACTATTGCAACCGCACAGTCGATGCACACGTTGACTACAAACTGACGGAGCAACTCATTGGCGATTTGCTGGCGATGGGATTGAGCGCAGCCAACGCTTCGTATGCGCAATATTTTTTATTATTGGCGGCTAAAGTACACAGAATACGGCGAGCTAAAACAACAAAAAAAGAAACAACTGAAAAACATTTCTTTAGCCGTTTGAAACTTTTTCGTTGTTTTGTTGCCTTTTGGAATTTTTATTATTATTTTTAGCTTTATTTAAACGTGCACACACATTTTTTTGCTATTGCCTCTCTCTTTGGAAAATATTCTGAAAATTGTAAATGATGCCTTCGATTCAATTATTCAGAAAGAAATCAAACAGTGCCGATACAAAATAAATAAATTATATGTATCAACAATCAAAACCTGAAATTTACGTTAATCAAATTACAATGTTGCATTTATAATACTATGAAACCGAAGCGAAATAATGTCTGAGACATTGAAATGAAATTAGAAATGTAATAATAAGGGAGAGTGCCAATTTAAAAATCCTTAAGCTTTAGAAAAAAATGTTGGAAATTATTAAAATACCTAAATTAAATTCAAGAGCATTGAGCAGAATTTTATATTACATTGTTTATCTATTTTATAAATTTGTACAATAAGTATTAAAAATAATTGAAGTTATCCTCTGAATGTAATCCTCATGTAAATTAATTGCGTGTTCTAATCGGGTTTGTGAAGCAGGATATCGACGCAAAGTATTAACAATTTTGTGGCTTATTACATTGGCTTAGGACTGATTAGAGCATTAACCATTCACATAACACTAGAGAACAGCTGTTTAGATCTTTATTTAATACTTAACCTTTTTGAATATATGTACATACTTACTACGTTTATCCAGCTTAGTTACACTTTTTAATGTTAACACAATTATAATTAATTTGCGGCGAACAAAGTAAACCTTTTCGAAGTGCAACAGGAAGTAACAAATGTTCCACTTTGTACGTTTGCGATTTCAGAGACTCGAACTGTTATCAGCTTATTAATTGATAAATTTATCTGCTGATTATGGCCTTAATAGACATTGGCATGTGCCCTTTATGAATTTGATTGCGTTCATTATTAATTTTAGATTACCACATACGGATTCACATACATTATATTTTGTGGGAACAACCAGGTTTGTTAGAACATAATTTAACGATTTAAAGTGATTTTTTTAAGATTAAGAATTTATATCTTTTAAATAAGTCTGAGTTGTAGTTGGTCACTATTAAACAGTTCACTCATTATGATGCTTTTTCTGAGAGCCTTTTGCGACCTAACGCTAGGACGCGTCGCGTTCGACTAAAATAATTGTGGTCGAGCAGCAAATTTTTCTAATTTCCCAAACGTTTTACTGGTCGTTGGTCTTTATGCTGCTAGAATTCATTAGCACACACATGTGTGTGTATGGGAACTACACACATTTGCACACCCACGCATTTGTGTGTGTGGAACATTGACAGACAGCAGTATTCCGTGTGCCTCGAATACTACGTTGATAATTATTTCGGCAATTAGTTAGGGCTCGTTTGCGCAGAAGGATGTTGTTGATAAAATTTAGCACACATTTAAGTGACAAGTGAGAGAAACGAGTGATCGACTAGAAGTTGTCCTCCAGCTCGTTTTCGATAAACGAGGCAGGGTCAAGGAAAGCCATAAAGTTAAAATTAACTTTATATGGGAATCAAACACTTTTAATAATAATACTAATTGTTCAAAAGAAGATTTTTTGGATTAGAATATAAAACGAAAAGAATATCGGTTTGTGTTTCGTTTTCGGTTATGGTCTCATATTGGTTTTTGGTTCTCGGTTAAGTAAAATATTTTTATATCGGTTTTGTAACGGCTATCGATTCTCAGAATGCTTTAAGTTTGAAATACCGGTTCCCTTCCCAAAAAAAAAGGATGAGGAAATATTGATAGTACCTTAAAAATTAATAAAAAATTCTTTGAATTTAAAAAGCATCTTCCTTATGAGATCAATATTAAATATAAAAAAAACGATGATTAGCCTTTAACAACATAATTAAATTTGATGCTTGATTGAACAAGAAATAACCATTTTACCTGAATCGGTTATTAATCGGTAAATTCGGTTTCGCAGTAATAAATAAGTTTAGTTTAAAATTTTCGAAGAAATTTTATTGTGAGTGTTAAATTGTTCCCACTCTGCAGAAACTCCTGCAGCTGTTGCTAAAGAGTGTAACAGGTTAGAACTCAATACAATTACGAATTCCATTCATAACAGTGAACCTTAAAGGTCATTAGCATTGGCTTTGACATGGGACTAGGATAAGGCTCGTCAGAATCGATCACCCTAATGACTCTTCCTCTTAAAATGTGTAAATTAAACGACGTACAGAATAAACCTAACCGTTCTCATTCTTACAGTGTTTGGATAAAGCACACATCCATAAGAGAATGTATCGCATGTACATTTGTAGTACATATTTATCTACATGTATGCGTCATGGTTTTGTTTACCTGAGAATTTTATATTTTATGCCTAATTGTACGTTGATTAACTAGCGAAAGGCAAACGATATTAATTAAAACACATAAAAATAAAAGATACAGGAGTGGCTGATTAGAAAAGCTCTGTAAAACACCCAAAGTTCATTAAATGCTCTGTAAAACATCCAAAGTTCATTAAATAATACACATAACTTTTGAGTATTGTTGTGCTTTATTTTCTAAAAGTCTATTATTTAAAAAAAATTCAAAATTTTGTCGATTAGATAAATCTTTGATCAGAATGGAATCAGAAGCTTGAAATTAATCTTATGTGCGACATTGAGAAACTACATACAAAATGCGTCTTATAAGTAGCTTATGAGATTGAATACATCTCTATTAATACGTATTTATTTATTTTGCTAATTTAATTTAATAATTTCTTATTAATATCTGTGCATAAATGCGGGCTCGACTGGGCCGTTGATTCTAATATTCCGTTACATCAATTTTCATATTTCCTTTCAAGACCACAAATTGTTAAGATTGGTTTTATAGATTAATACTTGATTCGAGACTAAACCCATTTATAAATATACTCGGAAATCTTCCATTGCAAGTCCTGTAGGTAGTTGGTCAAATACAATCGATACAGTATTGGGGCCTTGTGCTACATGCGCTGTATAACACATCCTTTAAATGAATTCATTCGGACATCAATTTCACCCTCCTCAAGCTAAATTTAAAACAAATCAAAAACAGGAGTAATTAATACTAATTGTCAGAGATCTGTGTAAATCGTACCTCATCAAAAGCATAGATGTCCTGATAACATGACGGCGATATACATCGCCTTAGACAGTTTAGCTTGGATACCATAGCCGAGTTGAAGTTAACACAAAGGGAGTTTTGACCACACGCTAGCTCGTAATCATGATAAATGATTTCCTGTAAATGGAGGACAAGCGGAGATTATTTTATATTTTTGATTAATCAATATTCCAAGTTAAAACTATTGTGCTTACATTTTTGCTTGTTTCCTTGTAAGCGTATTCCGGAAAATGAAAAGTTGCTGCCTTGGAAAAGAGCTTGCCATCTCGATGGCCTTCTGAAGTGCAAATTATTATTTTTAATACAAAAATTGAACATAACGCACGCAAAATGTCTATAGGACGCAACATTGTTGTATTTCACCCGGCTATCAGCTGTCAAACTAATATTGTTTATATTTTCAGCTTAGTATTTTTCAGTCGGTATTTATAAATGGGGGTTGAATTGTCCATTGCTGGATCACGTTCACACGAACTACCACGTTTATACGGAGCGTTTCATGAATTCTTCAGTTGCAAAATCAAAATTGCCTTCTGTCAATGATATAACTTTTAAGGACTAAGTCCTTAAAATAAATAAAAACATTAAATTTCCTTTTAAAATCACAATTTGCTTGATTTTTCTTTTAAAAGCCTTAACTATAATATATCTTTAAATTATTATTATATATATAATAATAAATGCTTGAATTAAAAAAAAATAAAAGACTTCAAATTAATAATAGCAGTTAAACTTAACAATTATAATAAAAGAGAACCCGCTGCAAACATAACGCCATCTAGCGTAATGTCAATGAAAAATAATTCTCGCGAAAACAATCATAGGTGGAGTACTTTTTGCAAAAAGACAAGAGATGGCGCTTTAAATTTTAATTCGTGTCAAAGCACAGTTTAAAGCAGGGATGCCCAGCGCCTATGCACACAGCGCACATTTGTTTTTGCTTTGCACATGGGATATGGGAAGTAGGTGAGAATACACATGGGTAAGCTTCTGGCGCACATTGCAAATTACACTAACAATTTTGCACATTTCTCTTTCCATCAAATTTCGTTGCTGGGAGAACAACAACAATTGTATTGCGTCGTTTTGCCGTGGCTAATCGAATGTATTTTGTTGTTGTCTTATCGTTTGGTGTACACTGAAAAACGAAAGACTTCACTTCGTTGTGAAACGTTTAACACATGTGTTCTATTCGAATTTTTTCATTTGAAGAAACTTCTTATTTTTGTACAGTGTACACATTGAAATAAAATAAATTTTCGTTGCATGTGTGCGTGCGCATTTCTTTATTTGTATTGGTGCGTGCACATCCATAAGGCAGCTTTGGGCACCCCTGGTTTAAAGAATTCGAATTTATTTTTATTCTCTAAATGAAATGATGGACTTTAACTTTTCACTTTTTAAAGCAATTTTGATTTAATTTGAAATTAATCGAGAAACTCTCCAGAATATACAGAAGTCATTTAAAATTTGCAGAAATTTAGTTTCAAACATTAAATTTTTTTTCTTTTTAAATATTACTTATAATTTTTTTCAGATTTGCTTAATAAAAATAGACTTTATCAGCACCAAACCGAAATGCTTGGGAACATGTACTCACATTTATTTAAAACACAGCAGAACAGTTAGCTTAGGTGCTTAACTTGTCCGTTAAATATTTAAATCATGGGCCACACTTTGCAATTTGAATTTAAATTAACTTAAATCAGCAAAAGTTATTTGTATATTTGAATTTTAATTCACGAGCTTGAGAAAGTGCATTAATCACACAAAACACAATCCAATAACGACGCTCAAATCACAACCTCTCCAGCCGACTTTCGCTTTACAACTGGCGCCTATGAGTATACTCTGTGGATATAACAATAATACTGTGTCTGAAAAATAGCCTCTGAACTGATTCCAAGAACTTTAAAACATATAAATATAATTATTTTTAAAAATGATAGGCTTCCTACTAAAGCTTTTCCGTGAATAATGTGCAATACATTCATCACGTTGAGGGTATCTCAAGTGAAAAGGAAAAGGGTCGTGATAGCACTAGTGTATGATACAAGCGACAATCTTGCAGTGCTGCTGAGAATGACCTGAGCATTATGAAGGACTAGCTAACCATTTGTCGCTTTAAAAGATAAGAAATATTCTGCTTTGCCCCCAAGCTAGCAAGGGAAGTTTAATTATTCTTTCTTGGATCAATATGCACTGTAGCTAGTCTATTTCGAACCAGTTGACTGGGCTTCGTTTTCATTAGTTTCAGGAAAGATACGGGGAGAATAGAGATCAATCTTAATTAGATTTTATTTTTGTATTAATAATCAAATTTAAGCAACATTAACAACAAATGGTTGATATATTTATTTATGCATATATTTCATAACATTTAATATAAACATATATATATTATATACTTTTAATTAAACATGTATTCAAATATTGGTGCATGTACATTAGGATGGCCTTTTTAAAAAAATTTTTTGATATCAATGAGCGCCGGGCTGAAAAATATTCGTTTTCACCCCTAGAATACACCTGCAAAATTTGAGCCCGATCGGAGTTCATTTGATGGACCCAAAAACGGGTCAAAGGTCACCAAGCCATTTGTATGAGAAAAATCAGTTGTTGTATGGAAAACTTTTTTGTTTCTTAAGATATCTCTACGAAACTTGCTACATGCCAATATTTTATTACTATATACAATTTGACAAAGTTTTATCAAAATCGGACTACTATATCCTATAGCTTCCCTAGGAGCAATCGGGTGAAAATCACCTTAAGTAAGAAAAACGTTTTTGTTTCTGGAGATATCTGAACCAAACTCACACATTGTATGCTTAGGACTGTCTCCTACAATCTGACCAAATTTGGTCAAAATCGGAGTACCATATCCTATAGCTTTCATAGAAACAATCCGTCGAAAAATGAGTTCTGTTACACACATTTTTGTTGCTCAACCTATCTCAACCAAACTCGCTAGTAACAAGTGTAATTAGGTTATATACAAAACCAAATTTATTCAAAATCGGATTACTATATCCCATAGCTTCCATAGGAACAATCTGTCGAAAAATGAGCTTGGTATGAGGTATGGGGCGACATCTATTGCAAGATTTATGGCAAAGGCAATTTACAGCTTAAAAATCTTCCTTTTTCGTAAGCATTTCAAAATGACGCTGAGAGAGCTGGGAAACATTCGAGACGTATCAATATTTGTGGTTAAGCTCTACATAAAGGCTTGGTTTGAATGTACCAATGCTATTGCATGTCCCAATCAGGACTTAAGTTTTTTGAAAGCATCTATAGAATTTTCTAACATCGATACAATCGTCTCTGAAACAATCGCTAATAAAATGAAAAATCACTTGTGGTACTTAACACCTGATGTAGTGGGCTTAGCATTTTTTGACCCGAAAGTATCGATAGAAGAAAAAAGAAATATGGTCAAAAGACTTAAAGCAAGAGAACCTGCTGTGCAATTTAATAATTACAGACAAATTTCGGACGTCAAAAATATTATAAATTGCAGCTTATCTGATTTTGTGCCATACAAAACCAAGAATATTTTGTCCAGTTTCGAGCTGCTAGCTGATTTCTTTGAGGTTGATCCTTCCGAATGGCATTATAATGAGAATTATCAAGGTGCTTCTAGGTTCTTCAAGAACCTTTGCGTAGTAAACGATGTTGCTGAGCGTGGAGTCAAGTTCATGAAAGACTATAACAGAATTTTAACTCGGGATGAAGAAGAGGCACAATTTATTTTGCAAGTCGTTGATGTTTATAAAAAAAAATATCCGAGCCATACAAAATCAGAATTGAATTAAATTCTAAAATAAAAACCTCTGTGCATTTTATATCCTTATCTAATAAGAAAAATAAAACTGTTCTTTGAAAATATATTTAATATACAAAAATTTGTGTTTTTTTAAGTTTGGGTGAAAAATCTCTTAATAAATCTCATACCAAGCTCATTTTTCGACAGATTGTTCCTATGGAAGCTATGGGATATAGTAATCCGATTTTGAATAAATTTGGTTTTGTATATAACCTAATTACACTTGTTACTAGCGAGTTTGGTTGAGATAGGTTGAGCAACAAAAATGTGTGTAACAGAACTCATTTTTCGACGGATTGTTTCTATGAAAGCTATAGGATATGGTACTCCGATTTTGACCAAATTTGGTCAGATTGTAGGAGACAGTCCTAAGCATACAATGTGTGAGTTTGGTTCAGATATCTCCAGAAACAAAAACGTTTTTCTTACTTAAGGTGATTTTCACCCGATTGCTCCTAGGGAAGCTATAGGATATAGTAGTCCGATTTTGATAAAAACTTTGTCAAATTGTATATAGTAATAAAATATTGGCATGTAGCAAGTTTCGTAGAGATATCTTAAGAAACAAAAAAGTTTTCCATACAACAACTGATTTTTCTCATACAAATGGCTTGGGGTGACCTTTGACCCGTTTTTGGGTCCATCAAATGAACTCCGATCGGGCTCAAATTTTGCAGGTGTATTCTAGGGGTGAAAACGAATATTTTTCAGCCCGGCGCTCATTGATATCGCCAATTTGAAAAAACTCCATACAAGCCGCGGCCAGGCTAATGTACATATATATAGTATATAGAATATATTATAATATCTTTATGTAAACATTTACAAATATGCATTTCACAGCAACACACATTGTTTACCAGAGAGACCCACTTTTCTTTTATATTTATTGTAGTTCACAATATAACATATAAATATCAAAGAGCCCCATTTTTTTTATTACATTATACATATATATGTATTTTAAAACATTTAATATATTTTTTAGTTTAGTTTTTTTTTTAGTTTCATTGCTAGAGCCACATCTTTGCGAAATACTTATGAACTACAAGTTTAGCTCAGCTAAATGTTTTTAAATCAAAATATTTTAAGTTATTTTATAACATTAAAATGTAATTAGCAAATACTGCAGATGTAAGATTTATAAGTAAATCATATATGGTTATAGAGAGCCTAATGTCAAAAATAATTAATAGTAGTTAAAATAATATTATCACAACTTAAAAGCAATTTAGTTCTTAAAAATAGAAACCTTTGTTTACTTTTCAGTGAACCTTAGTTCTTGGCCTTGAAGTTAGTTCCAGCAATACAATATTATTTAAGACTAGGGCTCGGATTGTATTTTAGTTAGATGTTGGATGGTGAGAATGAAAGACTTGTAGATTCTGGACAATATAAAAAACGAATTTCAAATTTTTGATTAATTAAAAAGCATCTTACACATAAGCCTCGTCATTTCTTAGCATTTTCTGTGTCTCCGCAAGCAGCTCGACTTGACCGTGACTTGATCGTGAATGGTGACGATCAATGGAGCCGCGTATAGTGTACTGTGTAGTTCCAGTTCCAGGCAAGGAAACACTGTGCTTGTATTTCATTAAGGTTTTACGACAGAGGCCCAATCTGTTGAAAAATAAAGAGCATATAAAGTATGTATGTATGAATAATTTTTAAGATTACCGGAAACCTACTTCGTCATTAAGGTGATCAAATCCTGACGGTACTGAGAAGTTAGTATAGCATATAGATATGGATCAGCACAAGAATTCAAGGGATAGAAAAAAACTAATAATATTTTCGATTTGGTAACGTTGATCAACGGATATCCGGCCAAAGCTGTAAGCCCAAAGAAAGCAATTGGAGCCCAGCAAGTGAAATTTGTGAATACCTGAAACAAAGAATAAAAAATTAGTAATATTTTGATGCTACAGTTACAGAAACTTACCAGAAGTGTCATCTTTTTGGCAATGCTTATCTCGCCGGGAATGTTATCACGTGCATGACGAGTTTCATGACCCAGAGATATGTATATTTGGGCATAGCATATGGCAATAATTGTGAAAGCCATAAAATTGCAGCCCAAAATCAATATCAAGTACACAGAATCGTACATGTCACGTTTTTCCATGGGTAAGCAGATACTGAAAGAAGTTAGAAATATTAATTGTAAGCTAATCATTTAAATGCAACGCTTAATTAACAATTTATTAATTTTATTTTTATTTTTAAATTTGAATACTATATATGCATACTATATATGTATGTGAATTGCAGTTACCTCGTCGATGAATAATTACTGATGCCAAATAAAGGCAGCGATGACATGAAAATTGAGTAAAGCCAACCCATAAGCATAATTCCAGCAGCCTGTTTCAATTTCATACGCTTATTCACGAAGAAGGAACGCGTAATTGTAAACCATCGTTCGATGGTGATAACAGTTAAGGTAAAGACCGACAAATGACTGGCGAATACGGTCAGAAATCCGGCAATCTTGCAGCCCAAACCTGTGTAAATTATTGTTAATATCAACAATTGTTGTAATGTGTAAAGTAAACATATCTAACCGTACTGCCAATCAAAGGCATAGTTAAAGTATTCGCCCATTGAATGTGCATCTATTGAAGCAATGAGCAGCAGATAAAGTCCCAAACAAAGGTCAGCAAATGCCAGGTGGCACATTAAAAACCGAGGCACCGATGCACTTTCAGATCTAAGGAAGAAAATAAATGCTGAACGCTAGAGTCGCTGCAAGTGCAACAAGTTAAGCTACTTACTTAATGGAAAGGATGACTGCGAGCACCGCAACATTGCCAACAACAGCCAAGGCAACAACAATCCAAACAGCAATGCGAAGCCACTGATAGCCCATGACATCCTCGCAGGGATTCAAGGCATTCGGCATGGGATAGCACTCAATATTAGGTTTTCTGAATTAAGAATAAAATGCAAAATTGCTTATAAGTGAGACTTATGATTGTCAAAGATTATATACTCTTGAAAACGATTGCAGTTATGTTAAGCTAAGCATGCGAAAATATGATTTTTGTGAATTAAAAACATTTACAGAGGGTATTTTAGTATTGTCTCGTTCACATTTAAATTCTTGAACTAAGTAGAAACAGTGAAACTTTATTTTCCTTTTTTAGCATTGTAATTTGACTTCATTTGAGTGTCACGCCGGATCCTCTCACCATATTTATCATATAGCAGCCATAGAAAATTGTTTGAAAATCAACCCTTAGGATAAGGAATTCTAAAACTCATTAAAAAAAAGTTACGTAAGTTTGCATTAAACAAATTGTGAACCTTTCAGCTTTTTTTCTTTATATTACTTTTTATTTTCAAATGTTTGTTATTGTGACCTTTTATCGTTAATGTCATATTGACATTACTAGACCTCAGGTTAGCTAAAACTTACTTTTTCTTTTCATTTTATTTCTAATGAAGTACAAAAAAATTTTTTGTTTCTAAAGACATCCCAACAAATCCCACCATTAAGTCTTCTAATTCAAATAGGACTTCTAATTTCAAGGATCAATTTCAAAGGGTCGGTCGAAATATAACCTAATTTTTTTACATTACAAATAATTGGATATTTATCTGATTTATATGTAATAACACTCACCTAAATGTAAAGTTACCGCAATACTCAGCTAATTGATCATCTTCGGGATTCAGGGTAATCTCCTCATGAAAAACTCCAATGTTATTCATTGTGGAATCCGTCAAGTAGTTATACGCATTGGGCTTATCTTCGCTTAATGGATCATCAGTGCTGTCATAAATAACCAAATCATCCACACGTTGGGGCACATTTCGTTCCCAGCGACTGTAAAGGGAGGATCAATAGAGTTTTAAATATTTTTCATTCAATTTTATTTTCATTTAGCGTACCCCCAATGACCTTGAGGTGTATCATCCTGTGGTATGGGATTTCTTAGCTTCATTAACTGTTTGCGAACATCCCGATCACTATTGCACTGTTCTCTCCACTTTTCCAGTTCCCGCATTCGTTGGGCGTGTCTTTGGGGATCATGTCTTGAGGGGAATTGGAATGCACAGCAATGGAACGAGTGCGTTAAATGAGCTCTCTGCAAGTTCTACAAGATTGTATAATTATGAATAAACGTTGGGTAATGCAAATGCATCAATCTTTACCTGAAAATTGTATATTGAGGGTATGGTTTTCAAAGTATGCGTATTTGTTATGTATAATACTTCGACGGTCTGCAGTCCAGCTGATGGCAAACGAACTAGCGAAGTACTTGAGAGATCACTAAATGAATGCAAGCGTATAGATAAGTAAATAAATATGACTTAAAAATAGATTTACTCACAGTTCGGTTATATCTATTATACCATAGAAAGCATTCGCATGCAAATCGGTTAGTTTTCGATTGTCCCTCAATGAACTGTATTTAATTTAGATATTAAGATCTTTAATTTAATTTAATTTAATTAATTGAATAAGCTCAATTAACTCACAGTTTGGCTATTTTGGAACCCATAAACGCTGAATCGTCAATAAATGTTATTTCATTATTAGCTAAAACACTAACAAGGAAAAAGAATGAGTTAAAAGTAAATGATTTTTCTAAGATCAAAATATGTACTTACAATTGTGCAGTCTTCACTTTAATAGAT
This sequence comes from Drosophila limbata, assembly GCA_963924055.1. Lineage (NCBI taxonomy): Eukaryota > Metazoa > Arthropoda > Insecta > Diptera > Drosophilidae > Drosophila > Drosophila limbata. The sequence goes on along the minus strand of OZ001352.1, from coordinate 18,600,907 downwards.
TTAGAATCAATTCGAGAAATTTGATTATTATCGAGATCTCTATGGCGAAAATAATATTAAGAAATACTTAAAATTAAATTTACTTCAACTGTGACAGAGACTTACATCATTTGCAAAATATTATTGGGTGGTAAATGTCCAAGATCGGGAACGCTTGTCAAACCACTATTAATTATGCGTCTATTAAAATAAAAATATGGATGATTAGAAGAGAGTTGTATATGTATTATATTTCAAAAATATTGACTTACATAATTTCTATGGTATCGGAAATTCCCTCAAAAACATCTTTGGACAGGAATGTTAGTTTCGGCGCATGGGAAATGTAACTGAAAATTAACAGAAACACAGATTAATTATTTAAATCGACATATGTCTTAAGCTCCTATATACGTACATAGTACGGAGAACTGTTAAGTTGGAGAAAGCGCTGTCCTGTATAGTTTCAAGTTGGAGACAATTGATGAATGCACTGTAAGGATACTTTTAAATCGGTGACTTTAATCATTGAAATATCACTTAAGGGCTATACTCACACATCCAATAATGTGGCTCCATAGACCTTCAATCCAACGGACCGTAAACGTGGCATGCCAGCAGATGCAATTGTTAGCCTTTGTAGTGGCAGCTGCAATGTTTGTGGCACACGTGTCAACGCTTCGCCCTCGCAGCGACATTCGAGCTCATTCTGTAGATATATAGACAGACACATATACACACGTATCGGGTTAATTTGTGTGAAGTACCAAAGGTCCAACTTAAACCATTTAAAGTGCCTAGTGCCTAGTCTATAAAATCACAATCAATATTCCGCGCACTAAGTAGCTGTCAATATCTGTCAATAAACTGACAACGATTGGCAAGAAAAGTCCATCTGCGGGCTTAATTCTGTTATTTTAAGAAGAGATATAACTTTGAGAGAAAACTGGGTATACTACTGGTTTATTATGGAATAAATTATTAAATAAATAAATAATATAAATTATGACGGTATTCTATAAAATATATATTAGGATATATAGCCCTAAATATCTACTCTTCTTTTATTACGAACAAGTATTGGTGCCGCTTGCTAACTTCCTGATAGAAAAGAATGATAATTATAATTATTATATAGTTACTCAGCCATTACCTGATTAGTCACTTCCCAGCAACAACAAGTCCAAGTGTTAACATCGTTCAACCGTGTTGTTGTCGTGCCCGGCGTCTGTGTCACAACTTCCGAACTGTTAGTATCAATTTCACTATCTTTATCAGTTGGAATATCATTGGGATAGCTACTGAAGCCATTCTGGTGATTATCATAGCAGTTGGTGCGGGCTTGAGAATGACAGCGGTTCAACAAAAGCAGGAACAATAAAATAAATTCAAGTTGAATTTTAACTGACATGCACTTCATGTTGGTTGAAGTGCACCCCGCTTTACTTTCCTACGCCTACACCTTTACTTTGTGCACCACATATACACATTTAGAAAAATGTATATTAAATTTATGTTTTTTCTCTCCTGATGATACATTTTGACGGGTTCCTTTCAGATTTTAAACTAATCAATTGCCAAGCTGAAATATAAAATTCAAACACAATTATTATATATGAATTAAATACCTCGTATCCTAATGGATAAATGATTTTTGTAGATATCCTCTTATCCAATATGAAATTCCTATATTTATCGCATAGATAAATTCTTTTTTTATTACACAATTTACAGAAATTTTTTTTATAAAATTTATTCTAACACAGATCCATATTTGTGGATCAATCAACTCGTCTGTTGATGCTCTTCAATCATATATTTTATATTAATTTATTTATTTATTAAGCGTACTAAAAAACGAGTGGCACATGTAGGCATTATGTATGTATATATATCTTATTTACATTAGACAGTTGAAAATATACATATGTATATTTTTATGTACATACGTGTGCACAAAACACAGCCTCAGATATTTTGCACCTATTGATAAAGCTGTGAATTAAAACTTCACGTTCCGCGACGATCGCATGCTTGATTGATTTTTCAATTTATACAAAGTTATGATTCGATTACCTAAATATTGTTTAATATGCAAATTGCGATCCGAAAATTAAGAAATTTACTAACATTGTAAAACCAAGATATGCCAATCTTGATAAGAATATTTGCTAAATAGAACTATGAAGAGTGCTTTGCTCAGTTTAAAAGTTGTAGTGAAAATATAAATTTTATTAATTATTTCAAACATCCGTCAAACATCAGTCGTTTTCTAAGGGAGAACTTTCACTTCCATTTCTGTGTACATAGCCTAGATTTAATATCTGGGATTGACAAACACTTCATAAATCTGGTTAAATCAGCTCTCAGATTCTGCATGCCCAACTTTCTTCTACCCCAACATTTTACTAATAGTTGATCAATAAAAGGTTAAAAATAATTTTTAAATTTTTAATAATATCGTAAATTTTTTGGCATTGCCAGGGGTAAACCCAATTCTTTTGTTTATTTTTATTTTTTACATGTATACTCGAAGCCAAGCAACTTTTTTAATTAACAACTTATACAATTGTAAACATATAAATCGCAGTCAGCTTATCAGTTTATTTTTAGATACAGCTATTTGTTGTTGAATATTGTAGAATTATTCGTTTTTTTATATCATCATATAACCCTCATTTAATCAATGTAATTAGAATACTATTTAAATTAGTTCAAAAGAAAATAAATTAATGCAATTTAAGGCGATTTAACATGCAAACTATTAAATCTTTTCTAGTATCGTTTGGGAAAGTTTGTTGATAAAGTTTCTATTGAATGCTGTACCTTTCTTTGGTCGCATACTAATTTAAAAAAATATTTCTAAGTTAACGCAATTTATTACTACACAAAATAAATAAAAATAAATGTAATTTAGACTTTGAATTGATAAACTTTAATCCCAAATTGAGCTAATATTTATATGATATTTATAATATTTTTTTTATAATATTTGTAATTCATTTTAAGTAGTTTTATTCAATGCCTATATCCCTTCACTCGGTCTTCCAAGCCTCTATTCGGAGCTTTAGTATCTTGAAATCAACATTAAAGTAGAGATAAATGAAAGCGATGCCGACAAATGCGGGCCAATTTCCACATTCTTAATTATCCAATATTTGTACGTTAAATATTCAATGTTTACTTTAGTCTATCTCATGATTACAATTATAATATGATCTAACATGCATAAAAAAGAAACATATTGCCGAGAATAATTTTATAAGGTGTCATATAATTATGGCTTATAGCTTTGTTCTATATACACTTCTAGTTTGTTTACCTATATCCATATTTAATAGTATTGGTAACATTGCTAAAATTTAATTATAAGGCACCTGTGATATGAACAATGACATTGAATTTAATCGCAAACCACTTTTATCTGACTTAAATGCTTAATTGTAATGAATTAGATTGATTAATCAGTATAACTTCCTCTCAAAAAAGTTCCTAAAAATGTCTCTAGATACTTCACTTTTTGTCCTGTTCAAAATTAAAAGTTTATAAATATTAATTTTGATATTTTCGAATTAAATTATGATAATTACAACTTTATGACATTCGCTTTTCCATTTTTAAACTTTAACATTTAAATGCAACCACAATTCAGCCACAACATTTTCTATTTTTAAATATTTTCATTAAGGTGACTTAAATATTAAAATGTTTTATTATAATGAATATAATTCATTAATCTGCATAACTTCCTCTTAAAAATGATACGTAAAATGTCTCTATATACTTCACTTTTTGTCCTATTCAAAATTAAAAGTTTTATAAATTTAATTTTGATATTTTCGACTGTACATAATTTAATTACAACTTTATGACATTAGCTTTTCCATTTTCAAACTTTAATTTTCATATGCGACCACAATTGAGCCACAAAGTTTTCTATTTTTAGATATTTTCATTAAGGTGGGTGTTCCTGCACATATTCCTAAAATTGGGGAGCTGCACTCTCAACCTTCTCAAAATTCTTGGCGCCTTCGACATATGCGATGTAAGTGGGGAAACTGCTAATCTCATTTTGTGGTTGAAGGTCGGAACTTTTCAGCTCGCCTGGTTATCACAGAGCTTTCAGGTTGATCAAAAATCAATCATAATGCATTTACTTATTAGTGTTTTCAAAAAAAAACTTTGCATAACATAACTGAACGCAAGAGGCAAATTGAATTCATTCCTTCCACTTTAAAGTTAAAAATCGTTTGGCATCTGAGTAGAAGGCGTCTTCCAATTATCATCTGATGGGTTTTTCATTACCAAAATGATTAAAATTTTAATTTTATCAAGTGCTGAAATATTTTTTTTATCAGTCTAGTATCAATATTAAATACACTCTGTGAACTATATAAAAAAACTTCTTTGGTTTGCAGCTCGTATCAAAAATCCTAAAAGTTCATTAATAAGAGTGATTTGATTGCTGATAAATGGAAAGCAGTAGTCAATCATCATAAAAACCGCAGATAACTGTATGTTGTGTTCACTGTATGATTAATTAAGATCGTTTTATTTGAATTATCAGATATTTAGGTATACGTATCACATCTGACCTTTGAACGCATAGATTGTAGTTATTTTAACTTTTTTTTAATTTTTTTTTATTTTATTTTTAACTTTTGTCAAATGTGGATTTTTCAGTTTCTAAGCACAAATAGTAACTGAATTCAATCACACTTTAATTACAATTTCAAACACAATTGTAATGCAAAAAATTGCATCCTGAGGAATAAAACGCGAAGGCGAAACCGAACCGTGTAAGCAGCGAAAGCGTCTTATTACACCTGTTGAGTGGCGACAACTGACGAACTGACAAATCGGTTAGCCAAAAGCCAATTCACGCGAAACCGGAAATCAGAAATATGCGAAGTCCAGCGGAGCGCTACACGACATCGTCTTAATGGCACCGAAGCACGAATGCTGCGACGAACCGCGCGACCGTGGAAAGCACATTTAACACTGCTGTGCAAAATGAAAAAAAAAAAAAAAAGCTACAAAAGCTGAGCAGAGCCCAGCGGGTTATCTTAACGAAACAAAAGCTTTATCTCTTACTATTATTTGTATGGGTGAAAGCTTTGACTTATGCGGTCCTAGCAAACGGTTGGCCGATTTTCAAGTTGACAGCTGAAATAAAAACAACGCGTATTTGCTTTTAAAGTAGCAAGCTTTTAAAGTTCAAATTCCGAAATAAATAATCATTTCGAATAATAATCTCAAATTTCGAAAGCAACACAAAACCAAAACCGCACTTACCGAAAAAAGCACAAACAAATTCTGATTATTTAACAGCAAAGTAAACGAGACAGCCACAAGATGAATATGAATTTCCAGTTTAAGAAGGATCATTCGTTCGAAAAGCGACGTGCAGAGGGCGACAAGATACGTCGAAAGTATCCGGACCGTGTGCCCGTCATTGTCGAGCAGGCCGAGAAGTCACGTTACGTTGCGCTGGACAAGAAGAAGTATCTGGTGCCCAATGATCTGACAGTGGGTCAATTTTATTTTCTCATACGCAAACGTATTAATCTTCGGCCAGACGATGCTCTGTTCTTTTTCGTGAACAGTGTGATACCACCAACATCGGCCACAATGGGTCTACTGTATCATGAGCATCGCGAGAAGGACTATTTTCTTTATTTGGCCTACTCGGATGAGAATATCTATGGCCAAGAGCAGGAGATGTAATTGCCAGACAGTTGTTTCATTGTTTTCTGTTTAATTGCAGTTCGTTAATAGAATAAGTGAATGCAATAAGTTACAGGGTATTTCAAATACAATAAAGCAATATTAACGAACTTACTATTACCATTGTTTTTTTTAACTACTCGACTTTTGCTACTCATTTTCAGATTAACTTTTCATATCGTGTTGTTCGTAAATATGATAAATTGCTAATCAACCAAGCAAATGTTAAATGACAAAGTAATAAAACTATATTTGTAATAAAACACTAACAACAAGCCACAAAAAATTTGTAGATTCAATTAACAGTTTAGCGTGAATCGCAAATCTAGAACCCAGGAATTAACTTAATTTCATTTCATTGTTATGATAGAGTAGAGCTGTCAATATTAATCGTATTAAAGGTTCCATGCGGTCTGCATATTTATTCACTTCATTTAATAATTTACTCTTATTTCTATTCCAACATGATTCAATTTCAGAAATTTATTTAACTGCCCACGCATTAAGATTTACCGCAGGAAGATTTGGATCATCGCAGCGGATCATCTTGTTTCTGAAAAATTAGGATATTAAATGGGTTTTATAAATGATTTCGAAGTAAGCATACCCTGGAAAATCAGCGCGTACGAAAGCGGATATTGGCACTTTATTTAGGGTCGAATGATCGGCATTGTCGCATATTAAACGTGCCATGGAAGCCTTTCGCACTTCTCGAAGTTGTTCCGGTTTAAATGCAGTTGGATTGACGCTATCATCGTACTCATAATAGTAACGATCTCCTTGTTTAAAGCGTGCAAATTGATCGGCAATAATTTCAGCAAATGTAATTCCCACAAATCCATCCTTTATAGCATTTTCCAGCAGGCCCCCAACCCATAAATCAATATCATCTGGCGATTGATAGACCCAGGAAAGTTTAGTACCAACCTGTAGAGAATTTAAAAAAGTTAAATTATTGTATTCAAATGTACACTATAAGCACTCACTTCCTTTGGGAACTGATCAAAATCCCGCAGCTTTGGAGCACCCATCAACTCAAGATAGTCGTTATAACTGCGCAGACCCTGATCTCGACCCCGTTGTATATTCAATGCAGCCAAATCCAAACCGAACGCATTGTCGCCGCGAAACAGAAATCTACTCAGCTGTAATCAAAAGATTACAGATACAATATATAATATTTAATAATGATAACAATTACGTACACCATGTGTAATGGAACTGTCCACCTGCTGCATTGGTTGTGTGAAGAGCGTGCTTAGCATATCATCGTAGAATTCATGCTTGCGCATACGAGATGGATTAAACATAACATCGGGAATATTTATGATTTCATCTCGTATGTGAAACTTGCCGTCGACACTGCAGATTTGATTAGAGAACAATTTTATTTAGTTTCAAATGGGTAATAAATTATAATAAAGAAAATCAAAAAGCTGAAATTGCAAAAAATACAAAATACAATTATAACAGGGAATGAGAAATAACTTGCCTAGAGTGACCCATGCGAAAAGCAGCTCCCGAGAATTCATTTGTAATGGCCGGATTCACATCAACATTGTAATCCGTTGAGTAATCCCTGTTGCGTGGCACCAAACGGAAGCGTTTCATTTGGTGTGGCCCAATTACTGCTGGCAAGTATTCGTTATAGGTGATGTGCTGCAGCTCGGCAATCACAATGCGGCGAGCTTCCTGATAAAGCCATTCATCGGTGGCCACCGGATTAAGTCCGGCGAGAATCTTGGCAATACGATTGTGCTCGCGAGCAAAAACAATTTGCAGTGTGATGAGCGAGATGATTTGATTAGTGCGACCATCCCCTAAAAAAGTAGTTATAAAATTAGGATGGGTATAAATGCTTCTATACACTATTCAACAGTATATGTGCTGTTTTATCTGGTTTTACAAATATTTATTAATTTTTACCAAACTCTATAATTTTAAAACTGTATATAATTATAATGTTTTTCAATAAATTTCCTTTTTTCTTTATATTTAAAATTAATTCATTATTTCTTTCTGTAAATTGATTTTAGTTGACTTTAAAAAATAGATATATTTCAAAATTTGTTGGCAACTGAAAAGTCAACAGTTTTACATATTTTATTAATAAAATAATGTGTAAAATCTTGAAAAAACTGGAAAGATATTAAGTTTCAAGTTTAATAAAGTATATTTACCGGATTTGAAGCACGTTTTGCTCTGATCGCTGCTCCCACAGGCGCTCTTGTCATTCGTTAGAGGCAGCAAATCACGTCCAAACTCATTGAACATTTTCAATTGGCCGCCATGAAAAGTGCGCAAGTCCCGGGCCGCATCCTCATGGGAGCCGTATGTGGGCGAGGCATCGATATAGTGTGTAACCTTGCTCCGTTGCTTGCCATAGCTCAGCTGGCAGTTGGGACTGGGCACCAGGGATAGTCGAACCAGGTTCAAGCAACGCACACCGAACGCACTATAGAATTCATCGTTCTCGGATACTGGGATTGGCAGGCAGGCGAAGTGGGACTTTTCCTTGGGCAAGACGCTCTTGCCGCCCGCCGAGCAGCACTGGACCAATCCGCCGTTCTCATCGAGACGCACTGAAGCCGACTGGGAGATGTCATGGGCCAACAGTTGGCCAAATTGCATGACCAATTGGTTGTACTTTGGATGCGGTCGGTGGACATCCTCGAACAGAATGCGCGAGATCTCCCGGGCACTTGTTAGTGGAGTACCGTCAGAAGCATGAGCACGAGGAGTCCAAATACCATCTTCATAGGCCGGTGGCAACAGACGCTCCATTGGCTGACCAGCAGCTCCCCAATGTGCGCGTTGTGGCATCGGATTGTTGCAGGTCCCATCAATGCTCCGGTAATTGTGTATATTCCGACAAACCGGAGGCGGCTGACAATGTTGAGCTAGCGGTGTCTTTGAAAACTTCACATGCACATTGTTGGTAATGAAATCATCGAGTGGCACCTGCTCCTTCTTGCCAAACACTTGGGTGGTGATCACCTGCTCCAAGGCCTTGTTCGACATCGCAAAGCTGTGCAAATCCTCGCTATGTGTCGAGTGAAAAACAAGGCCGTGAATGAAATCTGGTTGACCGCGATGCACCTGCATTTGGTGGGCAACTCCATTCATCAGATGCTGGAAGCTTTGACGCGCCTCTTCCAGCACATCTGGCGGTAGTATCGATGGAAAAGACATCCTGCGTTCCTTGCTCTTCTGCTCCTCTCCTGCCGTATGATTCTGACCCGTCCGACAGCAGTAGCCAAATTTGCCAGCAGGCAAATCGCAAATTTGCGGCTTCTCGTGTCCCTTCATGCGGACATGGGCAGGACACTGAATTTGCGGCACACATTTGACATCTATGCAAACTTTGCACTTTTTGAGTAATCCGCTTTTGGCAACTTCTGAAATTACAGTTAGTCAGTTACAGTTACACTTCTCTTATTAAATTTTAAGTAATTAAGCTATCTTCTTCTTAAAACCAAAAGCAATTATAATAAAATGGGAAAACAAATATTTATTTATTTATTTATTTAAATAACTGTATGCTTATAGTTAAAACTAAAGCTACAGGGGAAACAGCCATAGCTACTGGGGCTTTCGGCTAAGGATGCGTGTGCTTACTTTAATTAATTAATTTGCACGTGATTTTATTTTGTCAAAATAATTACTTCACTAACTGTTTGTGTGGGTGAGTGAGATAGCTGTAAGTCTAATTAGAACTGTACGCCATTATCAAGTGCACACATACATATGCCTACCGCTAACTGTAAAATCGTTTAGCTCTTTACAACAGTTTATTAACCTTTTGAACTTCGTTTTCGCAAACTCACCATCGCCATTTGCATGACTATGCTCCTGTTCGACACTTTTTAAATCATTTTGCCGCACTGTAAAAGCAGTTGTATCCTCAAACTGTACAAGCAGTAAATGCCAACAGAAAAGCAATAGAAAAATATTTCGCATTTTTAAGTTAACTAATTAAAATATTACAATTGGAATCAGCATAAACGAGAAATGCTTGCGATATTGACTAAATAACGGCGCTTTTGTAATAATGTGACCAGCCACGACAAGCAATAAAATACCTTAAATGAGAAGAAATATAAATTTGGTATATAAGAATTACCAAAATGTATTCAAAACGATCCATTTTTATTTTTAAATATACATTGGATAATTTCATTAGCAAAAAAGTTAAAATGCACTAAATTATCATTTAATTCCCCAAACCATCATATTGTGCAAGCAACTTTTCATACATTTATTTTATTCACTTGGGCATTTTCGATATAATTCGATAACATACCAGAAACGAGTGAAACTGCCACCTTGTTGTGCCAAAGCTGCCACATTGTGACATTATTGAATATCTCTCTCGCTCTTCTCACTTGTTGACTCTCTCTCATAAAATATCGATAGAAATTGGTCCCATGGCATTTCTCTAATAAAATTAATTATTTCCAAAAAATTAATTCAAAATTTGTACTTTCAAAGTCAAAAAACAAACAAAATTCAAAATTTTCTAAAATAACGAAGTTCATTTTCAAATTGTTAAGGTGCATTTCGCTCTTCGCGAAGCGAAGTCGAGTAAGAAATTCTGAAAAAAATCTTAAAAATTCGAGAAAAATTCAACGAATATGATTAACATTCTAGCTTTCCTATAAAAAATCTATACAAAATGTCCTAAGAGGAACAACAGAGCAATAATGACCAAAACAGAGCAACTGAAAAAAAAAGCAAAATAGAGCAAGTGAACAAATCTGAGCGTCTGAGCAAAAAAGAGCAAGTGAGCAATAAAGAGCAATTTGGAAGGAACATGTTCACTTGCTCACTTCAGGGAGCAACTCTTTTTTGTTCACTCACTATGAGCAACCCAACACTAATTATCCGCCATATTTGTTCGCGTCAGTAAGATGTCCGGCAACGCTAAAACTCGCCAGCTTCGTCGTCAAAGAAATGCTGAGGAATAATGAAAATTAAGTGAAATTACACTAAATTAAAAAGAAAAAGTGTATAGATTATGTACAGAATATGTATAGTTGTTAACCAAGTGTGAATTTACATACAACAAGGTGTTTTTTCTCGTGTATTCCCACTGTGAATAATTTTCTTCGGCAACGCAGACAAGACTTGCATACAATTTAATGTTCGTACTCGTACCGAGCTTGTCTTCTCACGCGAGTTCGTTTTTAGTATATATAGCCAGTCTATGGACGGTCGATGCGTGAAAATATTTCTATGTGTAAGTGTGGGTGTGTACATTTAGTTTAGAAAATGACTTAAATCATCAGTATTATGCCGGATTTTTGGGTCTTGCAAGTGAAAACTGGAAGCTAGATACGCAAAAACCAAATTTGTACATATGTACATACATGCTGGCTCAAAGTTCGATACGGTACAGATATGTACATATGTACGCGTGTATACACAAAATATCAAATTGTCGGGTCACATCCTTGCATCATCATCACCACAGAGCCACACCAACGCCAATATCTTGTAATCTACGCCAAACAGTCCAAAAGCGCTAAACCAAAAAAAAAATAATCCACACCGAAATGTGAAAAAAAAATTCTGAAAATGAAGCATAAACGAGACCGACAACGACGACGACAAACGTCAGCAGTAACGAGCAATGCAATTACAACTGGCCAGTAGTGGTCAGAGGCTGATTTTAATAGATATATCATTATCTATAAAGTTTACTATACAAAATTCGGAGCAAAGCTATAAAATAAACTTAAGAAAATAAGCAAAAACAATTTGTGAAAAACGCGAAACCTAAACTCGTTTTGTTCTTACATTCGGCATTAAAATAAAATTTAACCGTAGTGGTTGTCTCGCTCTCTCACACATATTTGCGGTACGAAAAAAGGCCGCATATAATATAAGCGAGATAAATAGCACTCCAAACCGAAAATCAACGAGAGCGCGCAAAAAATCCAAACGCAAATTATACGAAAAGAAATCATCGCCAAATGGATAATGAAATATTTATAAAAATTATAGCTGTATAAATAATTGCACTGGAAAAGATATCAGCAGTTTAATTAATATAAATCGCACTTGTGATGATTTGTTGCTAACTTTGCCAATTTGCTCGCTAGACATATACAAAATATACACACATGTACATGTATGTATGTAAATAGCTAGCTAGCTGCATACATAGCTTTGGGGTCTAGCTAGTCTAGTTTTTTTAACATAATTTTTCTTTAATGCATGTCTTACATGTCCTAGAGAAAAACACAAATTAAATTCTCTACTTGTAACCTGTCGGCGGTTTGCACGAAGTGCTATCAGATTATTTGCGTATCGAAATCATGTGCGATAACTTTACATTTTGTTTATTTGATATTGCTTTTTTTTAAATGCATAAAACTCAAATATAACTATTCAATACTGTGATACTATCAAGTGCTTAAATCATGTCGATATTACTCTGTTATTATATTTGCTGATATATTTTGTTATCATTGAAGAAAGTAAAATGATCATGAGGTGGAAAGCATAACAAACCAAATGTAAAGTTAAACATTTAACAGCTATCGAAGAAGAGCGAAATTTCTAAATTGCAATATAGAGCGGCTTTGTCGGTGTCTATAAATCTGATTAGATGCAAATTGCCACAAGTGTAAAGAATTTTTCCCAATAAATACATTTAAATGTATAATAATAATAATTGTGCGAGTGGTTGTTAATATTGAAAAAGTTATATTCAAAGTCTACTATTTCAACAATTAAATGAATATTATGTATGTGAAATAAATGTAATTAATAATTTACTGCCCTCTTCAAACAAAAACTAATACAGACATCCCATGCGCGCATAAGTGCGACAGTGAGAGCGACACTCTCATGCAAGTGAGACGGCGTGTGCGTGAGTAGCTGCCAAATGTAAAGAGCGCGAGAGAGAACTGCGAGAGAGAGCCCACTGTGGCTGTCAACGCGCGACAATTTGTAAACGGACAGCGAGAATGCTTTGGTAGTGGTAGTGGTTGTGGTTGTGGTTGTGGTATTGGTAACTGAGTTTTCAGTACACAGAATGAAGAATTACAAAATCTTTGGCGGCCAAAAGAAATACGTGCATATATTGAGGCAGTAGCAAGCAGTATATGATTTGGCTACGAATATGTGTGTGTGCAGTGGTGATGCTTTTATTCTTATTGTTGTTCAATTCAATTCAAGCTAAGCAAACTAACGAATACTTTTAAAACTTGCAGCTAACATAACCTCAAACTTACCGCTGCAGTCGGGGAAGTCGTCGTCATCAGCGTCAACGTTGTTGGTGGATATTCTTCAGGAACCACAGCTTTTTGAATTGATAACCATCGTTGGTTTACTAACACGGAGACCATGAATGAAAAAATAAAATCACCTTCAGCACAGGGTGGTAGCGGTGGTGGCAGCGGTGCAGCTGGTGGAAACGCCGCACCAACGGCTCAAGCAAGCGCCGGTGGCGCCACACCACCCACATCGGGCCCTCCCACGCCTAACAATGGCAACGATCCTAACATACAGCAACAAGGCGGCACTGTACCGCATCCCTACGGCGGACCGCCACCCGGCACAGCGCCCGGTGCACCACCTGATCCCGCAACTGTTATGTCGCACTATCACCATCTACATCAACAACAGCAACAACAACAGCAGCAGCAGCCCCAACATCCAGGTCCGCCATTACCACCACACATGCAACACCACGGTGGGCCACCTCCGCCACAGGGACCGCTGCCGCTGCCAGGAGCACCTGAGCATACGCCCGGTGTGAAGGATGATTATGGCTCGGCACATTTGCCACCGCCACCCGGCGTACAGCACCAGCATGCCCATCCCGCCTATGCGCGCTATCATTCGGGTGATCCCAACATGGATCCCTATCGCTATGGCCATGCGCCCACGCAGCAACCGCCACCAGGCAGCAAACCGCCGCATCAACAGCAGCAGCAACAACAACAGCAGCAGCCGCAAGGAGCTGGGGGATCGCCAAATCGACCACCCCAACAGCGCTATATACCCGGACAGCCGCCGCAGGGTCCAACACCAACATTAAATTCATTATTGCAATCGTCAAATCCGCCGCCACCGCCCCAGCATCGCTACGCGAATAACTATGATTCCCAGCAGGCTGCCAATGCAGCGGCTGCGGCAGCCGCAGCACAACAACAGCAGCAACAACAACAGCAGCAGCAGCAGCAGCATCAACAAAATGCTCAACAGCAACCTGCCGGGCCGCCGCCCCCACTCCCCGGGCATGGGCCACCGCCGCCACAACATCAGCCATACGGTGCGCAACAGGGCGGTTGGGCACCACCGCCAAGGCCCTATAGCCCACAGCTAGGACCGTCGCAGCAGTATAGGACACCTCCACCGGTAAGTTGAGCCATACACAAATTGTGATTGTGACGTGGGAGGGGAGAGGGTAGTGTGGGAAAGAGGAGTTTGTTATTTGTTGTTGTTCCGTTTTTCAAAAAGGTTGCCCAATTCCTTTGGCCTTCTGCAGCTTCTACAACATAACATTTACCAGACATACTGACACACATAACGGCAGACCGAAAACCCAACTTCCAAATATAAAATGAAAACGAAGAAGCAGAAGAAGAAGCAGAAAAAAAAATAAAACCGGCACTGACTACGCGCCGGTAAACAATAACAACAAAACATGGAAATGGCAACAAAAGGCAATGGTGGTGATGGTGATGGTGGTGGTGGTGGTGTTGGTTCAACAATAAGAACAAGCTGCCGGTATCACCACCTGATATGCAAAGCAGCCAGAAGAGACGCCGCATGCTCGTCTCTATCTGTACACACACATTTGTGTGTGCCAGTATGTGTGTGCGTGTGGGTGTCTTTCTTTATTTTGCATTCATTAGCTTGTTGTTGTTTATAAAAGGGGTACAATTATAAAAATAAATCTAATTTGAAATAATTATTTAAAAAGGGGGAGAAGATGAAAACAAAAGTTAATTATCTTATCATTCGATTGATTTATGTGCATAACGGAATCTATCAGTATTCACAGCATCTGATAAATTTTCTTATATCTGTTTTTTCTAAATATAGCTCGGAATGTAAAGGTATCAAACACATGCGCATACATAAACAAGGTTTTTTTTTATGAATGGTTGAGTATCAGTCGCAAATAAAAGGCAATGACCTTTAATAGCTCTAAATAAAAACAGAATGAATCAAATACAATATATGTGTGTTAAGTAAACAATCTAAGGTATTCGACGAGCAGATACTCTATGTATTTAACTACGTCAAATTAATTTTTTAAAATATTGGAACATTTGAAATTATTTAAATGAAACACAATTTACAAAACTCTTATTTGTAACATTTACAATAAATATAATAATGTGTTTTGTTTTGGTTATTATTGATTAATTATGTTAAAATTTGATATTTATGTTAAATTGATTAAAATCATTCAACATTTGACCAAAAATGATCAGAGAAAGTTTCCAATATTTTAAAGATCTTATAAAAAAAACCTCTTTACGAGGTAAAAGTCTAGTGACGAAATCATTTTCATGCACCAAAATTTCTGATATCCAATTTTGTGACGAATAATATTAAGGTTTACTTATAAATTACTAAAAAAAAATATTGTCACTCGGCACATTGCGCTAATTTTTTCATATATAATAAATATTTATTTTTTGCGCAGTGCCGAGTGACAATATTTTTTTTTAGTAATTTATAAGTAAACCTTAATATTATTCGTCACAAAATTGGATATCAGAAATTTTGGTGCATGAAAATGATTTCGTCACTAGACTTTTACCTCGTAAAGAGGTTTTTTTTATAAGATATCAGAAATTTTGGAGTAATATATCAGAAATTTTGAAAATTGCAATATTTGTTGACGGTACAACTTTGTCAAAAGGTGTTTATTGTTTGTACAAGCAAAAACAAACTGTCTGGCAACACTAGTTCCTTTTACAAACATACATGCAAAATTAGAAAAAATCATTACTAGCGTTTTCTCAAAATCGCCAAAATGTAGGAAAAAATACCTTATTTCACCCGTAGCTGTTTACCTTTTAACTTAAAAAAGTTCAAAGTATGCCTAACAGCCCTTTGAAATACCTTTTCAACGATATATAGATCACATCTGTAGCTTTTATCGCTTGGATGCTATGGGGGTTTCAATTTTAGCGTTTTTTAGCGATTTCCCGCTAAACTAGCGATTTTTCGAAAAAGTCGTAAAACAAACGTTTCTATATTTTGATTATAAAATGATTTATCTGCCGCTAAAAGAATTCACCACTTGCAAGCAGTTTATTTCCGCATTACCCTGCAAGCAGTGTACATACTGCATATGTACAAGCAGTAGTGTAAAGGTAAAAGGTATATTCAGTTAATATGTAATATCTTGCCCAAACGAATTTTGACAGATATGTGTTATATGTCAAAAGACACGGAATAAAATTGCCTATAACATATAACATATTTTGAAGTGATTTGATGTGTAGATTTTTCTTAAATCGCTAAAATGTGGGAAAAAATACCTTATTTCACCTGTAGCTGTTTACCTTTTTACTTAAAAAAAAAACTTTGAAGGTATGACTAAAAGCCCTTCAAAATACCTTTTCAACGATGTATATATTACATCTGTAGCTTTTATCGTTTGGATGCTATAGGGGTTTCAATTTTAGCGGTTTTTAGCGATTTCCCGCTAAACTAGCGATTTTTCGAAAAAGTCGTAGAACAAACGTTTCTATATTTTTGGGCGGGAACAAGTCCTCATTCAAACTTTTAAGCTAAATTAACGATTTGATCCAAACAAACAAACAAACAGACAAACAGACAAACTGACTTTTCATCTCATTTTCGGAAGGCCACTAAAAAATTCAAAATTAATTATCTTTTGAACCAGTGGTCGGATTTTGAGGATCGAGGTGTCATTCGACGCGTATTTTTCATTAGAATAGTAAAAAAATATAAAAAAATTCAGAAAGGCTCCAACGGCCCCATTTGCTCCAATCATTTAAATTTTGCCCCTCCCACTTACACCTGTTTATCTCACGAACCAGGTGAGTTTTCAAAAGTCTTAGTATGCACATTTGTAAGTTTTATTGATACCTTTCGATCGGTATATAACTCGACCTGATCGGACAGTCATAGCAAATTTTCCATTCTTCCTGTGTATATATGCTAGTCGCCTTTCGCACCCTTCGTGCTGCTTTCGTCACTAGCGCGGACTGCCGTCCGCAGTGATTTATGATTGTTTCTTAACGGTGAACATATAGATATAATCTTTAAATTTTGAAAGAAAATGACGCCGTACATAACTTTATTTTAATTAAATTAAATTTTGATACCCTTTAAGTTGGTTTTGAAAATGACCAAACATTGTTTTAAAGTAGATACACAACATCTTGACAAGCCCACATTCCCATTCGTCATTTCAAGGGAGGGGAGGGGCAGGCAACCAATACAAAATAAACAATTGGCATGCTCGTTGTAAAAAGCGCAAAAGAATGTGAATGAAATTTTGATGTTCAGCTTACGGAAGTGGTGCCTGGGTCAACAAGTTATTTTTTTCTCACACACATACATGCATGTATGTAGGTGTGTGTGTTTGTGTTTATAAAATCGTGATATTTAAATGCATGCACATAGACATAAATTAATTTAATGTATTTTTATTCAACTCTCGCCGTCTTACCCCAATTTCACATTGCAAGCAGAGGTCGTCGTTTTTAAGGCCCATGAACAACGCCGCTTTTGGCCATTTGGTGGCTTACAATTGCCATTACACTGGGGAAGGGATGAGGAGACAAGGGGCGGGAGGGGAGTGGATTGTCGGGTCTGTCTTGGGCTGTAACTTTGCTTTTTGTTGGTCGTTATCGTCGACTCTCTTTCTTATCAAGTGTTTCGCTTTTTTTAAGCTACGACCTTGCGGTTGTTATCCTTTTGTTGTTGTGCAGTCGAGCGCATATTTAAGATGTACACGAATGTACATATATAAACATATGTAAACCCATGTGAGATGAAGATATACAGTTAGTCCAGTAATTGTTTCGTTAAAATAAGAAAAAATAAATCGGTTAAATCGAAATTTGTTTTAAAATTAGACAACTTGCAGATACATATTCTCTAAGTGTTTTTTAATTTCATTTTTAAACATATTGTAATAACTCACATTGATTTTAGTTAACTCATATTCATATAATACATATTCTTTATTAAATCCAAAGAAACAAATATTATGATATCTAAAACACGCATCGATCAAATCATTATCTCTGTGCGGCTGCAACTTTTAAAAACATATTTGTTATATTTTGTATAAATAATTTGCATCATTTTTCACGATTTATAAAGCAACACCCTTAAAATTGCGAACGACAAACACACACACAAATACACACACACATGCAGCATTTTCCCCTATTATGATTCAATTGTTGCAAGTGTATTTACATACATACATCGCGTGTGTATCTCCGTCTATTTGTCTATATGTTTGTGTGAGTGTGTGTGTGTGTGTGTGTGTGTGTGTGTGTAATATGAAATAATAAGCGCAGGAAAAGACCCGGACTTGGTCCTGCTTCTGTTCTGTTCGTGGTCTGTCCCTTTTATATTTTGTTTTTGTTCGTACCGTGTGGTGTTTTTGCCTTCTTTTCTTTTTTCAATCCGGGCCCGGCTTTTAACCCACCACCATTGAATGAGGATGCAGTTGCTGTTGCTGTTGTTGCTCCTTCTGTTCTTCCTCGACCCGCCCCCTTCGGTCGTACAAAATATTATTTTCTCCGTCACACTGTCAGCCATTCGGTCGCCGTCGTTCATTCGTTTGCTCATTCGTTCGTTCGTTTGTACGTTCGTTCAAATACATATATCTACTTATATTCGTTGTCTGTGTCCGTGTCTGTGTCTCTGCGCGACCCGAGCCAGGTTGCGCCCTTGCTGCATTATTTCAAGTTCCACTTCAGCCCTGCTGCCTGCCTGACTGTTTGCTGGCGTACTCATTTCTGTTTTTGATTTTCATCCATGATGAGTTTTCCCTTTTTTAC
The DNA here is from genome assembly GCA_963924055.1 of Drosophila limbata. Classification (NCBI taxonomy): domain Eukaryota; kingdom Metazoa; phylum Arthropoda; class Insecta; order Diptera; family Drosophilidae; genus Drosophila; species Drosophila limbata. The sequence continues at coordinate 18,582,179 of OZ001352.1, read as the reverse complement.
TTTAGTTCCTCTTTGCCTTCGACTTTGCCACACACAAGCACGCGAGGTCCCTTGCCGGTATGCAGTAAAACCATCCATTCATGTTTCCTGTCACCCTGTGTAGTGGACCAACCATTGTTGTTGTTGCTTGTCCTGCCGGCTTTGCTCTGCCACACTCTCTCTCACATACACACACACACACACACTAGCGAATATTGCTGTGGCAGCTCCCATTAGATTTATTGCCACGTTTTACTTTGGTCTGATATTTGCAACAACAGCACGACGAGGACTTTGCTGCTGCCATATTGTTGTTGTTGTTGTTATGCCGTTGCCAGCAACATTTGTTATGGGCACAAAGAGGGTATGGGCGTGAATGCGTGTGTGTGTGTCTGTCTGTGTGTGTTGTTGCGTCTCCTTGTGCATGTATCTCGTTGATCTTCACTTCACTTGTCTTGCCCCATTGCTCGTCGTTTCCCTTGATTGTAGCATAACATCAAGTTGGAAAATCCCTTCATTAATGGCATACAAAGCTCTTCACTTTAGTTCACTGTCTAATCCAATGTCGGATACAAAATGAGGTTTCTCCTGATGTGGATAATTTTGTTCTGTGATTATAATTTATGTGCACAAGTCTTGTTTCGATTTGAATTTACAATAAATGTAACATCTAATTAAGAGAAGTTCGTTTTTAAATCTTGTTTAATTACAATTTTAAAAATTTTAGCTATATGAAAATATATGTCTATATCTGTTTATATACCCTATAATTGATTTGTAATGCTGTAATTATTATCATCATCTGTTCAATTAATTTTTTTTCGGCTTAGACTCGAAAAATATGTATTGTCTTTTTCTATTTTATTAATCTATTAAAATAAACTTAACTGATTAAATTTCTAATACGTTACGTTAAATTATATTTATTGAAGACAATATTCGTTTAAATGAAAAACAATTACTTATTTAAATACAACAAAAGTATATATTTGTTATATTTTTAAAGGTAATAAATGAGAATTGATTAATAAATTGGCTCTGTCAGAATGTAGGGTATCTACTTATCCAATATATTATATTTCTGTTGAACATTTGTGACTGCCAAGCTGAAATATTCCTGTAGGACAAGCTGTTTTCAATCATGTTTTACATAAAACATACTAATGTCTGTGAGTTTTGTTTGTGTGCGTTTACCGAATTGGTTGTGGAAAATCGATTACAATGATTTCGGGGATAAGAGCAGATGATACAAAAATAATTGAAGCGCAAGGACAAGTTTGGGCGCAGACAAAGCCTATGAACAATATATAAAATGAGGGAATATAAAATAAATATATATACACATATACAAATTTGTGTATAAATATTAATTTGTCATTTATCATTATTTGAATTTGCAGCAAAGTACTTCCAGAGGTCAATCACCATATCCGTCAGCTCACAGTCAAAACTCAGGTTCCTATCCAAGTTCGCCCCAACAGCAGCAGCAACAACAACAACAACAACAGGCGCAACAACAACAAGCGGCACAACAGTCCGGCGGTGTTGGCGCACCCGGAGCGCCACCGCCCGGCCCCTCACAGCAACAACAACAGCAGCAAAATACACCGCCCACTTCTCAATATTCGCCGTACCCGCAAAGATACCCAACACCGCCAGGTTTACCGGCGTCTGGGCCCAATCATCGAACTGCCTACACAACGCACCAAGTAAGCAACAATTATAATCAATCAATTCGAATTCGAGTTAAAAGCTAATGATTTGATACGATACTCGATTCGTGATTACAAATAACTAAACTGTCGATTGAATTTTACCTTTCAGTATTCCGAACCAAATCGACCGTGGCCAGGCGGTTCATCACCCAGTCCCGGTCCTGGCCATCCATTGCCGCCTGCCTCACCGCACCATGCGCCACTGCAGCAACCGCCGACGCCGCATTCCGCTGCTGGTGGACCCCCACCCAGCAGCAGTCCGGGGCATGCGCCGAGTCCATCGCCGCAACCCTCGCAGGCATCGCCATCGCCACACCAGGTAAGCCCCTTAATCATTTTAAGTAGTTCCCAGTTAAATCATTAGCTCAATTCAATTAGTTATGAATCCTTTTTAACTAGATATGGTGAATATATAATCACAAATTTCAAATGTAGCTTATTTTGAATTGAAATTACTCATTTAAATCTAAAATTAAACAATTAAATGGTTATAAGTGTGTATTTGTTTAGAGATTTCTCTCAAATTTATTAAACTAAATTTTTAATTGTATAAAAAGGGTTCTCAATTAAATTGTCATGGTAGCCTACCTATAAATGGCAATTGGGATTTCAAGTTTGATTCATCAGCTGCTGAGTTCTTTGAGTATTAAAGATTTATTTCTGACTTTCATTTAGCTTATAATTCATGACACCAAAAGATTGGTTTATTGTAGATTTTATCAAGAATAAAATTTAGATTGTTTAGTTCATAATATGCAAGCTTGACTGTAGTTAGACCTCTACTGTTTTGAGGTGAGTAAATTTCTTTAAGATTTGCTCTTATCGCAAACTTCACTCGTTAACCGGAGAAAGCTCTAACCACTTTTCTCAACTTGGTTATTGACTGATATGCGCTATCAAAGTGCTTTGCGTCGAACTCTTTGTATTCCTAAATGTGTATAGGTAACATTAACTGAAGGGGGAGAAGAGAGTCGCTGTGTTATGCGTAGTACCCCATTTATTCATTCCGCATATCCGTGATAGTCGCTGTGGTTGTTCTTTTCTCTTGTTGTTGTTGTTGCTGTTGTTTCTGGCCCGCCGTCGTCGTCGTCGACATTCCTTATATCATTTTTTTCACTCATTCCCTTTACGTTGTTGTTGTTGTTGTCGTGTGTTTGTGTATGTGTGTGTGCAGCTACATACATAGATACTCAAGATCCCACAATGAGCATATGTTTCCCCATACATACATATGTATTTGGGTCAATGCCAAGGTCATTGCTGTTGCTTGCGGGCTATTCACTTTTATTTTATTTTATTTTATATATGCCGTGCTAACAATTGGGACTTGGTCTTGATTTTCTCATGCCCATCTTTAAAAGGCCTGGTAGTAGGCCTTAACAAAAGAATCTCTTGCCAATTTGTATGGCACAACCGTATTAAATATTGTTGACTGCTGTCTTAATTCGAGCTCTGTTTGAATTTCCGAAAAACAAAATAAATAATAAGTTTCACAATTACTTAAGGATTATTAATTGCATATGCTCCCGTTACTCCGAAACGGTCGATTTTTAAGTTCCGCTTCATTTGTTGTTTATATTCTGGTGGTGCAATGCATTTCTGTCTGTATGATTCGCTGCGCTTTTTGATTCTTACACATTTCGACTGCCCACGAAGCGTAATGATTGGATTCGAAGTGTTGAAAGACGGTCGACTGCACAAAGACGTTGAAAAGTGTGTTAACGAACGTAATTTTTAATAAAAGTTGTTTAGAACTGATGTTTATTTAAAAAAATTTTCCAAACTTATATACATTCTAAGTAAGGAAAAAAGATAGAAGAGTCATTTCTGCAATTACCATAAATCTACATAAATATTTTGTTATTTTCAAAAAGAAGTTTCCCCTTTTTTTAACGATTTTTTTTCTGTTCATTGCCAGTTTTTATAGCTTTTAGCGCATGGAGCTTTGCAAGCTGTTTTGTCACGTTTTACTCCAATAAAGTTGGAATATTTTATTTAAAATGCTTAAGCCTTAAAGTTAACGAAATGAAGAGTATTTTGTTTTGTTTTCTTTTTCTTGGGTTTTTTTTTTTTGTTTTTGCAAGATCTTTGGCGGTCTTTTTTGTCTGAGCACATAGACGACGCCACAACCACGCAAACTTGAGTTTTGCTCATAAAATTTAAGTTGGCAAACGCGAAAATACAGTCGCATGCTTACAGATACAAATACAGATACAATAAAGCGCGCACACACCCAGAAATAACTAATGAATGTTCACCATTTGCGGTTGGGCTTTCAACGGACTGGCGCTGTTTTTACTGCTGCTCGCTCTCTGGTTGTTTTCTTCGTATGTATTTGTATGTGTATGTATATTTGTGTGTGTCTGCCTGTGTGTGTGATGCAAATGGAGAGCCAGCCAATTGAGAGAGAGATTGCGAGAGTTACTGACACTACTATCTCGACCAAGCTAAAAGGCAATCTTTCTACATATGCTCTTTGTGAATCAACAAAACTCTATGCTTTCAAATGCAACATTGCTAATACCCTATAATAACAAAACTGCTAGTTAAGGGTATAATAACATTCGCAAAGATACCGCTTAGTTGCTCATTTTTGTATTAAGTATTTTTTAATTCTGTTCACACATCTGATATACCCTGCGTTTATCAGTCTATACTAGATTACTCTTACAAAACATTGCACTTACAATTACTACTACTACTACTTAGAAATAACACACAGTTTGAATATTGGCTCGTAAGCTTCAAATATTGTTACAAATTTTTCTTCAAATGTTAAATATTGATTTGAGTTGATTTTACTTAAATCAGAAAACTAATTAATTAGGTATTAAAAGGTATTTCTATTTCAATAAAAAAAGTTTCCAAAATATTTGTTTACTAAATTGAATGTTTTTCCCCAGTCCCGTACATGGTTTTTTTTATTTTTAAATTTAAGTATATTCCTGAAATTCCTAAATTGTATATTCCTAAAGCCAAAAATATATACAGACGTGTGCGAAATAATAAGAACAGCATATGAGACAGATTAATTTGGTAAAAAAAAGGTGCTAAGAAAACATAATTATAATAAACCCTTATATTATTTGAATAGTTCACATTTTAAGCTATGTATATCCTAAAAGAGTTCAAGTCCTGCTATGTCCTTATCTTTTATAATGCCAAATTTGTTGGGTTAGGTCGAAATTCAGGTGTTTGAAATAATAAGAACAAAGTGAGCAAATAACGGATTGTCGTTTTCCACATAAGTTTTAACAATTTATAAGTATACACTTAGTTGCCTACATTAAGCATAAGTGGGCTCCACCCCTTTTCCGGATGATTTAGACACATCGTGGCTTTATAGAAGCTATGAGAACGCGGCATCTGGAGATAGGAGTATTCTTCCAAGTATTTTCTTCTTCTTGTCACAACTATCCAAAATTTTTTGTCCATAGCATCTCTCATTTCTATCGCTATATGATTCATTGATGATCCACTAGATTATTGCTCGGCGAAAGAGTCAATCCCTCCTTAACATCAATATTGTGGGATCCTAAGTCCTACTTCGCTTGACTTGTGATGAGATTTGAATAATTTAAGTGTGGATAAATCTAACGTGAAGCATCTTATTTTAAGCATTACACTTGCCAGTATTGTTCTAGAACAGAAGTTGAGATCCATGATACCCACAATTTTATTTATGGCATATCCGCAAAAAAAAAAATAAATTTCTGTAGCATCGGTCTTTGACCACCGTGCTTAATGGTCATTTTATCATAATTTCGGCTATTGGGAGCTTTTAACCTTCTGTTGGTTATTATCTTAAGCGAACTTTACCACATTTGGCTCAACTGATCATAACAATCGGTGTCAGGATCAATTCATAATTTTCTGGATGTAGAGAATTTATTTGCTCTATGTGGCTAATCCTCTGGCTGGAATTCTGGGTACCGTGAATGCCAACTGCCATGTTAAAAATATATTAAAAAGTGTTTTGCTGAGTTTTAGAGGTCCTACAATGCAGTTACCCGCAAAGAAATGTCCCAAAACTCATTTCAAGGCAAGATACTGAGTTCAAGCGATACCACAATATCGATGTTAAGGAGGGATTGACTCTTTCGCGGAGCAATAATCCAGTGGATCACCAATGAATAATATAGCGATAGAAATGAGAGCTGCTATGGACAAAAAATGTTGGACAGTTGTGACAAGAAGAAGAAAATACTTGGAAGAATACTGCTATCTCCAGATGCCGCGTTCTCATAGCTTCTATAAAGTCCCGATGTGTCTAAATGATCCGGAAAAGGGGTGGAGCCCACTTATGCTAAGTGTAGGCAACTAAGTGTATACTTATAAATTGTTAAAACTTATGTAGAAAACGACAATCCGTTATTTGCTCACTTTGTTCTTATTATTTCGAACACCTCAATTTCGACTTAACCCAACAAAGTTGACATTATAAAAGATAAGGACATAACAGGACTTGAACTCTTTTAGGATATACATAGCTTAAAATGTGAACTATTTAAATAATATAAGGGTTTTTTATAATTATGATTTTTTAACACTTTTTTTTACCAAATTAATTTGTCTCATATGTTGTTCTTATTATTTCGCACACGTCTGTATGCTTTGTTGTCAAAAGAATTACTTGTCTCACTGTATATTGATTCTTGTCTGACCAAATGTCAAAAAGTCAAGCAACCACTCAACATTTTTAGCAAATTTTCCATATTAATATTTTTTTGAAATAAAGAAATTTTATAATTTCAAGCTGAAATGTAGCGTTTATTATATCCTAGTTTTATTACTTAATTCCTCATTTTTGTATCCACAATTGTTTGCACATATTGTGTTATTGTTGTTATTCGCGCATACATACAAAAATACATGCACACATGTTTGTTATAAATGATTTCTTTGTGGTCGCTGTTCCCGCAGCGCCTGTTTTTCTTTCCAAGTAATTTTTCTATATGCCGGCAAGCTTACATGCACACACAGATATTCATGCGAGAGAGACATACACTCTCATACACACACGCACACATTCAACTACAAACGTGAGCCGCCTTCATCTTGAGCAACGTGGCCCCATCGTTCATATAAAACATTATAGCAGGCTTTTTTAGCTTTGCCTTCTTCTGACTGCCACTGGTGGCTTTGCTATTCTCGTCATCAACGCGCCGCAGTCGTCGTTGTGCCGATGCCACTCAAGTATATTCCATGCCTGGCTCCCCACACCCGCCCCCTCTCTCCCCATTCACTGCACACACTACACATTCCCCCGAGCATACAATCTACCCATACACTTAACACTCGACGCTCTTGCTTGTGCTCTGTGCATGGCACGAAAACGAATGACGAGAGCAGAGAAACGAGCAAAAAACGAATGGCTGACTGGCGCTGGTGCTGGTGCTGGCAGCGCTGCCTCTGCTGCTGCTGCCGCTGTCGTTGTCGTTGCCGTTGCCATTGCTTATTTCATTTTATTATATTCCAACGTTAAATGTGTGCGCTGTGTCTGCGATTCGCTGTATGCCAGGCAGGGTATGTATGTCTGTTTTTGTGTGCGCTCGTTCACGTTGTTGTTTCTTATCTACGTCTTTGTCATCGTACGTTCGCTCACTCAAAGCGCGCCATAACTACCACTGCCACATCTCCAATCCGGGCCCCTTTGAACGCTTCGAGTTGCAGTTCGCGTCGACTTTGTCGTTATTTCGTTCCACATAGCTTTTACTCTTGCTGTTTGTTGTTGTTGTGCGCTTTGACTTTGCCGTTGCTGTTCCCGTCAGTTCATCGTACATTTCATTTCACTTCACTTAATTTCTCAGATACCAAAACGAACAGAGCGCGTTGTATTTTCTTGATGTTGCTGTTGCCCGGCATCCTCCCTTTACCTCTCTCAATCTCCCTCCTTCTCTCTCTCCCCATCATCATCAGTCCGTCCAATCGACAATGTTGATCCCGCGCCGTTCGTTTTTCTCTGCGACTCGAATTGCTGTCGGCTTAAGTCACTGTGTTTGCGGCACACACACAAACATATCTACATAATATGTATGTATGTAGTTGTTGTATTCATATTCGTATTCGTGCTCCCTTGAGCTTTTTCTTGGTCTTTCATTTTTGTGCTTATAGCAAGCAGAGACGGCAAACTAAGGTTACAGTCGACCGTTTAGAATTATTGCTTTTAGACTGAGTTCTGCTGGTATTCTAGGCTAGATTTGGAGTCTATGATTTCATTGCGCATCAGCTCCTTGAAGAGCGGCTTTTGGAATTGTTTGAAAACAGATGAGATAACTTATTGCCATAGATATTTGTTTGTTTGTTTGCTTTATTAGTCTCACAACAAAAGTCCAAAAAGGTCGTCTATGAAATGCCCATTTGGAGTCGAAAGTTGATTAGAATTTAAAAAAAGGCATTAGCGATTCTATTTTTTATCAAATGAGAGATGTAGGCTTTCCTAATAGATACCCTATATTACAATCTAAAGTATTTCAAAGTTTTAAACATACATGTATTTAGTAACTTAAGATCTTGTTTTTCATTATCATAAATTAATTCATGCTAAATTTTTAACCATTAATTTAACAAATTTGTTTAATTGTTTACACATCACATTTCTTGTTTGTTTTCTTAATGCAGGAGTTGATTGGACAAAATAGCAACGACAGTTCGAGTGGCGGTGCACATAGTGGCATGGGCTCTGGTCCACCGGGCACGCCGAATCCACAGCAAGTCATGAGGCCCACACCCTCGCCAACTGGCTCATCAGGCTCCAGATCTATGTCTCCTGCAGTGGGTATGTAACTAAATAGCATAGATTTTGTTTAAAATGCAACTGAAATTAAAAATGTTTCTTTCAATTCAGCACAAAATCATCCAATCTCGCGACCGGCGAGTAATCAGTCAAGCAGTGGGGGTCCAATGCAGCAAGCATCTGTGGTCGCCGGTCCGCCACCGATGCCGCCACACGGTCTACCAGGTGGGCCACCATCTCAGCAATCTCAGCAGCAGCAGGCTTCAAACTCGGCATCGTCGGCCAGCAATTCGCCACTGCAGACGCCACCACCAGCCCCGCCGCCAAACCAAAATGTTAATAATATGGCAACGCCACCGCCGCCGCAAGGGTCGACAGGTGGTTATCCCATTCCGCAGCATATGCATGGCAGTTACAAAATGAGCGGGCCAGGACAAAGTCCCGGCGCTCAAGGATATCCTCCACAACAATATCCACAAGGTATGCACGGCAATCTCAACAATAACACCTCAATAATAATGTAATTAATTTGTAATTTCGCTTTAGGCAATTACCCGCCACGCCCACAATATCCGTCGGGCGCATATGCAACTGGGCCACCACCTCCGCCATCCAGCCAAGCCGCTGGCGGAGCCAACAACATGTCATCTGGCGCACAAACTGGCTACCCTCGATCAATGCCCAATCACAGTGGTGGTAGCCCCCATCCGCAGTATCCACCATATCAGTGGGTGCCCCCGTCGCCACAACAAACAGTGCCTGGCGTTGGATCGGGTCAAATTGGTGCTTCTATGGGCAATCATGTGCAAGGCAAGGGTACACCACCACCTGTGGGACCGCCACCACCACAGGGCAGTGGGTCGCCACGCCCATTAAACTATCTGAAGCAGCATTTACAGCACAAAGGTGGTTACGGTGCAAACCCAGCGGCACCACAGCCCCAGGGTTATGGAAATGGACCGACTGCCATGCATCCGGCAATGCCCATGGGTCCACCGCATCATATGGGTCCGCCGCAAAGTATGGGACCGCCCACCAGCACGCCGCCACAATCGATGCTGGGTGCACAGGCTGGTGGTAGCGACAGTGGCCCAGAGCATATATCCCAGGACAATGGCATCAGCTCCTCCGGGCCGTCGCCAGCCTCGGGACTGCATGCTGTTACAGCAGTAGTTACAACTGGCCCCGACGGTACACCAATGGATGAAGTTAGTCAACAGAGCACGCTTTCGAATGCTTCGGCTGGTAAGACGATAAAAAACTAACTCTGTTATTTGTGTTATATTAATCGTCTTAAATTGTATTGCAGCTTCTGGCGAAGATCCACAATGTACAACACCAAAGTCGCGCAAACATGATCCATATAGCCAAAGTCATTTAGCACCGCCAAGCACTTCTCCACATCCCGTTGTTATGCATGGCGGGGGTGGTCCGCCTGGCGAGGAGTTCGATATGAATTCACCACCTAATTGGCCACGTCCAGCTGCTAGTTCGGTATGAAAACTTAAATATAATCGATCGAAATGAGAATTAAATGAGTTAATTAACTTTTTTACTTCCTGACAGCAGGTGTTCAACAGTCATGTTCCTGTTCAACAAGAACCATTTCGTAGCACCATTACGACAACTAAGAAATCGGATTCGCTTTGCAAGCTGTACGAGATGGATGACAATCCGGATAGACGGGGTTGGCTGGACAAGCTGCGGGCCTTTATGGAGGAGCGTCGCACGCCAATTACGGCGTGTCCGACCATCTCAAAACAGCCACTCGATTTATATAGGTTATACATTTATGTAAAAGAACGTGGCGGATTCGTCGAGGTATGCAAGGTGCCGTAGTAACTCCTTTTACTAACTTCTTTTTAGATTTACTAGCAAATCCAAATCAAACAAACCAAAAATTAGTGTACAACCAACCAAAATCACACCACCAAACCAAAGTAAAAATAATAATGTAGCTAACACCTCAAATTATTTTAAAAGAAAATCAAATGATACTCTCAATGTTCCAACAATCGAAAAGTCAACAGTATTTCCCACAAATTTTTCCAATCGCACGTTATCCATCATCTACCACATTCAGTCCATCTCGTTTATCGTCTGTTCAAAAGTTAACGTTGAATCAGAATCTAGATAGTTTTAATCATTGATTTGCATGCATTAACTTTTTTCGAAAGCATGCTTGGTTTTTTAAATGAGATTTAACTTTTAGTGGAATTCTTGATGATTTGTTCTGCATTTCAATTTTATTGCATTTTTTTAAGTGTGGTTTCATCAATATAAAAAAACCCCTTGCAGAAGATTTTTTATGTTATTATTACGTTTGTTTCTTTAGTATTTTGCGCACTTTTGTTGAGATTATAGATGGTTTATTATGATAGGAACAATCTGCAAGGGTATTTAGAAGAAAGCTTTAACCTTTTTTTTTTTTTTTTTTAATTGTTTCTTTCAAATCTTCCTTACTAACAACAATTAACAATCATTATTAACTTTGAATGCAGCATTCACATACAAATTGTTTGCTTGTCATTTTCTTAGATATATTTCTCTCCTTTCCTAATTAACGATTGATTTAATTATTTTCAAATTTCAAAATTTGCTTTATTTTTATAAATGAATACGCACATTTTCATTGTTGTTCACTCAGGTGACCAAGAGCAAGACCTGGAAGGATATAGCTGGTATGCTCGGAATCGGCGCCAGCAGCAGCGCTGCCTATACACTCCGCAAGCATTATACCAAGAATCTGTTGGCATTCGAGTGTCATTTCGATCGCGGCGACATTGATCCATTGCCCATTATACAGCAGGTTGAGGCCGGTAGCAAGAAAAAGACAACGAAGGTAGCATCTGTGCCATCACCAGGTAAGTGTTTAACCTGAATTGAGTTTATTTAATAAATATTTCAGTTCAAATCTCATATCAATGGTCAGCTTGTCCAATCAAGAAGTTTACACCCGAAACGATCAACTCAAATCCAGGTTTTATTTGATTCTAAGCTACATTGTCACGCCTTAAGTGTAGCATCTTCTCGTTTCCACAATTCACATGCTGATCATGTGGACAATCAGTCCATATAGTTTAGATAGGATGCAACTCTTGAAGCTTGATAGATGATATCTTCAATTTATACTTTTATCGCATCCTTTTAAATTATTTTATATTGCATCTATTTATTTGTATAATGCTCGAAAAATTGCAACCAACTGGTGGTGGACATTTGGACGCTGGAACCACAAATTCTACAGGATCATCGAACTCGCAGGATTCTTTCCCGGCACCACCTGGCAGTGCACCCAATACAACAATCGATGGATATACGGGCTACACAGGCGCTGGTGCCTATCCACCAGCTGCTGGACCGCAACCAGATTATGGACCAGCTGGACAAATGCAAAGGCCACCATCGCAGAGCAATCCGCAGGCACCTCATCCCGGTAAGCAATACAGTTCAATGAATATAATAATGTAATTGGAAATGCATAGCGAATACAAATACATTTGTTTGTATGTGTATTCATAATTTGTTGCTTTTTTATTGTAATATTATAATTGTCCCCCTTTTGAAATGAATTCATTATTATTTTTAATATTTATATGTGTATTGCAAATAGATAATGTACATCTATTTAGATATATCCAGTTGTAGGATATATCTATATATTCAATTTGTATTTTTTTTTGTTTTGTTGTCTAACTTCTTTGAGTATTAATTTGATATGTGTAATTTGTTTTATTCATTTTTATGTTGGTTACGTATAAAATGGGCGCACTACTACTAAAAAATAATTCCAATAATACCATTACAACCACCACCACATCACACCACACAACAACAACAAAAACAATAACTCTTCGAACATGTTCAACTCAATTCAACAATTTAATAACTCCATGTGAAACTACAACAACCAACAACAAAACTCATTTTTTTTATTATGTTTATACTGTGTCATTCATTCATTTCTTCATCAATCCATCCATATCCATCATCAATGCCGCTTGCCGATATTAAAGGCACACAAAATCAAACAGCCGCCGCTGTTGTTGCCGGTGATAACATAAATGTGAGCAATCCCTTTGAAGATCCAATTGCTGGCGGTGTGGCTGCTGGTGGTGGTGCTGCTGCTGCTGCCGCTGCAGCTGCTGCTTCTGCTGGTGGAGTTGGAGTTGGTGTTGTTGGGCCATCGTCACATGGCGCTCCACCACCGCCACCACATTCACCGCACACAGCGCCACAATCAAACAATCAACAACAACACCACCAACAAGGCATTCCAACACAGTTGCCACCACCGTCGCAGCAACCACCGGCGCCACCACCACAGCAACATGGTCCGCCATCGACGCAGCATGCTCGCCCTGCAACTGGAGTACCTTATCCACCAGGTAGCTCTGGGTATCCAACGCCTGTGTCTAGAACGCCAGGTACATTCATCTTGTTTTCTTTCTTTATTTACTTTTATATTTTCTTATCAACAAATTCATTTCATTTCAATTTCCAATAAAACACATTTTTTTTTGTTTAACAATCGGTCTGCATGTGGGACTAATTTAATTTAATTACTTGTAAAAACATATATTTATTAATTTTATATTTATCAATAATTTATCATTAATTATAATTTTCATTACATTTCGATGCATCACATTATCACACATTTTGTTTAGTTATCGTATCGTATTGTCAATCAAAATTTTTTAACTTTGACATATTAAATCTATAAATTAAACTGTCTATATTAATAATAATTAGGTTTTGAAATAATTTTTTTTTTTTGTCAATGTAGGTAAAGGGATTTTTCTAAACCAATAACACTATTTAATAACATGATTTAACTACAATTTCTTATTTAAAGATTCTTCAAGTGAAGCCTAAGCAATGACGCAAAAAAAAGGATGAAATTATTTTGAATTTTTTATAATTTTTCCCTTAAGTAAAATTTTATTGTTAGAAATATTAATAGGATATTGACTAAATTGATAAGTGTATTCTTTCTCTTTCCAAATGTTATCAGTGATGATTTATTTGTATATTGCTATTTAAAAATTCTCCTTAAATTGTTGTCTTAATTGTTTTATGTTTTACTCTAATTTAAGTTTATTAGATTTGCTTCTTTAAGCCTGTTTTGTATCTAATGTATCGCACAGATGTCCAAGAACTGTTTAATTCGTAAATATTTGTTTAATCTTTGGCATATTGTCCTTGTTGCTTTTGAATTTCTGTACCGCCACTGTTATTCTTATTCTGATTTAGAGATCTTGATTTGAACAATATGAAACTAAGAAAATTATTGTAATTATTTTAGGCTCACCGTATCCAACACAGCCTGGTGCTTATGGTCAATATGGTTCGGGCGATCAGTACAATGCCGCTGGGCCACCAGGCCAACAATTTGGACCAAATCAGGGACAATATCCGCCGCAGAATCGCAACATGTACCCTCCCTATGGGCCAGAAGGGGAAGCGTGAGTGCACAATTCATATACATATGTTACTTCCATCTAATATATACTCACAACACACACACACACAACACTAACACAACTGTACTGTTTTTAATCAAATTCAAGGATTCCTGATGTCATTTTTCATTGACGTTTATAATTGACTCTTTTGTGTTTGCTTGTATACTTTAAACAGCCCTCCAGCTGGTGCTAATCAGTATGGTCCTTATGGAAATCGACCCTATAGTCAAGCACCACCTGGTGGACCGCAGCCACCAGCGCAAGGCGGGCCGCCAGGTGGACCGCCAGCCAGTGGGGCGCCAGTAGCACCACCAAATAGTGGTTATGCACCCAACACTCCCAACCAACAGGATTATTACAGGCCGCCAGATCAAGTAAGCTAATTAATTAAACAACAGACATAAAGGGTAGAAATTAACTAATTATTGTGTTTATTTTCACAGAGTCCTCAGCCGCGACGACATCCTGACTTCATCAAAGACTCGCAGCCTTATTCAGGTTATGCTGCGCGGCCTCAACTTTATGGTATGCATTACTTTTTATACCCCTTAATCGTAGAGTGCTCCTTTTTTGCTTGGAACTTCGTCCGTCTGTATAAGCACCTATATTTTAAAGACTAAGACGATCTCGATTAAGGCTCTCTTACTTATTTTAAACTCTTATTGTAGTGCTTCATTTATTAATACTCTGTCTGTTGCTTTCAGGTGGCTGGCAAGGTGGCAATCAACAGTATCGTGCTCAGTATCCCACATCTTCGGCGCCACAGTCCTGGGGCAATGCACCGCCCCGAGGTGCAGCACCGCCAGGTGGTCCGCATGGTCCGCACGGTCAGCCGCCAGCGGGTGTCGCTCAGTGGGATCAACATCGTTACCCACCTCAGCAGCCACCTCCACCACCGCAGCAGCAACAACCGCCGTATCAGCAGGGAGCACCGCCTGGCCAGCAACAACAGCCGACGGCACCACAGTGGGCGCAAATAAATGCTGCCCAAGCGCCACCACAGGCGAATTTAGCGCAGCCAGGATCATCGCTGCGTCCACCACTTGGTGCGGTACAGCAGCAGCAACGAATGCCCAGCGGAGTGCCCGTCATGTCGCCGCAACAACAGCAACAGGGACCGACAGTGGCGCAGCAGCCACCACATGGCGGTGCTCCCCCATCAAATATGCCACCAGTGGCTGGTGGCTTGGTGGCGAAACCGCCCTATGCAATGCCACCGCCATCACAAGCAGGAGGCATTCCACCTGGTGTGCCCATGGTCGGTACTCCACCTGGCAGCATGATTGCGCAAAAGCAACCGCCAATTGTTGGACAAGTTATGCAGCCGACGCAGCAGCAGCCACAGCCACATCAGCTGCCCAATCAGCAGGCACCGTATGCTCCCCAGCAAGTGACTGGCGCCGGGGCTCAGCTCGTGAAGAAGGAACTGATCTTTCCGCACGATAGCGTGGAGTCAACAACACCAGTGCTGTACCGACGAAAGCGCTTGACAAAGGCTGACGTCTGTCCCGTTGATCCGTGGCGGATCTTTATGGCCATGCGGTCGGGCCTGCTCACTGAGTGTACATGGGCACTGGATGTGCTGAATGTTCTGCTGTTTGACGATACGACCGTACAGTTCTTTGGCATTTCAAATCTGCCCGGACTGCTGACACTGCTGCTTGAGCACTTTCAGAAAAATCTCGCCGAAATGTTTGATGAACGTTGCGAAGAGGCGGCGATAGGCGATGAGGCGGATGATGATGCGGACAGTGGCACAGTCATATCGTTGCAGGCGGAGGATAGAATTCGGCGACGACAGTCGCGCTGTGTTCGGAGCATATGCAGCTATAATCGTAGACGGCACTACGAGAATATGGATGTGAAGCGCAGTGAGGATTCGGATGATGCCGACGAGGGCATTGATTTGGGTCAGGTGCGTGTCCAGCCAAATCCCGAAGAGCGAACGCTTCTCCTCTCGTTTACGCCCAATTACACTCTGGTCACGCGAAAGGGTGTCCCGGTCCGGATCCAAACGGCTGATCATGATATCTTTGTGGACGAGCGCCAAAAATCATGGGATATTGACACCAACAAATTGTACGAACAGCTCGAGCCAGTTGGCAGCAATGCCTGGACATATGGATTCACGGAACCCGATCCACTCGATGGCATTATCGATGTGTTCAAATCGGAGATTGTTAACATTCCATTTGCGCGATACGTTCGAACGAAACACAAGGGCAAATCGCAGATTGCGGAGATTGCAACGAAGACAGCAAATAATAATAATAGCCTTCGACCTTCGGATGAGGATTCAGTTGTCATTAAACAGGAGGACACCACAACCAGCAGCAGCACCGAAGATAGCAGTCTACTCCAGCAGACGTACAATAAAAAGCGCCGGCTGGTGAGCAGTAGTGGTGGTGGACCCGCCAGTGTCGATATTAAAAAGTCCAAGCTGGAGGAGGAATTCGCGCAGCCAATTGTCGAGAAAGAGGTGAAGAAGGAGGCAAGCACAGATGCCGCCCTGGATACGGGTACGGGTACGGACAGTGATTGCCGTGCCGTTGACATGGAGATTGAATCACCGCAATCACAGCAACGTCTGACCAACGGACTCGCTGCGCCGCCCAAGGGATTTGATCCCAAGTCAACGGTGCGCGATGTGGCACAAGTTCTGCAACGACGTAGGGATTCCAGCTACGAGGATGAATGCTACACGCGAGACGAGGCCTCATTATACCTGGTCAACGATAGCCAGGATTCCTTGGCGCGTCGCTGTATTGCGCTCTCGAATATCTTTCGCAATTTGACCTTTGTGCCCGGCAATGAGACAGTGTTGGCCAAGTCGACACGTTTTCTGGCCGTGCTCGGTCGCCTCCTGTTGCTTAATCACGATCATTTGCGACGCACGCCCAAGACCCGCAACTATGATCGAGAAGAGGATTCAGACTTTACCGACTCGTGCAGCTCGTTGCAGGGCGAGCGGGAATGGTGGTGGGAATATTTGATAACCATTCGGGAGAATATGCTCGTGTCCATGGCCAACATAGCTGGACATTTGGAACTGTCGCGCTATGATGAATTAATCGCACGCCCGCTTATCGATGGACTGCTGCATTGGGCCGTCTGTCCCAGTGCCCATGGCCAGGATCCGTTCCCCTCATGCGGTCCGAACTCGGCGCTATCACCGCAACGCCTCGCCCTGGAAGCGCTGTGTAAATTGTGCGTCACAGATGCAAATGTTGATTTAGTGATTGCGACACCGCCCTTTTCACGCCTGGAGAAACTGTGTGCGGTGCTGACGCGACATTTGTGCCGGAACGAGGATCAGGTGCTGCGCGAATTTTCCGTCAATTTGCTGCATTATCTGGCCGCAGCAGACAGTGCCATGGCACGGACTGTGGCCCTGCAGTCGCCTTGCATTTCATATTTGGTGGCATTCATCGAGCAGGCGGAACAGACCGCACTGGGCGTGGCCAATCAGCATGGCATCAACTATCTGCGCGAGAATCCCGATTCGATGGGCACCAGCTTGGACATGTTGCGGCGAGCAGCCGGTACATTGCTGCATTTGGCCAAACATCCGGATAATCGATCGCTATTCATGCAACAGGAGCAGCGATTGCTTGGTCTGGTCATGTCGCACATCTTGGATCAGCAGGTGGCATTGATTATATCTCGAGTGCTCTATCAAGTCTCGCGCGGCACGGGCCCCACGCATTCGGTTGAATATAGATTGTTGCAGCAGCGTCAACAGCAGCAACAACGCTCCAATCTGATTGCAACAGAAAAGCCAATTGCGACAACGGCAACAACAACAACAGCTGCGACAGCAGCAGCAACGACAACAGCAGCAACAACCACAACAACAAGTACAGTGAAAACGGAACCCTGTGTGCAGGCAGCAGCAGATCAGACGATCGATATTAAGCCAACGGCAGCTACAGCTGCTGCTGTTGTCATGACCACAGCTGTGATGAACGATGACAGCAGCAATAGCAGCCAACAATTGCCGCCAGCGGCAACATTCAATGATGTGAGCAACAGCAGTACGAACAGCAACAGTTGCGGCACCGTCAGCAGCAATCAGACCAACAGCAGCAGCATGGGCAGCAGCAGTCAGACAACACTTAACAATTTGGTGACACCAAGTGAACAACAAAAGCAAGAACAACAGCAGCAACAGCAAGTGGGTAAAACAACAGCAACTGTCGCTGCAACAACAACAACAGCAGCAGCATCTGCATCTGCATTGTCATCAAACAGTTTGAGCAACATTAATGTCGCTGCATCAACGCCAAACTCAACAACTGCAACAGCTGTGGCACCACAGGCGGCGGCGCCACCGCCAACAAATGCCAATACAACCGCTGCCGTTGCGTAGTATACAACAATGCTACCAGCAACGTCTTACTATTGGTAACATACATGATGGTGATCGTCGATGGATGGCTAAAAGAAACTACAAACAAGGAATGAACACACACACAACACTTGAACACTTATATATTGGTGGTAATCAAATAATGTAAATTAACTAAATGATAAATGGACATGATCTGCGTCGTCGAATCGTGCGCTGAAGCGAATCACTGAAGAATGATAATGATAATTAGCATAAACATAAACAATTGTATATGCTATCTATAAACGTAATTAACTTGAAATTTAGAAAAGATTCAAGATTAACACACACAATAACTGTATATTTTTCCACATAAGTCTATAGTTAATATATATATATATACATATATAAATATTTAAAAAAAAGAATAAAATCAATAATACGGAGAAGAAAACATAAAACAGAAAAACAAAACGATAAACAAATAAGAAAATGATAAAAGAAAGAAAGCAGGAAATCGGTCTGGCGTTAAATATAGTCCCCCGTTCAAATTTTAGCAATGAATTTTCAACGTCAAACTTAAGGCAAGAGGTTTATTTGCATTCAGATAGAGATGCATGCATTAATGGTTAAGCACACAATATACTTACATATGTATTAAATTAAATGATTAAACATTAATAACT
The DNA here is from genome assembly GCA_963924055.1 of Drosophila limbata. Taxonomy (NCBI): domain Eukaryota; kingdom Metazoa; phylum Arthropoda; class Insecta; order Diptera; family Drosophilidae; genus Drosophila; species Drosophila limbata. The sequence goes on along the minus strand of OZ001352.1, from coordinate 18,563,265 downwards.
AAAACTCAATACACACATATGCATACGCTAAATATACATACATACACATAATTCTATATATATATATATATATATATATTTATATATATAATGAAACTTGTATTGTGTTGCTTTTATTTATATAAATTGCGATATGTATATGCTATATAAATCTAAGTAATACAATACACAATGATTGAAAAAACGAGAAAAATAACAAATTATGTATGTTAATGAATAAGCATATATATAAATATATTATATATATAAAGGTTAGTTTTAAAATTCTACTACATACTACTTCTAATAATAATATTATTACAATATGTCATTTAAAGTCATATAGTGAAGAATAAACCTAACATCATATGCATATGTATTGTGTATAATATGCAACCATCTTTAAGAACTATGTAATACAATTAAACGGATATTTATGTGTGGATATTGTGAAATTTGATTGCAAAAATAAGGCAAACGCAAAATACAATATACAATATATAAATTAAAACACAACAGAAAAGAGAACGAAAAACAAAAACAAAACAAAACTGTACATACTTAACTATTTTGTAAATTTTATCTGTATTTTATTTTCGCGTTGCTGCCACAATTTCATCTCGTATTATGTGTGTATGCGCGTGTGTGTGTGTGTGTGCGAGTGTGCAAGAAAATTTATTCAATTTTGTTTTATTATATTTTTTTTGAAGATCATGAACACACACACAACACCACACACACACACACACATGTTGCACTAGAGAAATGGCAAAGTTCGAGCACTTAATGTTGTAATTTTTTTGTGTTGTTTGTATTATTATTTACTGAAGTGCTGCTGGAACAAGGTTTAATTTTATATTGAACATAATTTAGGCGTAAATGACAAGCTTAACTCATAAGTTTTTATCGTAATCTTAATTTAAAAAATATTCAATCTTAAAGAAAATACAGTACATAAAAAAGTAAAGATTTCAAAATGAATACGAACTAAGCTATATAGAAGCACGAAAAAATTAACTAACATGCTTTATATTACAAAAACGAAGAAGGCATCGTGAAACCAATAGAACACAGAGCAAAAAGAAAAACAAAAGAACATAAAACAATTAATTGCAAAATCATCGAGCACCTGAAAAAATGGACATGTGCTAAAAAGTTGTAAACTGTACTTTGATGCATATGCAATTAAAGCTCTAGAATACATGGCAATATTACAAATGGACTGCTGTTTAAAGGAAAAAAAGAGTAAAAAATAATAAGAGAAAGATAACAGAAACAAAATCAAATACGAATAAAAAGGATGATAAAAATGAATGAAATGAATAAAGTCAAGTAGACTGGGCTAGTAGCAACCCCTTCTCTAAATACTAATGTCGATCAAGATCAACAAAATGATACCAGAAGCAGTTGAAACCTGAAAAAAATAACTTTAATTTATGTAGTTGTTTTCCAAACACAAAATATTATGACTCAACATCTCGATATCGATATATTACTTGTAGTTATTAGTGTATAATTTTTGCTAGGATGTAAATGTATGTCCCCCAAACTTAATTTAATTATTTAATTAATATACATACATATATAATATACAATAGTGTTTTTTATTACTCCACATGCTACATAAATATTTTTTAAAATATTTGTATTTATCCTCGGTTGTCAGTTTTCAGCTCTCATACACTTTTTTGATGGAAACTGGAAAATACTCTGAAAACGTATCGTTTGTTTTTTAATTTAAAATACAAATGAAGCAAATTTTTATTTAGCGAAAGTACTCCTCAAACTGTAACTCACAGTTTGACAGCCAGAGCTGTCGCGCCACCTTTTGTCTGTTTTGCGAAACATTAACACGCCAGATGCAAATAAAATAGCTAATATGGCATCACTATGCACAAACACTTGTGCCCACGCACGACAAGCATGCTCAGCGAGCATCTCGTTTTTTTTTGTGCGCGCAAATTTTGAAATGGAAAAACGTGAATTTTCAAAAATTAATTTTAAAAAATTGAGAAACAATTTAAAAAAAAGGACAAAATCCAAAATTTTGTAAATTCATTAACTTGAACCTAAAATTGGTTTGCTGCGATTTTCTCTTCGCGTGGCGAAGTTAGCAAAAAATCGAAAAAGTAAGAAAATTGTAAATTCGAGAAAATTCCAACAATTCCAATGGTAAAAATCCCAAAATTCTAGCTTCAAAACTGGAAAAGTTAATTTTTCGGTCACCAAAAAAAGTCTATGCCAAAAAAGTAACAAAATTGGGTACACAGCTGGTAACTGTGCTAATTTAGCAAGTTGCCGCTGATTTGTTTTTAGGACAGTTTGTGTGAGCGAGAAAGCGCGCTGGCAGCAACTGGTGTGAGTGATGCGGCAAGCTATTTGGTAATGGCCGCCAAGGCCAAGTTTGTTTTGTGTTTTGAGTTGAGGGGAGACAGAGAGAGAGTGACAAATGCGCTGTGTGTGTGACGGGATCGGAGTCCTCGCCGTTTTTGCTGTTTGTTTTGTGAATTGGAGTTGAAGTGAGAGGGAGAAAGAACAGTAGCTTCTTTTTTTTCTTAGTTGTCAGTGTGGAATTTGCCTCCGAAACTATCGGCGGTTTCTTCTTCTTACTCGTTTATTAACCCAAGTCAACAGTTGTGATTTCTGCATAAATTCCTAATTCTGAACTGATGAAAAAATCAGCCAATTCGAAAAAATAAGTGCCATGCGCCAACAGGACAAAATAGAGCCAGTGTTGCGCAAAAGCGCCAATTTGTAAAACTTTTTCAGTGAGTAAATTCGGAAAATAAAAATACGGACAACGGTATAAAAATGTTTATTTATTTCATCAATTCTCTAAACCCGTTTTTTTTGTGCTAGTATTGATTTTAGGGCAAATTAAATACGTCGATGCGTACTCTATGATATTGAAAGGAAATGGATTTTTTAAATTTGTGTTCGCACACCACGCCACACATGAATGAGTCTTGTGTTTTTTGAAGAATTGAGAACACAGATCTAAATCTGTTGCTCATAAAAAAAATAAACTTTTATAACGATTTTAGAGAGACACGGTACGACAGACTGACATACCTGTAGTACGAGAAGAGCAACGTTCAATGCTCAAACGTGTAACAGCTGTTTCAGCATGGGAAACAGCAACAACAACCAAAACACAAACATAAACGCATCGTACATACGCTGTAATAGAATATTCGATTTTAATACTCGAATAAAATTAATATTGATGATGCAAATAATAAAAGCGGTTGACAATTACAACAACAGCTGCATGACAAGGTAAGCAATACAGATTGTGAAATTAAAGTTCAAGATACGTGTAAATATATTTTTAGCCAAAGGAAATAGATAAGCCAAAGTGCAAAACAGAGCAAAAAGACGCGACGATTAGTCAGCATCCGACGTTCGCTAGGCCAAAGAGGCGAAGAGACGAGAGAGTGAATCATAAAAGTAAAGTAAGTTGAGTCCAACAAGAGGGTGGGGTAGGTGGCGCCAATGTTTTTCTCATAGTTGACAATCATCCAAGCTATTTTCATAACGTCAGACAATTTGGCAAACATTCAGCGTATGAGGTACTAAACTATTCCTATTAGCACATTCCCACCTGCTCAGTTTCAGTTGGTCAGTCATAGTGCATTCAACATGGGTTACGAGCTCTATCAAGAAGTTGGTTTGATTAAAATAATAATTTTTGTGTATTCATTCACATATGTATTGATGTTGTGCTGAGTTATCCTATTCACATCATTTTTTAGAAAGAAACAAGAAATTTAGATACCATTAGAGTTGCCACATTTGTAAGAAAATTGGTACATTTTTTACTTGTTGAAGCGTCGTCTGCCACATCTGGTGGTACACTTGATTTCATTTAATCGCATAATTTTATTGTTTTCAAATTTGTATTATTATTATTTGCTAGCTATCCATGACAGAATTCCAGTTAAGGGTCTTTGTCATGGATAGCTAGCAAATAATAATAATACAAATTTGAAGTTGTATTTGTCTAGTTAATTTTTTTTTTTTAATTAAAAAAATGAACTAAAACATTCATTTGGTAGACTTATATTGAAAACGTAAAACTTTTGCCTTAAATCTGGTAAAAAATATTTTTCCAGTGGTTTCCAAATGGTACTTGTTTTGTTTGAAAAAATAAAAGTTGGTACACTTTTAGCAATACTATTTAATGGTACTATATAATTAAAAAATATATGGTACCCAATATTCAAGGGGCAACCGCGAGTGAAGTATCTCTCTCTTACTCGTTCTTTCTAAACTAATTCAAAAGGATAAGGTCAAAGGAGTAGAAACAAAGCTGTGCATCAACTCTGCTGCTGCTCTCCCACTCACAGTAAAAGAGAGGTGAATCAATATGGCCGCCATTTGCTTTTTAGAAATTTAGTGACCCTAAAACTTAAATTGTATCACAATGAAATTAATTGTTATGCCATTCCACAGTTGCTCAGCGCCATGTCGACGGAAGCAGAGTTCCTGGAGTCGTACGACCGCATTAAGCGCTCGTACAAGACAGCCATGACACAGGTGGAAAAGGCCATAGGTCACGAGGAGGCTGAGACGCAGGATGCGGCAATTGTTGCTTATGAAGAGGCGCTGCAAATGATCGAGGCCACGTTTGCCATTCCCGTAGGGTTGCCAGATGAAATCGACGCAATGCAGACGCAATGGAATGACGCCTGTGCGCTCATCCAGCGGCTGAAGAGCGCCAAAACGGAGATCAGCTATCGGTTAAGGGTTTTGCGCGCCAAAAGCTCGCCAGTTGACGACAGCGCTGTGGAGGCGTCCGAGGAGCAAACCGATGGTCATGCCAAATCTCGTCCACTGCTGGCAGAGAATCCATCCACATTCTATGATATCGCCAACGCCAGTGGCAGACCAAAGACCTACAGAGAACTGGCCGTCGGATTACGAGAATTGTTGGCCAGCCGAGACGCGCAGGCGCAGCTGGATGAGCTGTTCCAGGCGCAGGTGAAGCTCTACAGGATTGAGTCTGGCGGTCAGGTGACCACCGTGACGGGCAGCACAAAAATGTCATTGATTATGTGCACAGTTGGCGGCAAATGGAAATATTTAAGTGGCATTTACTTTATCCAATGCGATATGCCGCATCGGGATGAGCAAATGGATCCTGGCATGGCTATTTGGCTATATCCACTGGTACCGAACGTAACCAATTGCTATCGCACGGAGTACGGCGCCTTCATTTTGCCGGATATGGAATCAGCGCAGCCGGGCAATGCCTTTGGCATTATGCTAGAGAAGCCACAGCGTCCGCTCAGCACAAGTGCCGGTGAAACCGAGGAGGAGCAGATGGCTGACCTGCAGCAGTTCTTTCTCGATCTGCTCGAGGCTGTGCTGGCGGGCACTGTGGAGCAGTTGCAATCGCCGCGCACCCAACGTGCTGCGACAGCACTTGGTCCTGTTCCGAGCAGCTCCGAGCAGGTGTCGAAGCACATTGTGTGCGCAGCGGATTTCATAGCGCGCAATCTGATCAAAGGCGCCGAGAAATCTGGCGATTTAATGATGAAATCAACGCCGTATTTAATGTCCAAAATGACGCCGGCTGCACCGGATGCACAAGCTCATGTGCCCACATCAGTGCAGACGGGCGTCGAGGTGGCACAAAAAGTGACACACGCCGCGGCAGGCGCGACCAGTTGGATAGCCGGAAAGGTGGGCACCGCAGCCGTCGCTGTGGGCGGTTACCTGTCGCCACATATCCAGACCCAAGGATCTCGGCTGCTGCAGAAGGGATTCGGCTATGATAGCCATGAAGCTAACAGCACCATGGAAGGAGCCATGACAATTGCGGCTGGCACCGTCGAGGGATTCTCAACGGTATTTGATGGCCTAGAAAAATCAGCCAAGATATTGGGCAACAATTTGAGCGAAAACTCCGTTAAAATCATTGAGCATAAGTAAATTGAAGATTTTATTATATTTGTATTTTTTCTTATTGATGTTTTCCTATTGTAGATATGGCGCTTCAGCTGGAAATTTGGCATGCGGCACATTTGATGCGGTGGGAAATGCGTTTGTCATTAGCCAAAATGTCAACTATATAACACCAAAGGGCCTGGCCAAGAAGTTGGCTAAGAAAACTGGCGAAGCTGTCGTTATTGACTATTTGCGTAAACCTGAATCTCATTACATAAATGCAGGCGCATTATATCCGGATCTGCGTGCCCTAAGGGAGGAATCAAAGACCTAATCTGATATAGATAATATTCGTAATCATACTCGTAATTTCCAAATATTTGTTGATATTTATATGTAATCTCAGTTAGCTCATTTACTTTGAAATTACTGCGCTTTCTTCTAGTTGAATTTAATAAAATCATAATTAATATTGTAAACATTAAAAAACCACAATTTTTTAAACTTGCGCCAATATTTAAAATAATTTTCGAGCAGCTGATTAGTGGCCACTTAAAAAAATCAGATTGAGCCAAAAACAAACATAAAACGAGCCATGTTTTTCGATTTTTTCTCAACTTCGCCACGCGAAGAGCGAAATGCACCAAACCAATTTAAGAATGAACTTCGTTATTTTACAAAATTTTGCATTTTTTTTTTTTGCAAATTGTTTCTCAATTTTTTTAAATTGATTTTTGAAAATCGAAAAAATTTCATTTCAAATTTGTCGCACAATTTGCAAATCAGCTGTTATTTATAGACCGCAATCAGCTGATTTAACTTAACTGTTAACTTAACAGACAGAGCGGTTTCTATTTCGAAAAAAGAGAAACGAGTGCAAGCTGTAAATTAACAGCTCGTTTGAGCACACTCTAACTGTAACACTTTAATGTTAAAAAGATGCTGAAAACGTTAGCGTTTTTCGGGCGACTTTTCTATAGCATGTCCGCTTAATCTTAAATCAACTGACGCCCAGAATATTTTTTATATTATTACATTTTTAATTAGTATTAAACCATTTGCCATCGCATAAAATCAAAGTAAACACCTTTAAAATATTTTTTATTTACTATTCCAAGTAACGGCGTTTTCACAGCACTGTTAATAACAGTTCAGCCAATGTTAATGTTCGCTCTTGACCAGTGCTGCCAACTTTTGTTTGAAAAAAAGCTGTTTTGACGGGAGGAACGATGCAAAAAAGCTGAAAAATTAATTTTTGAAAGCCATAAAAAAGCTAGTTTTTCAATTCATTTATTATCATCATTAAATGTGAGTAATTTCATCAATTATCATCATTATCATATGATAATCCTGTTCCTATCATCCGCAGGAATTTATTGGGAAGCTTAAGATTGACTTGGCTAAATATGCGCTCCACTTCCGCGTTTGATTAAGGAAATGATAATATATTAATGACAACCTCTGCTGCTTCAATCCAATCCAGAATTTTCCGTAAATTTGGGGATATACAAAAAATCTGAATAAAGCCATTTCTAAAATAAAAAAGCCAGAATTCCCGCTGCGCGTGTTGAAAAAAGCCAGATTTGACGGGAAAAAGCGAATCTGGCGGCACTGCTCTTCCCAGAATGCTGTTGTGCCGATTTGTTATTGTTGAATTTGTTGTCGAAGCGTGCGGTCGGTTTGTCGGTTGTGCGGTCTTAAAAAAAGTGATGATTTCAATATACATATATATTGATGATACACAATAATATGTGTCTATTAAAATAATTGTAAGAAACAAAAGCGTAATAAAATTTGATTTGTATTTAAGATACGTTGTATTTTTTCGATCGTATTTTACTTTACCGGGTTAAAACTCAAAAAGAATTGAGTGATATTGTTTTTGCTGTGCTTATTTTATTATAATATAAATTTATTATAATATAAATAATAAAACACACCTGTGCTTTGGAAAACTTGTGAATTTAGCGCGCCGCGTTTCGGCTGCTGTGCGTGTGTGTGTTGAGTGTGGGAATGTGAGTGTGTATGGACGAGTGCGTGCGTGCATGCCTTATGATGTGTGTGTGAGTATGTAACTGAGAGTTCCGTTTTATTTTCGGTGCAATTTTACACACGTATGAAATGAAAACGTTGCCCATTTCAAGTGAATAATAATAAAGAAAAAATAAAAATCTGGCAGCAATTGTTGCATATACAACAAAAGTTGTTTTTATTATGTGCTTCTTAAGTTACATAGCTTCGCTCGCATCTAATACCAGTTTAGAAACAAGCAACAACAACAGCAACAACGGCGACAGTTAAGGCAAAAGCAACAACAACAGCCATAAACGGTCAAACAACAACAGTTCTAATCGCATAGACACATATACAGAAACATACACATACACAGCAACACGGTTAAAACGTGTTTGTTTGTGTTCCACTGATTTTCTGTTGTTGTTGTTGATGTTGTACATACATTTCCTAATTCATCTCATTTTTATACATGCTTAGAGCGCGAACAACAACAAAACAAATATACAGACCGAAGGAAAAACATTTGTAATTTGTTTTATATACTTATATATACGCACAACGAAATCGAATTGGACTAAAAACTGTAACAGTTTTCGCATCAGCAGCAAAGCCAACAACAACAACCACAATTGCTAGTCGATTTTGACATTTTCATGGTGAGTTTTGCAGAATTTGTTTTTGTCCAATTGGGTTTTTAGCTTTGGTCAGATTTGTCCGTTAAAACAGGACAGATTTGAATAACATATTATAAAGAAAAAAGGTAAGATTTCAAATCTTTCCTGTTTTAATGAAAAAATTCTGACAACACTGATTTAAACCAATCTCACACTTTGTGAATTGGGGATTGACTTATATATCCTGCTCGTATTAGGTTTAGATCGGACTAATGATTTAGGTATCTTAGGAACGATAAATCGAAAACACTATGTTTTTCGGGATATTTTAGTTAGTTTCACATTCTTTTTTCTGCGATATTGTCCGTTGATTAAAACTCTAACTAAAAGTCTAAAACATCGTTGTACTTTTTTCTTTAGCTTGTTTTTTTAATCTTCATACGTACATTGTGGCTTCGGTTAATTGTATCGATTCATGAAAATACACAGAATACATATAATAGCACAAATTAAAACGAATATGATATCAACAAATATACTGAAGCCGTTATCTTCATTAAAACTTTCGGTGCTTGGTCTTTCCCAAAACGGTATTGTGCTCGCCAGTGTAACCATTGCTTAAATCAAGTTGGAAAATTTCATTTATTTTCTTCTTTGTTCTTGCTATTTGCTGACGCAACTATAACAACAGCAGATGAGGATGACGAGCAATATCATAGATAATATTGCTAAAAATAAGTTTCCCTCCTGGTCGCCTGGATGTTCAGTTGCGTCGTTTGGCGGTGTTGTTGTCTCAGGAGTGGCGAACATAAGATCGTTATATCCTTTTTTTAACGTATAAAAATACGTTTTATAAATTTTACAACTGACAATTTTCGAGGCTTGTTTTGTTTTAGTTTTCATTTTTTTATAATCAATTTTCTATTACAAATCATTTTCACTTTGCATGTCAGAAAATTACCCCTTGCGCTTCGTCCTCCCCCCGCCAAAAAAAAAAAACCTGCACGGGTAAATAACATTTAGGCGCCTGAGCATTTATTTTTGATATCATCATCAGCGATCGACGTTGCCATCGTCTATGCCAACAGGTTTTTAGCTAATAAGGTAATGGCAAAATACAGTAAAAAAAATGTCTAAATTATAATCGAAAGATGAAGAAAAAAATTCATCATTGGAAAGTTGATTTGATTGCAACTGTGGAATGCAGCTGCGGCAGGGTTACCACCTAGTTGTGCGGCAGGGCGACGTATTTTTATAGTTTTTGTTGCTTTTATTGTATTTCATTTTTTGCAAACATTCAACTTGGGTAATATTACAAGGCGATTGCTTCATGCTTCATTTGTTTTTTGGAGCTGACAACTTTCGCAATACGAGCAGTGCCAGGGCAATTGTCAATTGTCAACAGCGATAAGGGCGTCGATCTGTGGAGAAAGGCAGTTAGCGGTCTAGGGTTACACCCACATGAGTAATTAAACACAGTTCCGTCTCCATGTTGTGTCTTCAATTGAATGACAAATGCGATTATCAATTTGGCAGATTATCAGACTGACTTATCATCATTTAACAAATTTCAAATTGCTTAAAAGTTTTTTAACTTAGAGTATAACCTTTTGTTTTTCATTTCTCCCATTCCCTTTTTTTTTTTGATCTTAGCTTTGTTTTACTGTCCAAATTCTCACAAAATTTAAGTTTTGCTGTGGTGTGTACACACTTTTTTTTAGGATCAGTTAGTGCTACTAGTGTTTTACAGATTTGTCTTTGATTTGTGTTGGACCCTTGTTCTTTCAATTAGTTTTGGTCTTTGCTTTTTTCATGTGCCGTCTTTTTCACTCCACCTACAACTACAACTACAACTACAACAATAATAATAAATCGCTCCGGCTGCAGTTGACAGCTGACAGTTGGCAACGTTTTTTCCTCCTCCTTTTTAACTCTTTAGCAATTGGCAACGCTGTCTCAAGACATTTGTATGTGCACATGTATGTAATTGTGTGTGGGAGGGGGTAAGTGAGGGGTCTGTGTGGGACCAGCACATTACACAATTATCCAAAAGCATTTCCCAAAGCAAAAAATTTTTCCGCCACACATGAAAATCAATTCACTTTTTCTCTGTCTCTTTTTACCTACCCCAACTCACCCCATTTTCTCTCACGCGTCTCCCAGTCCACTTCTATTTCTTTCTCTGTCTCCGTTTTTGTTGTTGTTTTTTTAGCCAGCGGCATTTTATTTTTCCGTTGGCTTTTGTTTTGCTTATTGTTTTTGTTTCCCATCTTTATATTTTAGCGCGGCCCGTGCGTCAATTTATGTGGAGGTTTTCGTAGCCTCGAGGCGGAAGCCGCTTCTTAATGATACAAATAATATGTAGTGTGGTACACTCTCATGTAGTGCAGTGTAGTGGCAGCAGCTGGAAAATCTGCAACAAGTAAAAGGGTGGCCCCGGTGGCTACCAAGTTATGCAGTTGGCAATTGCAATAGCAACGTGAAATTTGGCGCCGCCCTGTTCACCACCCTCCCCCCCCACCCTCCTCAACCGCTCTGTTTTTGCAACTTAACCCCCGTCTCTGCGGTTATCTCAGTTTCAAGTGCCGCATGCTCAAAACTTGTTTGCCGCATAATTTCCAAAGTTGCAATTTTCATTTTTTATGGCCATTTTGACTTGGACGCTTTTTTTTCTATTGCTGCTGCTGCTGTTTGTGGCCGAAAGTGTTTGCTATTCGAGTCGCCTGGTTTTGGCCAACTAGTCAAACTGAGGTAATCAGAATTACATACATACATGTTTGTGAGTGTGTACACACTGGCAGAAAAGAAACATTTCATTTTCATTTGGCGTGTTCACAATTTTGCACATTAAAAACAATTTTCAAACCATTTGCCAGCTGCAGCAAATGTTGTGCTATAATTGAAATTGTATCGATTATTATACTGGGGATATTTTGATTTAATCTTTAATGTAATTATAATTAATGAATTTGACTTTGCATTGAAAATCAGGCATCAAAAATATTAAAGCACTCAAAAACAAGGAAAGTTTATCTGGATGAATAAACAAATTCCAGAAATACCTTTTGAATGAGGAAATAATAATATTAATTAATTTTTTTTAATTAATTTATCTAATTTCTTAACCAAATATGTAAAATTTAAAAAAAAATAATCTTTTTAATTTTAACAACATTTGCATTACAAAACATATTCAAAATAATTAAAATTTCGAACTCGTTGTATTATTAAACATTTATTGAAGTATTATTTGAAAAGCTCTTTCATAAATTGTGTTTACTTTTTCGACCGGTGAAAAATGATTTCAGTTTTGCGTTGTTTTTATGCTTAATTCTAAACAATTGCCAGCTGACTGTTTTTTGCCAAGTCATAATTCCCATAGACAGTTATATAATATGTATACACAAAGAAGAAGAAGAAAATAGAAAACCCACCCATGTTGTACACTTAACAAATTAAGTACGTTCCATTCAGTTGGGCCATAAAACTGACTCTTTGCCCAGCTGTGACAATTCGTAATGAAATTACCACCCAACAAACATATAGTATATAAAGTTAACTATGCTATCTCTCTCGCGAACGCTCTCTCTCTGTCTTTCTCGTAGGAAACCAGTTGGAAGTCTGGCTACCTGTGTCCAAATGACACTTGTGCAATTATTGTACAAAATGTTCATAGGAACCCCTCGACAGGTGGTTTGGTTATTCCTGGTCTCTTTTGACCATGAGACAGCGTCGGTAGCGTGAAACGAATTGTTTTTGTTATTGTCACTCTTTTTTTTTTGTTGTTTTTGTTGTTGTCGCCGACATGGTCGCCATCCCAACAGGTAACAAAACAATGCCGACTATTTAGTGAAATGCTTTTGTTTCGACTTGGGCCTCAACTTTGTAGTAGTCCCAACTCGAGTCCGCTTATTAACTTACCTGTTATTCGAGGCATTTTCATTTTTCACACGCACACTACGACGACGAAACTCTATTTTCAGCTGGCGAGACTGGAAAATGAAAATGCACTTGCCTGGGATTAGTTTCGAGGCTTCCTTTCCACACTTGAGTTTTGAATCTCGCCCTCACTTGGTTGTTGGTTTGCTTCACTGAATGAAACACGAACGGAAATGCCGCAGGGGGTGATTTATTTTGAGCTACGCTCTTAACTGGGCCTATAAGCCTTACCCACATGTGTGTGAGCGAGAGAGATACTGTATCTGTCATTAGGATTATTGCTGTTGTTTGATTTAATGCGTTCACAATTCGGTTCAGTTTGAGTTCGAGTTTGGGTTTTGGTTTTCCTATCAAACTGGGGGCGCTACCGGCGTCAGCAGCGGCATCTTATTTATTAGTTCGTATTTGGCTTCTCTAGTCTATAATTAAAATGCAGGGCTTATCTGTCTGCTTATCATTAAAGCACGATTAACTCTATCGTTTCAATGCTCTGGGAAATTCGTTTGATTTTCAAATGAAGTTTCAACTCTTGATTGCTAAGCAGCTTTTAATATATATCTTTTCGATGTTATTAGTGTCTGTTTAATTAATAGTTATGCATTTCTGTTTCGTCTATGATGAAATGTAGTAAGTCGAGATTGAGTACATAAATTTATACAAGCTGGAGACGTCGCGGGTTAAACGAAAAATCTAATACTTTAGTGTAATCAAGTATCGTGAAGTAAGGTGGGCGATATCTCAATCTGGCAGAAACTCAATATGTAAATAAAAAAATAAATATATGACGTTTTTCAGGGGGTCCAAATATAACTAAACTAAACTGAATCAAAAAAAAATTAATCCCCATTAAATTCTCATTTAATTTCGATTTAATAAAACTTTTATCTTAAATATAAATACATAATCGGTTACGTACGGATTAAAGGCAAGCACACAGCAATGTTTTCCTAAAGGATTTCCCTTCGTGCTACTAATTGAAAATTGGAAACATTAGCAATTTACTTATCAGCCCAGAAACATTTCGTATCCCCAGGCGAAAAGCCAACCATTTTTGCCAGCTCAGCTCAAAATGGGAAATTGCCAAAACTGTTGACCTAGCTCCGAGAGCAATTCGTAATTAATTATAAAATATATACTTATACATATACATACATATAAACATTTTCCCAGCTGTGTATAACAAACATATGAACATGGAATGGAGTTGCAAAGTTGACCGATATAAACGAGTGTAGATACAAGATACATTGTGCACTTACAGTTGCAGTAACAGTTACAGTTGGAGCTACAGATACATAATATGGGGGGATTCTGTAAGCAATAACAGAAAACTGTTAAATGAACAACAGCTGTTGAAGATTATTTGGGGTGTGTCGACTCTCCCGAAGGATAACGAGTGCAACGAAGTTGTTTGCAAAGTCGACAGCTTGTGACCTATATTAACATATATACAGTTGAATATATATATATATTTTTTTATATATAACCATGTACAGCTTTAAATTGCATATACCAAAAACTCTCTTTATATACTTTTTTTTATTTATTTTGAAAATGGGTTAGCAAGAGTTTGGGCATGCAAATGGCTTTATACAGAACCCAAACGAATCGTATCCTTACCACAGCCAACATTACTCCCCCTCTTCTGTTATGGACGCTTATCAGTTGTTGCCTTTCTGTCGCCATTTTGGCTCAGTGTTTCAAGCCAACTCAACGCGTCAAGTTGTGTGTGTGTTTGTGTGTGCAACGAGCTTTTGCCTCGGAAAATTATAAAGTTTAATGCATAGTTAATATTTAGGGCGAGTGTTGTGTATCTCCATGTGATAAAGGAAGTCAGAAAGGTAGCGCTAAATTTTCTGTTCCGATAATGTGTTACAGATAAAAGTAAAAGCTCAGTGTGTGATAAAAATAAGCGCAATCTTTTTAAATATGCCCTGATCAGTAATCAAAGCTTTAATGCGTGTTCTGTGTGTTAAATATACATGTAAAATACTTTAAAAATAAGCTTTAGTAGGCGTTTTTATAGGCTGAGTAACTAATTGTTTACTGGGTTTACTGCACTTAACTGCGTTCTAGCGAAAACCCTTTGTTAGGGCCAATCTCTAGACTATATTTAATGCACAGTCAGAGTGTATATTTATTGCCGTAGGTTTGTAAATGTGAAATCCTTAAGACTGCAGCTGTCCGATTTCCGGTAAAATAATTTATTTATATTGTTTTTACATAAATCACACCTTATCGTTTTAAATGATGAAACGCGATGCCTCCAGCTTGGCCCAGTTATGCAAATAGAACTCTGATTGCACCTACAGCTGCGCCTCAATTGAATTGAAGTGCCTGCAACGGCACATGAGTGTATTATTTGATTAAAGTCAACAGTTGCAGATAGCGGACAGTGTACACACTCACGAATACACTATCAAGCAGTGCCAACATTTATCAACAATTATCAGTCAGTATTTGTTTAGCGGCACAACGCCCTAAGCGCCCTCCAGGTGCAACAACATTCTAGTTTTCTTTTTTTTATGATTTTGTTTACATTTTTGTAGCAATTAAGTTTCATGTTTACTTTTGCTCAAAGACTTTATTTGTCCAGCAAACATTGTTCAGACAATTAGAGCAAATGTATAAATTGCAACGCTACACAACACTGCTAGTTGCACGTCAGTATGGCAAAAGTGCAATTGGGCAACGTCGCAAACGAAATGACTGCAGCGTTGTCTTATCAAGCGCTAGTTTTTATTTCAATTGACAAATTGAAACATTACCAAGATAGGAGGCTTGTTAACTGCGAACTACGTTACTTTGTTTTGCCAATTTCATATCCAGAAAATGCATAATTTCTTTCACTAAGTTGCTTTAATCTGGCAACTCAAAATATAAAATTTGGCAACAACGCCATGAAAAAATCTATTTAACTATCACAGACACTCATACATTAGTTATATACATATTTTTGGTGCTGTTCCAATTAGCGTTAAGTTTTGAGCATTGATAAGCATTACTTAGTATTTAATTTTTTTTATTAGCACTTGAACTTTTTTTTGAATGCCTTATCTATTAAATTGTCATTTGCTTATTTTCAAGCACTTTGGATTTAATTGATGAGCTTCAATTGGGAATTGAGAAATGGTCTATAAATGCAATTTACAATTTACATTTATTGTGATCGATCTGTTTTTTATATTCGTTCTGGTTTGCCCCTTTCATTGGATGCCTAATTACAGCTTGAGTTATTTTCCTCTAGGCATTATCATTGCTGTTGCTGTTGTTGCTGCTGCTGGTGTTAGCTGCTGTGAAGGTCAAACAGTGTGGGGTCACGTGTCAAAGTCGATTTATAAAAAAGCGTATTAAACCAGATCTCTCGGTCTCCATGCATAACCTTCAAGATCTTTCGACTCTTTCCAACTTTATCCGCTGCCCCCACAGCTGCCATGTTAATTAACGCATAATTTTCGAGCCTGTCGTACACTTTTCAGTTCTCCACCTTTTCTTTTCTTGTTTTTTTTTTGTTTTTTTTTGCTTTTGTATTTTATTTTGATAAATGGGCTCGTATTACTCATGACTACATTGACCGATCTGTTGTTAACAAAATTATAGTAAAAAAAATTACAAAACCTTTGGTCTCCGATTACCGATTGCATTGCTTATTGACATTTTTTTTAAATGCATAAATAAATTTGATTTCTAGTTTCAGCTAGATCTAAAAAACCATCAGATAAATTTTTAATAACAAAGTTGTAAAATTGATTACTTATTTGTAAATACTCCTATCAACTATTTAATAAAACTACATAAAAATCAATTTTTCGGTCTCCGTCGACTTTTTTTTTCTCCTTTTATTACTGATTACTAAGTTAAACATTTAATTAGCCACAAAATGAATTAATTAATTTAATTTTATTTGAACAAAATAAATTTATATACTTATAATAAAAGTGTAAGGCGAATTCCAAAGTGCTTGGAAAACTCGTAAAGCGTCGCCGCGATATTTTGCAACATTTTCTCCTCCTGTGAAAATTTCACTTTTATTTCTATGAAGCCAGTTTAAACTGAACACGAAAGCCACAGCCAGAGCCGCAGCAACAGTAATAAATAAAATAAATGGCAGTTGAATTGTTTGCCATGTGGATGCGCTTTTGGAAAATGCAAGACAAACCACATGATGGGAGCTGCCATGGACTACAGCATCAGTATCATCAACCATTGAAAATTGCTTTTTGGTAGACCCCACGCTAATTGAAAGACTGTGCGTGTTTTCTTCGATCGATATTGTTGCAAGTTGAGACGCCGTTAATGCATCAGTTGGCAGATCACTTCAAGCTATTGCCAACAAATCTGGGTTATGGTTCAAAACAAGTAGAAAAAAAAAAACGTTAGGAGAAGACTTAATAAAATTAGGGATCAGTTGACAAATTAACTTTTAGAACAGGTATTTGACCCAAACCTATTAATTTTTATGAAGCTTAACTGCATTTTAATCTTAATGGTATGCAATATGGCAACGTTGGGATGTTATGATAACACCACAATTATAAGTTGACTCGATTAATTTCAATCTTTACTAAGTTTTATCAAGATCAAACCTTTTCTTACAAAATTTCTTAGTTCGGGTATAAAAACTTTTATGTTACTATTAATATTCGCAGCCTTTGGTGTTGCCATACGTGCATTTGCATGACTAACTGGCAACACTGCAAATATTTAACTTTTGGTTAAGCTGTCAGTTACAGCTTAAGGTAATAGCGAATAACAATGTAAATTGCTGAATTTTAGCCTTAAAAAAATGAACATGACAAAAGCGTGGCTTAAAGTTTAAAATTTTTTTCTTAGACATTTCATGATGTTAATATGTTTGAAAGTCTCTGTTGAACAGTCTTTCAATCCAAAACTTGCCACATGTGTGCACTTTTTAAAATGCAATTCCGCACATGTCTTAGGGCATTTGGCACAAAGAAACCTGACAACCCTAAGCCAATGCCACAATCTTTCACACGTCAAACACCTCGAGGCTTGAGCTCTATGCAAAAACATTTCCTTCCTGGAATATAGACAAGACACACACACATTTATACTGAGAAGACAAACAGCAAAACTCAAAGGGCAACGCTTTGGAAAATTTAAATGAAAATCGTGTTGAAGCGGAAAATGCACTCAGAGTGGAGAGAAAGATAGATACAGAGAGAGAGAGAGTGGGAGAGTGAGAGAAAAAAAGTCTAATAAAATGCGCATTATTGTGAATTCGCTGTGCCCAAGAGTGGCAGCTTGTTTTTGACTTTGGAGGAGAGTTGGTGTTAGTTGGAGTTAGTTGGTGTTAGTTGCTGTTGGTATCTGCGGGCAATGCAATTATGTATGTATGTACGTATTTGCAATGCGATGTTGTGGCCTTCACCTCAACCGATGATCGAGGCCAGTGTTGCAAAGCGCTGTGCAGATCACAGCAGATCACAGCAGAGCAGATCGGAGCAGAGCTTTTAAGTGCCACCAAGTGACGACAGATGGTTGCTGACTGTGTGGAATTTGCGCAATTTTGTGTAGTGACTTATGCGCATGCCCCACAACAACAACAACACAACCAGCAACTGCAACAACAAGTTTTGTGGCAACAACAAAATTGTTGCCTGCACAGCATTTGCGATCTCGTGGCTGCTTACAAAGTAAACAAAAGTCAGTCTTCGTCTGCTCTCCTCTCCAGTATATGTATGAAAAAAAGCCGGTTGTTTGTTATTAGTTGGGTTACTTCACCCCGTCTACCCCGCTCCGTCACCTCTTCTTCCCCCATGTTGACTGACCATATGCGTGTCTCTGCTGTAAACTCACTCTCCCGCTCCCCCTTTCTTCTCTCTTCTAGCCACGTTAGCGTTTGTTGGCCTCTCTTGCTGCAAAGTTCACTGCACCACGGCCGCGGCCGTGCATCTGTGGTCAGTCTCCAGAGTCGTCAGTCCGTCTGTCCAACAGTCCGTCGATCACAATCAGTTTACGCTTTGCCCACTAAATTGAATGAACAGCCATTGATCAGCTTTAACTCATACATAGGTTCATCCGCCCTGTCCCCATCAGCTTGTTTGTCTGTCTGCATCTGTCATTTAATATTGTCGGCTGAGATCTGTATGTTTTTCTTTTGAATATTGACCAACACTGGCGTGGTTCATTACACTCCACCACAAACACGTCAACAGCTGGCCCTTTGCTAGCTAATAGCCAATTTCCGCTTTGGTCAACTATACATAACAACACCATCATCTACTATTTATAGAACACCTCAAGGAACCCAGTTTAGAATTGTCTTTATCAGTTTCACATTTTCTTTGATAAATAATGCCGGAACTTGACATTGTTGGCCATAAGTTGGCGATAAGTTAACTAGATTGTCGTCTGAGCACCTAATGCTGATATGCTAGTTTTTTTTAATGGTTAAATTACAATTTATTTATTTACAATTGAATTGCATTTTCATTCATAGCGTTATAGGATATACTACAGATTGTCAATTTCTATTTAAAGCTAATAAGTTTAAAGTTTGTTTTTAAATTAAATTTTTTATTAATAAACGAATTTTAACTTTAAAAACTATTCTATTTATAAACAAATCCTTAAGAAATGTTCGAAATTTATAACTATTATTCTAAAGCATTTTTAGTTTTTTAAATTTTTATTTTTTACTCTCTAAAAACTTTCTTCATGACTCTTTTGAGCTTCAAATAACTATGAATATAATATATCGCATAAGAAAATTTTTTAATCTAACTTGTGAAGAAAAAGCAGTTTGCATAAGAGATACGATCTCTTGTGATCTTAAAAAATGCTTGTTTATTTATGACGCGTTTCGTATGAGCTTATAGGGTTGTGAGTTATTCATTTAAAGCCCCTTCAGACGAGCGCTTTTTCACCGACACTTTATGTAATTTTTTGTCAAAAAGCTGTCCGTGTCGCGTAACCACACAAAATTTCAAAGCGCCGGTGAAAAACCGAAGCTCACCGATGGAAATAGAACACGTTCTATTCCATCGGTGAGCGATGGTGATCGAAACGGACAGCTTTTTGACAAAAAGTGTCGGTAAAAAAGTGCTCGTCTGAAGGGGCTTTTAGCCAACTTCATAAATAATAATAAGAAGAATGACGCCCCAAAAAGTCTTATCAGAGTCCAAGAAGTAAACACTAATTGCAAAGCGCAATAAACAACACTAAATAATTTGAAAGTTCCGGGCAATTGTTGGGGAACTGCACTTGACATTCAATGGATTTGTTGTTGTTTGCGGTTGTTGTTGTTGCTCTTCTTCGAATGCTTCTTGTTGTTGTTGATTTTTAGCAGCACTCTAGAGGGGTCTTTTTGTCATAAATTTGTCAGACTATACGCGATAGTTTATTTGGTTTTCGCCTCTGGTTTATTTGGTTTTTCTTTTTGGCTGAGGCAAATGAAACTTTCAAGTTGTCACATTGTGTTGCTTGTTGCCTTATTGTTTGTTTTTGTTTACTTAAACATAATTAGTAATTCTGTCACGCGGTTTTCCGATGCCATTATTAAAGCTTTGTTGATTTTCGGTTTCTTTCCTGATATTGTCAGCTCTTTGATTAACTTTTCATTTAGACATACAGTCATTCAGTCAGGCAGACAGATAGACAGACAGACAATCAAACATTCTATGGTGTATTCTTTGGCACGTTGCACATATTTCTGGTGAAATGTATGCTCTGGACTGTGGCTTTATGTACTTTTGATGAATGAAGAAAGTGGCCGAAACGCCGAGGCATGACCATGACCATTCCTTTGCCCAAACTGCCATAAGGAATTCTGCTCTCCCCCCTTCCCAGTTCTTATTTGTCTCGACTCTAGAGGTATTTTGAGTTTGAAGATTGAAGGTCTAGGCCTGGGCCATTGGGCCTCTCTATTTAACTGCTACGTGTCATTGGACAATTTAACTGGGTTAGTGTTAGAAAGTTGTGACAATGCTGTTTGTGTGTGTTTGGTGTGTGCTTTTTGGCAATTACTGTGATTTCCTGTTATGGAAAGTGTTCTGAGTTGATTTTCTGTGTGTTTTTTGAGCGATTCGTAAACAACTGTAGATTGTTATGTCGTTATTTGTGAATACATGTCATCCACGGCTATTTAATTTACGATAAAATATGTACACTTTGCATTTTTATTTATTTTATTTTTTTAAAAAAGATATCTCCTAATATTTCCAACAAAATATATTCTAGCAGAATTTATTCCAACCTGATCCTGATAAGTTCTACTTTTTATCCATATTTCGGAGTAGAACGTCTCTTCTTTACACTTCGTTGGTGGTTTCAGCTCTCAAATTGTCACTCATAGCACGCCTCGTTGATATTTATGAGCAATTATACAAATGATCCGATGGCTTCTCTTCAAACAGACCCTTTGACTTGAGTTTGGCAACGTTTGATGTTCACAGCGAAAATAAAGACAATCATCATTTAGACCCATGTGATTCTACTCCATTCTAGCAAAATTTTAATCACTTTGCTTACGTAAAATGTATTTTTGGTGTCTTAATTACAAAGTTATTAGCATTTATTGCGACGACTGGCAATTGAAATAAATTGCACTTAACTTGTGAATATATATATATATATTTTTTTTTTGGGGATCTTTCCAGATAAGCCCCATCAATTGAGACAGTTTCGCCGGTTGCTCATATAGAAAATTACACGATTTTTGCGCTTTGGCGCCATGCGACCAATAAAATGTTTATTTTTGCACACCAAATTGACGACGACCAAGTTTCTTAATTGAAACAGCAAATATACTAGGCCAATAATGCCAAAAGAATTAATAAAGAAAATCTAATATGACGAAGAATTAATATTTTTTTCATTAAAAACTCTATTAAATAGTTTTGGTGTTATATTTTCCAATTATATATCTGTAAAAGATCTCGAATCTCCTTAATACAAATGTTTTTCTAAAATGTAAGCGTCTTTTTAAATCATACTACCCTTTAATAGGGTATAAACACGCATAACAAACAATTTTTTTTCTTAAAATATAGAAAAAAAAGCTGCAGATTTGTCTAATATTTGGCCAGCGGGTAAATGATGAATCTTCTGGCCCGGCAAATGGAAGACAATACAGCAAAATGTGCCTCATCAATTTTGATTGTTGAGAGAACATAACAACATTTTGAATCATTATTAATTTTGTCTGTTTGTTTATCACACTTCAATATACACTCTTCATTCTTTAATTTGCCTGCATATTTTTTCTTTTCTAAGTTAAATTTTTGTGTTGTTGTAATTCTGAGTGTGTCTTCTTTTTTTTCGAGCTGTCAAATCGAAACACAAAAAAAAAGATCGAAAATAAAAATAAAATAGCAACATTTGTGACTATTTTTAATGCTGCTTGCTGCCTGGTTGAGGCTAAGGAATTTTTTCTTGGCTGAAAAAAAAAAGATTAAAGCATCGACTGCATTTTATGCGGGTCCTAAACGTTGAGCGGGGGTGTGTTTGGGGCCCGTAATGGGGTTGCTTTTGGGCCATTTTAGCTGTCACTTTATGTGCAAATAGATTCGTCATAAGCAAATTGAATAAATTTCATAACATGCACTCGCATTCCATTTAAAAATAATTATTTTTTAATGTTTTCTCAAACTTTGATTTTTTTGAAGGAATTGCATATTTCTAGAAAATGTTTTTGGGAGCAAGTCTATCAAAACCTGTATAACAAATTTGACATTTTAGTTTTCATACAGAAAGACACTAGAATGGAATTGTTAAATTACACTATAAATTCAAAGATTTTCATTACCTATAGCTGCTTTGTAGTAGTAAATATTTCAAAGAATTAATGCATTTTCATAAATAGCTCAATTCGTTTCAATGCATTGAAACTTTCTTGAATCCATCAATAGAAATGTGACCCAATTTAAACGCTTTGTTTTTATTTCTTTTTTTTTATTCTCTATATTCTTGAGTTTTTTAAAGCTTTTTAAAATGAAAACAATAAAAATTGCATAAAAATGCAATAAATGCGCTGGAATACTTTTGTTAATGGTTATTCGATTGAACGATTCTTTATTATTACTTGTTGTTTAACTCCATTTCTAATCTGTATTTTATGGTTTTTGTCTTTTATTTGCAGGCCTAGCAAATACTTCTAATACCGCCTTTTTATGGTAAGTGTATTGTGCAAATGCACATAAATACGAAGCAGTTTTAGTAAATGCTTGTAATATCGATCAGCATTGGAATTTTCACCTAAAGACCACACCCGGTAATTTGATGGCATGGACTTGAATTTATTATTATTTTAAGTGCATTGAATACCAAGTGAATTATTTATGGTTAAAGAAAGTTGCAATTACAATTGTTAAGTGTCACGGAATTATATTGTAATTAAAAAAAAAAGAAACAGACAGACAAGTCAAATAATTGTTGCTCTGGAAACTCTGTAACCAAAATAATTTTTTGAAATTTATCTGTTAACTTAGGAAATGCAATGAGTCGACTCTTTGACTAACTTTAAAATATCGTTGAGGTTCCCCTCTGTGAATGTATGGTATAAGTGGCTTTATTCCCATTAAATGTTAGGCTATAAATCAGCACTTCGACCTGTAAGACTTTAATGCGCTCCAGTTCTTTTCCAATATGAACAACTTGAGCGCCAGTTCAAAGTGCACGAAACGTGCGTAAAATACAGAATATTCAATGCGTATATAAAACAGAAAATATAATTTATGGTGACTCAAATCAAATCAAATGTGAAATAGAGCATACAATTTAAATTAGTCGAAATGGTAAAAATGAAAAGTCGATACAACATAATTAGCGGCCAGGCCGCAGCGAGAACCAAATGCAAATGGATTGAAATATTTGGGGAAAAAAGCTTTTCTGTGAATGCCCCTCAATGGTTTATGATCGCAGAGACCCAGTTACTCCGACAGACAGTCAGACAATTCGTCAGTCCGTCCGACTGCCAAAAAAACAAAGTCCAAAACGATGCGCCTAAAAATGGAGCATATAAAACTCAACCACAAAAAATGAGAGACAAAAAAAAAACAACAATTTCGGCAAGCCAGCAATAAAAAGAATTTGAAAAAGAGGAGAAAAGACGCGACGCGTTCCAACTGCAATGAAAATTGAGTTATACACCAGATATACATACATATATATATCTTTTTATATCTACATATATTTTTTTTATATATGGTATAGAAGCAAACAACGCTAAAAATGCGCCACAAAAATAGAGCAAGGCATGTAGAAATGAAAGAAATTAGATGAAAATAGGCTCTATATAAATATATGCATACATACATATATATGATGCTATGCACACACTGGCATCGGGAGATATTTGTGCTGAATCTGTGTTGTGTGTATGTGTCGAGGGATTCATCCTCTGGCGCGCCTTGGCAGACAGGAATTCAATGCTTAGGGAAATGGGCAAGAAAAGTGTTCAAAACGAAGCTGAAAATTGGGAAGAGCGCATTTTATTTTATTTGTTTTTTTGTAGGATTTTTATTTAATTATTTCTTTACTTCTGTTTTGTTCTTTATTTTTTTTTGGGACAACTGAATTTATGGCGCTAGCGTTGAGCTTTTTTGGGGATTGGAATTTGCCGGCGTTTCAAATTGGCGCCAAGTTTTGTTTGGGAGAGAAGAGTATCAGAAAATTACCATATATTATTGGAAGACATACTGTTTTTAGGCCTTTTTTTTATGAGACTTTTCCAAAATCGCACAATTTTATCAGCATGATGTTAATTTGATAAGCAATTCCATAGAAAACTGTTGCTTCGTAAGAAAGTCACCTTAGCTGGCTATTAAATGCTCAGCATGTCAATTTATTTTATATAGATACATAGTTATTAAAGCCGTTATCTCTCTCTATGACTTTCTATAGATTTACGAGGTACGCATATAAATTGTGTGGAAATTATGCACAAATCGAGCTTTACTTTATGATTGGTATCATTATGATATGCATAATAAACATACGAAATATGCTTTTTATTATTTATTTTTGTTGTATGTTTTTTTTGAGACACGTGTCTTGGAAGTCAACTTGTTGCCCCAAAACGCCCAAACAATGAGCAACAAGTTTGAAATTCAGAAATGTGTTTAATAAGCGTCGCTGCTTTTTGATGGACAGCTTGAAGGGGCCCTCGAAGTATACAAAAAATCACAGACATACACTTCTCATATAAAGTTTGAAACGTTTCAATGTGTTTGTTTTGCCTCTCAATAGCGTTCATCAACTTGTTAATATTGCTTTTTCCCCAAACTTCTCAATCTTCTGTTAGTTTTAGACCTTTTGTCCAAAAGCCATTATATGGAATCATACAGCTCCACAAGATATAAGAAAAAAATTTAAATAAGAAGAATTTTGTTGACAAGTTGGAATAATAGTGACACAAAAGTGTCTTGAACACTGTAGATAGATAACAGCAAACCCTTTCATCCGAAAGAGTACAGGGTATTTATAAAGATTATGATAAAAGTAAGCGGAAAGCGTAAACAAATGTCTTTTTTTTGAATGTATTTTCCTAGAATATGTCATAAGGCTTTTTCCCTTTCCCCTTGAGTTGTTAAGCATGCAGCGGAAGAGCTTGTCCAACAATGAATACAAGTACAAACTACCTTTAAATATGTGTATGTGCTTAGCCAGGTTAGGGAACGCTAATTGGTAACCAGCTACTGGATGACATCATGAGAATAAACAACTTTACTTCTTTAAGAACCTGAGGAGATTATGCAAAATGTCTAATTAATGTATGAAAAATGCATGTACTCGAAATGTTATTTCAGGGCCAAGTTAAGTCATGAAAATGAATGGCAATAGAAGGCCAAAGAGCAAATGTTGCAAAGAGAGAACCAAACTGTGGCAATTGTCAATGGGAAGCGGCATGACGAAGTAGGATAATAACAATGACCACGACGTTGACGACGAAGACGATGATGGCAACGATGGCGATGATGATGATGATGATGACGGCCACAAAATATTATGTACATGACTTTGCTGGGTTGCCTCTGGGGCATTCACCACACTCCACACCACACCACTTGACAAACAGTAGCAAAATTGTTCAACTTCATTTGTGTTTACCTTTTCATCTTCGGCTGCTTCTTCTTCTTTTGATTATTATTTTCTAGTTGTTGTGAACATTAAGCATTTTCTCATGTAAATTCCCACGCATATTTCTTCACTTGTAATAAAAATAATAATAATGATTTTTGTCTCTCTCTCTCTCTCTCTCTCTCTTTGTGGTTTCTGTGCCTGGTCAGATAGTTAGAGCCGTGTAAACCAGTAGCCCTTCCATCTAGGCCTAATGATATTTTCTCTCCCTCCCCCTTTTGAGTTCATAGAGGTTAGTTGGCAGTGAGAAAGAGAGAGGGCAGTTGATTTGATGTGTTGATAACTTGAAGTACCAGCTGTGCATAATTTTTATTGGGAAATGTTTTGAAAGAACAACAAAAATGTACAAAACAAAACATTTTTGTTGTGTTTTATTTTAATGATTTTTCCCATTTCACGTGGGCTGCCTGCAAGTGTTGAGTGATCCGATCCCATCTGGCTGATAAGAACGAAAGTTCAGACCTTAACTGCCATATTTGTTTTGTTTATAAACGTATGACATTTATTTAAATCTTTGGGTATTTTACTTTTCTGACTAAGCTGCAAGCCTTAACAGTTTGACTAAGACAAAGTTCAGAAATCGGGTCATGTTAAACCGCTGCACAGCTTATTACCCAGTTCTCTCTCTCTCTCTCTCTCTCTCGATTTTTTTTTATTTTTGTTTTTAAATATTTTTTTTACTTCAGCTTAACTTGGCCAAATAAAAATGTATATGCAAGTTGACAAGACAAGGTTTCAGTCTGCAGATTTTTATTGTTTTGTTTTTATCTGTGGCTGTGATTCGACTTTGGGTTGTGGTTTTAGGCATAGCGTTTATCTCGTCACCTTATGTACAGGTATAATGACCGCAAAAGCTTAAATTGCTTTAATATCAGAGAGGTGTGTTCCGAAAGAGGCGATTATGATCATTTTGGTATTTACGAGTCAACAGTTCGTGGAACTGAACAATTTATATTCTTTGGTTGGTTCAGATCAGTGTAAAATTGTGATTTATAGACTAGTTCGTTAACTAACAAGTGAATTGATAAAGAATGATTTTAATGTCAAACTTAATAGAATTTTCGGTTTAAAATCTTCTACAATTTTTGTTATTTTATTTTGAATATTATTGTTATTATTTATTTTGAAAAATTATTTTTTCAACATCCCTTTAATCTTAAAGCGCAGTAATAAAGTTTGAATAAAATATCTGAAAACGCAATATTTATATAAGAACTACGCCTATTCATAGGCCACTTGTTTAATACTGGTGTAAATTAAATAGAAGCGCAGAAACGAGACCAAGACAAACATTTGGCAATGGAAACACAAATACAGAAAACTCATACACACTTTAATATTCATAAAATCGCATGAATGATTCGTTTGAATGAATGAACTGAATAATGCGCATGATTGCGCATACGAGTGCAATTCAGGGGAACCCGAAAAAGAACCCGGAGCTCTCGGAGCACCAAGCAGCTCTCCAATGGCCCTGTGGCAACTGTATGAGACGTGCCCCAAAACACACACACAAAAAAAAAAAAAAGAAACAAAACTGAAACCAAGAAACCGACACCGAAAAATATTACGAGTGCGATTATAAATGTAAAAGGTTTCCTCATTTTGCGCCAGATTATCATGTTAATTTGAATGTATTTTTTTTGCATAATTTTCTTCGTTTTTGTTTTGTTTTTATTTTTTTTTTGGGTTCTGCTTTTGGCAAGCTGTTTGTTGTTGTTGGTTTCTCTTAACTTTTGCTTCGTTGACTTTTGGCGTTTCAATTAAATTATAAAAATAACAATTTGCTAATTTTTATATCGCATATAATAAGAATATCTGCAAACGAGATGTTGTGATCACAATGATGTTGTTGTCATTCTTGATTATCTCGTTTTTTTTGTGGTTGACATTAACGTGGGCGTCATTCGTTCTTTTAACTTTACTTGGCCTGGTCCTAATAGCAATTTATTTATCGTATGAGCTGTTTTTGCTGTGACGCATCGAAATGGTCAAATATTTGTTTATTTCTTAAAGCTATGAGTATATGACAATTGAATGAAACTTATTTTTCTTCTAGCTATATATACATATTTAAATTGTAGTTTTAATAGCTTATTCTATATTAGAATATGTTTTTCTTTTCAATTATTTTTCTTTAATTTGAAATAAGCATTTTAAAAATGTTCTATTTATAATTGTTTGATTTTATTTAAAATTCTGCATATTATTTTGGTACAATTGAACTACATTTAAATTTGTTTTCAACATAAATTATTATAAATTATCATAATAAATATATCAAATTGTTTTTTTTTATTCATTTGCTCTATTTAAATGGCAATGACTTTTTATGATTTTAATTTTTAATATTTCTAATTTTTTAATAATAATAATGATTTTACTTTTACTCATTAATTTAAAAACTTATAGAATACTTCATTTATTGATAAAATGTATAGAATTATATTAGGTTTATTTCATTGAAAAAAGAATGCTGGTATCTATTTCGATCAGGCTTTGGCTAAATAGGTATAGGTTGTGATAAGAATCTGGCTTTCCATTTTGTCTTCTTCTTACCTGTTGTTACCTTCTTGGTGAATTAAATTGTTAACATTTAAGTTTGACTTGAGGCACTCACTGAGAACAGATGCATCATTTACTTACGAGTGAGGGTATAACCCAAATCTGTCCATCAAATGCTGAAAAACTCTCATTTCTGACAGTCTGACATTCCCTTTTGGCTACTGATATATGTATGTACTCGTATATGGTAGGTCCGATATGTATAGTTTCATGGAGATGCTTAATCTACCATAACTTGCACATAATTTGCCTGTCAAGTTGCTTGGTTGATCTCGGAATGAGTCACGTGACAGCCAGGGAGTCGCCTCTTGAGTGGAGGTTAATTTTAAAGGATGCGCTGATTAAAATTTACGCACAAGGTCATTGG
This sequence comes from Drosophila limbata, assembly GCA_963924055.1. Lineage (NCBI taxonomy): Eukaryota > Metazoa > Arthropoda > Insecta > Diptera > Drosophilidae > Drosophila > Drosophila limbata. The sequence goes on along the minus strand of OZ001352.1, from coordinate 18,534,792 downwards.
CGATCTTTCGCCTTGCGTCGCTGGACATTAAAATTAATGCAGGGCATAAATATTGTGCAGCGAGTTGAAGCTGGATATGGAAGTTGTTGCAATACCAGTTCATTTCTGGCTTAATCAGCAACTGGTCCATGAACTTGGCTCTTGATCTGCCGTGGTTCATGGCAATTGCATTGCAGCTGCAACGCGCCAACGCTTAGAAAAGCGTTCAAACGACACACATACACACGCACGCACACTCACACACGACACATTTCTGTCATCATCAATAATGCCGACATAGAGAGAAAGAGAGGCAGACAGAGTGATAGAGAATTTGCTGTGGTTTTCCTGCCTTTTTACCTTCAGCTGCAAGCAAATTGGCACAATTTCTCCAGCCCGCAACGCGTGTTATGTTGCATACAACGCCATTTGGCCATATGGCCATGTGGCATCAATAACAGCAACTGTTGCAACAGCTGACATTTTGCGGCTGCAAACGTTCAACATACAACGTTCAACATACAACGTTCAACATACAACGTTCAACGTCCAACATTCAACTCTCTTTCGCAGATTTCTTACAATATTTAACATAAATTGCAGACACCGCACAGCTGCTGCCACCGCTGCCTAAAGCCAACCAACGTTCTGCTCGAGCTTTTACCTTTTGTTTATGAGGCATAACGGATTGATCTGAGCGTATGTAACGCATTAGAAATGGCAACTAAAAAAAATGCGAATACCACATATTTTTGGAAGCTTTACAAGAGCAAAGATAAAACTGAAAGAAGGAAGTAGAAACAATGAAATACAAATAAATAAAAAAAACATTCAGAGTACAGAAATTAAAAAAAATCGACGTTTTTAATATCAGATAAAACTTTCATTCCTTTTTGAATGCTTTATTTTACAGTAAACGCGGTAATTTCTGTTTTCCTAAGAAAAGAAGGGCATGATTAAATTTATCTCATACACTTTTGTTTATAGGCTTTCCTTTTTAAGTTGATATGTTTTGTTTTTAGCTCATTTTATTTTAGTTTTGTATTAATTAAAATTTTTTTTTAATATTTTTAAATTCAAAATATCGAAATTACAAAATTGTCTACCATTTTAAATGGTTTTTACTTTTATTTTTAAACTCGCCAGTTGTTTTCCTTCCAATTTTTTTTATTCATTATTTTAATTTAGTAGTTTTTGGGTTTCCCATTTTTATTTTCTAAATTTGCTAGTTCCCAATTCTTAGCTCCCTTTTGGTGTTTTTGAAATTATTTGTCAGAAAATCTTACAGAGAATCGTTCGAGTATTCATATTATTAGATCTAATATCTATAGTTTGTCTAAAGCATATCTGACATTCGGTGTTACCTTTTGCTTTCTTTTCCGTTGTGTGGCAGGCGGGCGTTGCATGATCTTTAATCAAACAGTTAGCGGCGCCGCCGACGCAGATTGGGGCAATTGCAACCTTGATAGGCGTCGCTCGTTTCCTCCCTGTCTCCCCATTTCTCCCCATTTTTGCAGTGTTCATCATTTGCCAGTTTTGGAGTGAATTTGAAGTGGGTTTTCGAATTGGAGCGCGTGCTGCGTTTCTAATGCAGCTGTGTCAAGGCGCTAACAAATTTATGTGGCCCAATGTGAGTGCTTCTCTTTCTCTGTCCCCTCTCTCCCTCTCGCTCTCTTGGTGCACGCTACTGTCTTGCGGCTTTAATTAACGGTCAACGGAAACTTATGCGCTTTTGTGTGCCACTTCATCTTCGTCTTCGGCTTCGTCTTCCTCCTTAGCTTCTTCTTTGTCTCTTCGTTTGGCCCCAACTGTTTTTCATGTTGTCTTAGGTTACCGAAAGCGTCGGTTCCGCTTTCGCATATTGCGCTTTTGCAGCTTTATTGTTTTTAATACCCTGTACTGACTGCATGAGGGTATATCAGCAATCCAATAGTTCTCAAAGCAAATACTGAAATTCCATAAATTACCCGAAGAAATACTCAAACGAGATTCTATAAAAGTAATGAGTATCTTTTGAGTTGAACCCTTTCTGTTAGCTTGCGCAGTTGCCGTTAGGGCAAGAAAAGGCGCCTTTTATTTTGTGGTTGGGGCAATATCGATACCAGATCCCTGCACTCGCCGCCTCTCTTCTTCTCTCCTCTCAGGCATGCTGGAATCTGGCTGGCATATGTCAATGTGCTTAATGCCTCACTGACGCTTCAGCCATAAAAGAGAGAGAGGTACGGATACATATATAGGGAAAGAGAACAAAAACAACTTGCGTGTATAGAACAACAACAAACGATCGCTGTCAACTTTTGTAAACTTCCGGTTAGAGCTGCTCGTTTGGTTTAAGCCATTAATGGATTTTTATGTTTGCCCATCGGCCCCAAAAAAAAAAAGAACCAACAATCCAGTAACAACAACGACTGGCGAAAAGAAGTTGAGTATGCTCTGTTTACAGATACCCAGCAGTTGAATGTGCAACTCAGAATTAATGATCGTTTTTAAATATATTAAAAATCGAATTGCTTTAAAACTATAAATTCATAAAGTGTGAAGATAATAAAGTTTCAGAAAACAAAACTGGACATTTTTCTACTCATGTCTAAAGGTTGCCCTTTTAATTCACTACTCCTAAATACAGGGTATAAGAAGGGTTTTATATCATCATCAGTTACTCGATGTATGCGTAATTCTAAGAATTCATTCACAAACGCTTAAGGTCAGTTGCTTTGTAGATTTTGGCTTATGACGACGACGACTTTCTAGCGGCGCTTTCAATTAATCAATGTTTGCCATGAAAATTTTCCTTGTTGATAAGCGATTGGCATTTCGGGGGTCTCGAGTCACGTTTAAAGTTTGCAACGATCTCTGGTCGGTCGCCTGTCAATTAAATTTGACAATTTGAGTTGAGTGTGTGTGCGAGCCTGAAGCGGAAAGTCGTTTATCATTTAGCGAAATCATTGTCACATGTTGTAGTACAATAAATGGAAAACGAGCAAAATGTACATGAGATATTCACAACAAGATGTTAAGGAGATGAGCTTGTATCATAACACAAAAGAAATCCATTGAGTTATGTCGTTCTCTCTCTCACTCTGTCTATGTTAACTTCTCTCTCTACTTCTCTTTCCTTCTGGTCTTCATCTACATTTCCATTTCCATCTTCAACTTAGACGTCGTACAATCACTTTCGGCAAATGCGGCAAACTCCTAAGTTCAATGTACCCCTCTCTTTCATAGTGAAGTTCGTGCAGACGCAAAGTTGATAATGATAATGATGATGATGATGGTGATGATGATGATTATGTGAATGTGGATGAGCTAAAGTAAAAAAAAAAATAACACAAGATATGATGGAAATAGACAATAAACAACAAACTTCAAACGACATTAAAGCGACAATGTTGCAGCATTGTCCACCAAAAGGCCATTAACAATTTATTCCCAATGTGCAGTTGACAATTTTAAATTGTAAAAGGTGTGGCAACACTGTTTGCCGTAAACAGCTATGAATTTAAATTAAAAGCTAGGGATACTAAAATAATTATTTTTAAAACTCGACAATGTTTGTGCAAGTTTTCTCTTTTTTCATATACATTTAATTGATTAAAATAGAAATTCTAGACTTTGAAGACAATTGCCTTGTCATCAATTTATTTTAAACTTATTTAGTTTATAAAATAAAAAAAAATGAGTATTAGCAATAAAAATATCAGGCATCCAAATGTCTCTTTATTCGATTTAAAAATTAATTTCATTTAATTAAATAATTTTTAAGAATTTACCAAATGTCTCAAATATTTTGACATTTTAAAGAGATTAGAGATTGACACTGTTTGTTATAGGGTATTAACTTTTCGAAACTGTTCGTTCTTTCTTGAATGAAATACAATTTAAGTAGTTGGCTTTATCCAAAATTTTGTAAGATCCGTAAGATCTATGTTTTCTTCTATCCACACACATGTCGTGTTGCGGCCCTGGCACTAATACAACATATATAGATACATGCTACGGTATTGTTGCTGCTTTTGTTTTTTTTGTCGTTTTTCGTTTGTGATTTTTGCATTACATTGCAAAATGCAAAACAATGAAACGCCATGAAATCATGAGCACTATGCAACAAAGTACAACATGCTACAAATGTGATGATAATTATAATTGTGTGCAGCGAAAATTGCAAACAATACAGCACCGACAACAACAACAACAACAATTGCAACAAATACACAGATAGTATACATAGTAGACGCACAAGTTTCCTTTTTGGCTTTTGCTTAGCTGTTAATTTTCATTTAATTGCTTGTACTCGCGCACTTTTGTTAATTTCCTGCATTACAATTTGATTAATTGTTGTTTCCATTTGCTTCATTTAAATGCACGCACGTAGCGCTGTAGTAATTGAAAGCACCATGCTGGACCATTCCTAACTCATCGCGTATCTCAAGCTTTATGATTGTGTTATTATAAACTTTAGTGTTAGTACAACTTAAAAACTATAAACAATTATTACAAATTAAATTTTGTAAGTACCTCTTTTTTTTTTGATAATTAAAAAACAAAATTTAATAAAAACGGTTAACCATGATATGAAAAACTACTTATACTTAAGATATTTCCACAAAACATTGAATGTAACGATATTTAGTACAATCGCTTTCTAGCTTAATCGAAATTTTCTTCCAAAATATAAATAAATAAAAACCAAGGCTTATTTATTATTATTATTATTATTCTTTATTGGGATTCCCAGCACTACAAGTGTAAACTTATTATTTAATATGTTAGTCACAATACTTGTATCCCTATTACTTAAGATTTCTATTGTTTAACCAAAAAGTTTCATAAAAAGCACTTAAAAAAAAACCTTTCGCAGGGCATTCCATCGTCGAGCATTCTCGATTAAAAAGATACGTGTTTTTATTGTTACCAGTTGCTAAATCGAAAATCAAAAGAATTTAAATGGGTAGCTTATGTCATCGAATCACTTTTGTGTGAATGAATGAATAATGCTGCTAAATGTGTTTTATTTTAAAATTAACTAAACTTGCACACACATGACAAGGCGAATAAATATTTGAAATTGCAAGTACAAAAGTTCCCAGCAATCTTTTGTCATGCTATAATGCAGCTGTTCTCTCAATTTGTATTATTTAGCTGGCAATGATTTGAAGCCAATTGAGAAATTCCTTGTCTGGTTAAATGATGCATATCTCTTAATTAATTTGTTAGGCAACAGATACCCTTTTAATAATATTTAATAGCTTTAAAAGGTCTTTCTTTGCAATACACAAATTCTTCTGCCAACTAAAAAATACATTGTTTAAGAATATCTTTGAAATGGGAACCTATTTCAGTCTTTTGACATTGACGCAACTTTTGACTAGCTGCAAATTATCAAAATATGCTAATTGGTCTCTTGGCAAGTTTATTGGATAATAATTGTCTTGGATTAGGTTTTAGAACCTCCCCTTCGCCCCCTGCCTCTGGCACACCTTCCATTGAAGTTCCCTATTTCATTATGCATGCACATAAATTATAGCGAAACTGTAAATTATTTGCCAAATTAGATAGATGGCAACTGGTTGGCCTTTTGGGTTGGCTATCTTGATCTTCTCTCCACGTACAGTGCTGCAATATTTTGTGATATTTTCGATTTTAAATCCAATTTCTTGTCAAGGCTTTTGGCTTCTAGAATTCTGTAGCTGCTTTGTAAATGTTAGTTTTTATTAGCTATTTATCATTTTATCATGGCATTAAATTAGCCTCCCGTTGCTTGGCCAACAGTTTACATCTGTCTCAAGCTCCTTTAAATCTGTAATTAATTAGTTCTGTCTTCAAGGAGTTCGTTTATTTTTCTCACGTGAAGTATAAACTTGAAAATTGGCAACTCTGCGCAGTTGAAAGCTAGAAAGCATTCAGAGCTCGTCGTTCAATAAGTCGTCTAATTATAAGCGCTTCATACATACAACTGCAAATGAACAGCGCAAACAATAGCAAATAAGCATGCTCGGCTAACAGATACTCTTTACGAAGAGCCAAAGAGATATATTTTCATAACTACAATTACAATTTATTTACTGTAAGGGTTTTAAGCATCAATATCAGCTACGATTCTCAATTCGGCCTATGCTCTACTTAGTGATACCCTCTCTTTTTATTTTATAGGTTCATAGGGTATACAAAAAGAAAACAAATAAAAGTAAATAAATAATATCGGAAAAGAAAAGTTTAGAGAAAGAAACGTTGCCTTTCACATTTCAAATTTAACAACAAGCCCAAAAACCGTTGCCCTGCCACGCCACACATGCCCCCTCCTCCCTGACCCTGCCCAACCTCCCCCCTTCTCTACGCCACTGGGCGGCCCGGCACAGTTTAAAGTGTGAATTGTTTTTGAGTTGTTTATAGAATTTAGCTGTTGCTTTTGTTGTTGTTTATTTATTATGAAGAACTGCGCGTTAGCAGTTCACACACTCGTAAACATTCCACAAGGGGCAACAGCAATAACAAAAATATATTTATTAATTAAAGTCGAAAAGCCCAAAAGTAGCAAAATGCTAAAATTGTGAAGCGCAGGCCAGCTGCAAAAATACGATTCCATAAAGTACACAAAGCCAATATACATATTGACTTTTCCCAAGCAAAATACAAAATGCAAAATGTATAAAAAAAAAACAAAAATAATAAAGATATGCTGCTCCGTTTCAGGGCCATGGGGGCGTTTCAGTGTGACACATACAGGAATGTGGCACAAATCTGTCAAACACCCTGACAATACATTATTTAAATCTACTATATATACAAATTTGTTCACGAAAATGGAAAAACTTTTTTATTGTACAATATATACGCAGATATTTATTTTTGATGCTGATGTTTTTTATGGCAGGCATTTCCACAAATTAAACGCACACAGCTTTCCCATCTCAGGGTCATCATCATTGGCATCGTCATAACTTAATACTACATATAAACAAAAATAAAAGAAAATTGCAGTTGAATTTTTGTCAAACATCAGCCATTAAATGAATGCCGAAATCAGCAAACAGTTAAGATTGATTTTTAAAATTTTGAAAACAACTTTGACATTAAAATTTTTGCAAAAATCCATAAAAAGGAAATGCAGTGTATCTATATTTACGACAAAATCGAAATACACTTTTGATGTGTGTGTGATACTATCCGAAAATAATCTCACATCTATATATTCGTCAAGTAAAATACATTTGCATAATTTTCTATTGAACAAAACTGTTAAAATGTTCAAAGACACCTTTAAATTGCCAAAATCAACGACAACGAATATATATATTTAAAGTTAAGTTTAATGACTTTTAGCCGCTTGATAAAATGAGGCATTGATGAGCACGTCCAACAACCAAGACAGTCAAAACCAACAACAACAAACACCACCAACACCACCAGGCGAACCACTCTTTAGCTTGATTGAGCATTTGTCAATTTCGTTTTCAGACGCAATCAATTTTAATGCTATAATATTTCATAATTTTTGTAATTTATGCGATTTGAGTGAAAATTTATATGGTATTCATTAAATTGCCAAAAATGTTGCCCATAGCTGTTAAATTGCTATACTTAACGGCAATAGAAGCACATTTTTGCTTTGACTTTTGGTTGTATCACGGAAATAAGCATTGGGTCAAAGTTATGAAAGTTTTCTCGATGATTTGGAGCACTTAAATGTACAAAGCGTGTGTCATATGAATAATATATAACTTTTAAATACGAAAATCAGAAATAAGACAATAATAATCAAAATAAATAATAAAGTTTGGGGAAAGCAAGAGAGTTATAAGATAAGAAATGATTGAAAACTGAAATTACAAATTGTAAGGAAGATTTTTGTAATTTTGACCAATTCAAAGCGAAGTGAGTTTTTAGAACAGAGCTCTTTGCTTTTTTTTTTTTACGAATTGGCGCCTGCATGTCGGCTTCTTTGCCGTCGACGAGCAAAACAACAAACTCAAAATGCAGATAAAGAAGTGACTACAAACATTTAGGACGAGAACGATATTAATCTGAGCGTTTCAGATCATAACTATTTATGTTGCTATGCATATTTCAAAACTCATTTTCATAGACAACACGTAACTGTGTCATGGTTAGATAATCTAAATAACCGTAGAATTTTCACGTATACATAAATTAGCACATTCAAGTGTAAATATTTTCCGAAAGCAACATTCTTTTTTTTTGTTTTTCATTTGTTGTTAGCTGTAAACTGACAAAATTTCCGAGATAATGCTACTTGCAACTAGTACGCCAATTAGTCAACCAACTAACTGGACAGTGGGGCTGAGCAACTTTGAATGTCATTTGCTACAAACAATTTTCTTTTCCATGATATTTTGATTTTGGTTTGGTTTGTGTTGGGCAGGTCTCCTTCCTCATTAAGAAAGTTATGAGAAAATCATTAAGATTTACATTTTCGCTTGATTATTCTTTAATGTTGTTTTTTCACTTTTAGACAATTAAGGCTTATTTCTGGCATTATTATGTTTTTATGAGTATAAAAAATGTTCTTCTTTTATTTTGGGCAAAATAATGATAGGTAAGAACTTTGATCTCTCTGAGTCGGTTTTATTGTTTTTAAATGATTATTGAATGTCGTTAGCGGTAAATGGTAAATGGGTCAAACCAAAAGTTGCCTAACTGGCCTCAGTCCTTAATCCAATGCCAGTTGTAGAAGGCCTCCCGCCTTCTCCTCCTACTGAGAAGTAGTTTTATATGCGCATCTAAAAAAAAAAGCTGTAAATTTATGGTCACCTCAGCTTAAGCTGCTATTTAAGTAAATGTTAAATCTATAGCTTCAGGCTGGGTTATGGTAAATGCATTAACTTTTAATGGCCTTTGATAAATGATGCGCGAACATCTTAAGAAGTTGCACAACTCATCGCATCGTGAAGTATGTATTTAATATCATATAAGTGAGAAGCTCCTAAAAAACGAGTAGCAAAACTTAAGTACATCGGCAAGACATCATTAACATTATGGGCTTAAAGTAGAAAGTTAAATGAGATAAAAGTTTTGGTGCTAAAGTGGGCGTTAATATGCCCTAAAACCAAAAACATGATATATAGTATGTGAGGTTGCTTGCTCTGTTTTAAATCCCTAGAGATTTTGAAAACCACCAATCAAAATGTCAATGTATCCGAACTATCCGAGATTTCATTATTCCGACAAATTTTCTGAGACTTATTAATTACTAGCATTTAATACGTTTTTTATTTGATTAAATCGATCAACAAATATTTTCGGATATGAAAGCGGATTTCTAGAACATGCCTGGAGGGAAAAAAGTATATATATTCTAAGGTCATTTTAAAAATTCTAAACAAACTAACTTTCTATTTGCACCTATCTTTTTTACTTGCAGAACCCAACGAATACTACAAGAAACCTCCTACCCCTCAAACTCGGCTGAACAAGAATTTTGAAAAGGTAAACTATGAGATAAAACAAATGAAAATTGATTTGAAGTATACAGTGTGGCAGTCATAAAGCAAAACTTGGACCCAAGGGTCGTTTATCAAAAGGCATATCGAGAAATAAAACGCACAGTTTACAGTCTCACACGGTGCATTGCATCATTAACTTTGAATCAGTGTGCCGCATTTAGATAGGAGAGGTGTCTATGCAGATATGTACCTGCCACAAATGTATCTATGTATGTGTTGAGTTGCGTTGTGTTGTGTTGTGTTTCTCTGTATACTTATACTATGCACTCGTATCTCAACGGCGTCAAATTTCATTTAAATTGAATGAAATTAATTTGACATGCAAGTTGTGTTGAGTCAACTCAACTCTCGACTTTTCTGTCTGTCTGTCTGCCTGCCTGCCTGATTGTTGTAGCTTTCAACAAAGCGTTATAGTTACACGTGTACAGATGCAGATGCAGATACAGATACGCACAGATACGAGCTGCATCTGTAAGATAGATATACAGAACACAGATGAAAGCAGCGGCTCCTCTTGTTGCACATGTCGAGCAAAAATCAAAATGACAGCCCACAGCCGGGAGAGAACAGGACCGAGACCCAGGCGCGCATTCGATAGATACAATAGTTGTCTTCAGATATATCTCATGTGTGTGTGTGTGGGGGATTGCTTATAAATAGCAACAGAAATGATCTATGCCTAGCTGCCGGGCTGCGCTTGCATCGCTTATAAGATTCTATCTATTCCTACCTATATGAAATATTTTTCATCAATTTTCACTTAGAAACGGAACAGTTTCCCCCGTTGCATTGCCAATTGCGTAGGCGTCTCTCTACTTCTTTCTCTCTTTAATTTTTTTTGCATTTGATTTACTTCATTTATAACACTTTTCTGCCAGCTTTTTCTTGCCGTTCCGTTATGTTCCTTAGTCTTGTAATTTCTTAATAAATAAAAACGCGTTTGGCGCCCCAAGTCTTTGGCATCTATTAGATATGTATCTGAGCAATGTATCTAGCAATGACTTTTGTGCTTGCTGCAAATGAATGATTGTTTTTCATTAAATTTGTTTTTGTTTTGCCATTTCTAGTCTTTGCCTTTGATCTGTTATGTGGGACTGTCTAAAATCAGATTGGATTTGTCATAAGTTCAGGGGGAATTCTTAAGGCATTACTTTACCAATTGCTGTATATTTAGACGTAGGCAGCTAAAAACATGATCTATTACCAAATCTACATAAACTAATTTATGTATTTTATTCTTAGATCTGACAGTTAGCCTTGTTAGCTTGGATGTAGATATATGTATCTGTAATGCAATTTCCCGTTTCCTAAGTGACATGACTTTACTTGTATAAAAGTGTAATTATGTAATTTTAAATACACTGTGTCAGTCTTAGCTTAACCCTATCAGTTAAACACAATAATAAAGGTCAGTTTTGCGTGTAACGAGCTCCTCTCTCGTCGCTTCTCATCGTATGCAAATACCATGCTAAATAAATACTTAAAAGTCAGCGAAGCATGCTAGTTGCCAGTGCATTCATAAAGCCTCCTTTCCCCTCCGCCTACTACGTTTATTCACACGCATAACGCCCAAAATGGCAACCAAAGTTAACTTGCAACATTCGCATGACTTGAGCGCCACCTAGCGGCCTGGGAAGAAACTTTGGGCTGTTGTATTTTATATTTAAGATAGTTATATATAGTTAGATATAAGTAGATAGTCATATATTGCATACTAATATCCTCTAAATAAATGCTAATTTAATCTATTTTTACTTTCGTAAGGGAAATTTTAATTTTAACAATACATATCGGTTTTATAAACTATTTTCTCAGTTTCAAAATAAAGTAAAATCAAATGTAATTAAATTGAGGAACTTACAAAAGTACGAAATTGATGTAATTATATTTCTTTTATAATTCGAAATGATTTTCCTTTGTCTACCTCCTTTCTGAAAATTGGTTGAATATTCCTAGGGTATCTACTATTCAAGCAATTTGAAACTAAAGCCTTAAAATTTTTTTATTTTTATTTTTTTAATTTTCATCTTTAATATATTATTTTTTTTGTGCTTGTTGCTGTATTCGCGTAATCAGGGTGTAACAATTACGCGTCTTGAATTGCGGGTTGCCGAGATGCAGAGATACAAGTCGACTCGCTAGATGGCCAGATAGATATAGCCAACTTGGCTCTGGGTCTGTTACAGACTCTGCCGCGCCCCGTCACGTCTTACGTGTTAGTTGTGCCATGCTCCGAGTACGAGTACGAGTACGAGTACGAGCTGTTCTCATTCGATGCATGCCCAGTCAAGACGAGAATCGAGACTTGGATTGAGTTGAGCTGAGCTGAGCTGAGCTGAGCTGATTTGAGACTTGGCATGCGAGAGTGCGAATGCGAATGAATATATGTGAAATAATTTTGAAATAATAGACATATCAGCGGCAGCAGCAGCAGCTCAAGTCTCTCTGGCCTTTGTTAAGATTCTTATTTCATTTCAAATTTTTGTGGTTGCGCTTTGCATTTGATTGTTTTGCTTCATGCTTAATTAAACGCCATAAACTTGGCTATCGGTATAGGCCATTATATTTACGATTTCACATCAGTTTTACGATATAACAGCAACAATGAAATCAAATATTCAATTTTTAGAATGTTCAAATAATGAGTACTCTTAATGTGGGTGTGACGCCGCCCCGCCAAATATGCACAGTTAGTTTTATAGCGAACGAAATAAAGAAAAAAATTACATCAAAATTGGTAAAAACACGTATAACTTATACTTATAAGATAAATGAGCAAATGGCATTTGCAACGTGTTTGTGGTAGGCAAATTGTTGACTATTAAACAAATTGCTACAAAATGGGAATTTTTATTCTTTTTTGAGAAAGGAACTGTCAGAGCTGTTGCCCATATTCGATCGATAACTTATGGAATTCAACTTGTGACCAGGTAACTGCTGAAAAGGAATGCATAAGGAATGAATAGAAATAAGCAGTCCCAAGGGAACCAAGCAGCTGCTGAAATATACAGATAATGGGTAGTTTTTTGCAGGACTGGAATTAAGGTCAACAGTAGAATTAAAAGAATGAACTGAAAGAAATTTGTGTTCTCTTTCTGGGATGTTAATTTAAGGAAACTACTGCGATTCTTACAATAAGTTGAGCTAAAATGTTATCTGTCTTATGTTCTGTTAAATATCTGATAGTAATTTAAGTAAATTTGCTTGGGGATTGCAATGTTTAAGTTGATATGTGCTTCGATCTCATAGAGGAAATCCGCCCCTGTTTGTTTAGCCATGTAAAACGATTGATATTAAATCAATTGCTTATCGAGACATTTGCAAGCGTAACATTCTTTCGATGAATATCGACATTGCCTCGCAAAGAGCACAACGAACAAAATTGTTCCACTTGAGTTGGGAAATACAGAAGAACAACAACAACAAAAACAATAACAAAAACAGCACATACAACAAATTAACAAAAGCAACAAGCAAAGTAGGGGAAATAATTTTGCGCGATCATTGTGCTGAATCTACTCATTGAATTCTATTTGTGGATGAATATCCCGCTCTCTCTCACTCTCTATATCTGTTTCTCTCTCACTCTCGCCTTATATGCCGAGCTTATTTTTTCATTTTCAATAGCGACTTTTGCTTAGATCAAAACAAAAACAACAACAGGGTCGTATAATTCAAATGAAATTGAAATTAAGTATTGATTGCAATTGGAACTGCACACAGTGCAAACTGACCATACAAACACACATCTATACACACACACACATATACAAATGCACACAGAGTTGCAATGCAAATTGAGCAACGACCATAAATTATAGGCGATATGGCAACGCCACGCGATGCGCAGCGCGCTGCAGCGAAGGTAGCTATTAAAATGGCCAAGAAATCGACAGCAAATGAATGGCAAAAGTAACTGGAAATCGCTGCAAATTAAGTAAATCAGTAGTTTTTGCGCATAGCTAGGGGAAAATCAAGAGCGGACTAAGTTAGTTAGACATATTAGTTGCTTGCGCGACAGTTTGACAAGCAGTGTGACTCGCAAACTGTATGCGCAGACATCGCATAGAAATAGGCTTGAGAAAAGTGGCTTAAATATACAGTTTTAATTGTTTTGACTAAATTTGAAAAATACATTTGCCAAGAAACAGCTTTCCTTGAATAGATATTATTTTCCTTATTTTATTACAGACGCTTTTGGTTTTGAAACGTTAAAAAGAAAATAATGAGATTCATTGGGTTTAACTATCTTTAAAAAATTTCTATATACCTTTTTTTATTTTGCTAAAACAACTACTTAGTTACGTATATAAATGGAATGTGTATATTCTTGATCGGCATCAGTTTATTTGCTCATATTTATTCTAATTTGAGTTGCTTTGCTCATATTTATTCTAATTTGCCTTGCTTTGACATTAATGTTCTGTCTGCATCATTGTCTTCGACAATATGCCATTTTCGTCATCATCTATGTGTCTGTTCTCTCTTTCTATCTCTCTATCTCTGTTTGTGGCCTTCGTCCATGTGTCACGGTTTCGCAAGCATTGGCTTTGAAATGAGCCCATCAGAGCATCATACATTTTCCATTGTTGTTGCCGTCATTTTGTTGCCTGCTGCTATTTTTGGCTTGAGCATTTAACTAATGCATTTGGTTTTAACAAACTACGAGTAATGAGCAATTGTAATAAAAATACACATATGTATTTATCGTGTATGTATTTGCTTTGCAATGTTTAATGAGGTCGTTTCCTTACCTTTTGGCATTGGGGTAAGGAATGTTTACAAAATATTTGTCAACTGTTGCTGCTAAAACTATGCCTGATGTATATGCAATTTATGATCTAATACCTTATGAGTAATGCGAAACTTAAGAATCTTTTATTAATTTGAATTACGAGTGGTACATGAGACTGGTTTTGGATTTGAACACTTTAAGCTACTCTTAAATAGAACTGAAGTGGCTAATTTCTACTTGGCTTAGGAATGCCTGTCAGCGGCCTGGCAATTCTATTTACAGTTTGACAGTTTCGTTAAGCTCTAGTTGTGGCTTAGACTAGGTCTAGTTTGAACGTTTTTAGAAGAAAATCAGGCGCGTTCTTTGAATCTCTGGATATTTCAATAAAAAAACAACAGATTGAAATGTGACAAGTTTCAACAAATTATTAATTGAAATATTGGTATTCTTTAAACAAAACAAAAATGCATTTAAAAATGGCACTTGCGCATTTTTATTCAATTTATAAATGCATTTAATTAAGTTTAACTAATTGTTAGAATTGGCTGCTCGGTTTTTGAAGTTTCGACAATTGCATTTGCATTGCTTTTGACTTTATATGTATGTGCATTATTCTGTTAAATATGCCTGAATAGAAAACTGAACTCTGTGCCGAAGCATAACCAAAAAGGTTGACTGCAACTCCTTCGTAAGACTTCAGAGGTGCAAGTTCAAGTGCTTGATGCAACAATAACAACAGGATCTCTGATCCAAATGAGCATGACAATAAACTGCGACTGGGACTGCATCTGAGTTGGGGGGCAGCAATCAAGCCCCAGATGCGGTCACATTAAAGTTATGCCGGCCGGCAGATTACTGATTGAAGAGTTAACCCAAGAGAGAGAGAGAGAGAGAGAGAGAGGGACATTGACGGAAACTGGAGAGATGAAGGGGGAAGAACGAGAACTAAAAACCAGATTCAGAACGCAAATGCTTAGTCATCGATCTTGGCCTAATGCAAAACAGAGAAACAACAGTCAACCAGTGGCTACCGTGACTCCATAGCTTCCCAATCGATGACTCAGCCCTGGCGAAATGTGCTACCAGTTTAGCACAACAACACCAACAACAACCTCTGCAACAACAACGTCATCATCTATGGAGCTGAATTCTCGTCTCGCCGTCGCATCTGCTGCTGTCCTACTCCACTTCTTGTGTGCCGGCCAAGAGTTGAGCGTTGAGCACCGAGCACAGAGATTTTCAACGCTGTGTTTAGTATATTTATGCTCCGTCATGCTTTGGCGCAACGCCCTCAACTGGCAATGCCCTCCAGATACACATGTATCTTATGGATACCTACACACATTCCTTCGCCCGTGAGTACGTGTACGTTTTGTGGTGTACTCTCTCAATTAGTTATTCATATAACGTGCTAAAAAATACAACAACAAAAATAAGCAAAAAAAATAAAAAAAATCCTGTTGTTGATTAAGGCCCGCATGCATTGGTCGGTCGGCTACTTACCCGACTGTCTGGGGGAACTCATCCTTTTAGCTATACACATTGTTTGCTGTCTGCTGCTTTGACAAAACTTTGCATGTCATGTTGTCATTATGTATGGTTCCTTACCCTTATCCATGTGCCTCAGCATCAGCCTCAGCCTGTGCCAAAGCTAAAGCCCATGCTCGAACTCAAACTCGAACCCAAACCTCAGCTCAGCTCAAGCCCTGACATTGTTTGTCTACTACTTTGGTCGCCTCGTCTGCAAATCCCGTCCCGTCCCGGATATTCATAGACAATATATGTAAGCACTTATCATCGTATTAGGCTTCACGCCTTTTGTCTCATCTCAGCTTTAATGCCGCGCGTTCGTTGTTTGCTCAGCTCATCTGCTCAGCTTTGGCTAAATACACTCTTTGTTGGCTCTGGTGTTGTAGAATCAAAAAATCGAGTAGCCTGATTTTATCCATTTTTATCATTAAAGTTTGATAATTTAATATTAATATTAAATTGTTATTAATTACGGAACACCATAATTGAAATTAAAATCTTGTTGCCAAAATAACAATGTTTTAGAAAATAGCAATTTGTACAAAAATGATTAAGTTAAGCATTATGCAACACTTCAAGATGCATAATTCATTGAAGATAATTTAATGTGATTTAATTTAACGTTGATTTAATCATTAAAAACCTGAAGCAATATTAAATTTAAATTTAAATTGCAGTCATTTAGAAAATTCTTAATATTTTATTAAATTAGTACAGCGATATAATTTATAATTAATAGCAGGTTAAGTCTGACTTTAGCTTTTTTAGTTAGCTATCGGATCTATTTGTTTAATATTAAATTTATAAAAAAAATATTATACTTAACTACAGTTTTATTTGCAATGCTCGGCATACTAGTATTTTCTTCCCATCTTTCCTTTTTTCCAATAAAATGTTTTACTGCGATTAAAAGCCTGTGTCATTGGTCTAATTTAATTTGATTCAGATAAGAGCAGTGATTACCAAACTGTAATTGTTGTCTGTCAAATTGCAGTCGCATCGCTGTCAAACTGTCAACACGTTAAGTGACAGCTAAACTGTAGCAGCGCTTGTCAAACCGCTGCCAGACAAATAAAGATGAACGTTAATGAAATTCCCGTTCTGCGAATCTTTGAATCGCTTTGCCATCAATTCGATGCGATATAAACAAACTCTGGTTCTATTCTCTGTGCATATTTCAATTGATCTTATGAGTCAAGCTACCATGTTTAGGCATAAATCGACGTTCTCTAAGCCAAAATCGAAACCTGGTCGCGATGCGCGGGGTGGGTCAACACGGGAGGCAGACAGTGGGCCGCATGAGTGATGTCTTTGGCTTGGCTGCTGGATAAGAAAAAAAAAAACAGTGTTAAATGCGAAAAGGAGAGGAGAGAATTCTCGAGGTCAGCCACTTTTGTTGCGCACAAACCGCTTTGGCCTCCCCTCCAGCCGTTCAGCTACCTGTTGTTGTTGTTGATGGTGCTATTCTCGGGCACTCTTGACCAACATAAACTCGCATCATTATGTACATACACCATAAATGTTAGAGAAGAAGCATTAGAACTTTTTGAAGACGTTTGTAACGCTTAGATGAAAGTAGAAACAAATTTGGAATAAAATTTTGTTGATTCATAATAAAAATATTTTTTTTTAAGTCTTCTCGTATTCATTTCGAAATTTAATTATGCTTAAAGTTGTTAAACATAAATGATTTCAAATAGATTTGATAAGTTATAATCATCTAGGAATTAAAATCTAGTTCATCTCAAGATCAATTTGGTTTCAAATATAATTAAAAAGCTATTTGATATTTAAATAGCAATAAGTAAATAAATGTAATCAAAATTATTCCACAATCTTTTGATAGTAAATTGTTCTAAATTTGTTTTAAAAATTATTAAATGCGATTTCAAGTTCAATTTTAATCAAGTAATCGTAAAAATAAGAAAATGATTTAAATTGATGATGGTTGTATTTAAAAATTGATCTTTTCTTATGCTTAATACTCTAACTTCATTTGAAGAGTATGTGATACATTGAATTCGGTTTGCTGCTTCTCTTTTTTTGTTCTGTTTCTGTGCTGCCTTCGCTGTCCGGTTTCGCAAACGTTGCAGTTGCTGTTGTTGTTGTTGTAGTTGTTGCTGCTGCTGTCGTGTGTGGTTTTTACTTAATTTACTTTACAGTTATGTTTTGGCTTTCCGCTTGTTAGGCAAACAGCAGCAGCAGCAGCAGCAACAAGAACAACAACTTGCAGCAGCAGCAGCGCAAATTGATGTGTGTATCTGTCAGATACTTTTGCTGATTCTGTGTGCAGCATTTTGGATGCAGGGGCAGCAACAGCGTCGTCTACACTTGACATTTTCTGGGTGTGCTGTGAGGCGTGGGCAAGACACACACAAAAGACAATTTCATAACTGATCCGTCATGCCAAACGTAGCAAAATAAATATGTGTTGTACATAAATAATATAAAGTTTAATCTCGAAATAAATGGCAAAGGTTAATGCCAACAAATTTGTACAAAACCACTTAATAGTTTATTTGTCTTTGTATTGGGCATTTTGCTATTATTTCACATATTTCTGTTTAGGTCAATCCTACAGTTATGCAATCGATTTATACTTATATATTTTTTTATTTTTTTTTCTTCCACTTTTTCATTACGTATACGACAGATGTTTTTATGTTCCTCTCATCTGTCTCTGTTTGTCTGCTTTGTTTGTCTTTGTAATTATCAACGCCATTAAAAATTAATACGTACAAGCTTAAATCAATAACGAATTTTGTTGTTTTTACTTTTAGTGTGTGTTGCGTGTTGATTTTATATCTTTGATTTTTATTGGTGCATCCATTTCTTACACCTTCTACTTAAAGAAGTGACAACAAAGAGGTTTATTTATTGAAGCTATCGGCATTAGAAGCATGGCACAGATTGTAATTTATCGGATCTTATTTCATGCGTGTTTTTCCAACAGTATATGGGTTATTGTGTCATAATCAGATGACCTTAGCATATAGGTCTATAGATAAGCTTTGACCCAAATTTGGGAAAGCCTTTTGAAATGGGCTACAAATTGTTTATTGTCCAGTTTTTGTAATAAGTCAACAAACAAAACAGAATGACATGATTTAAAATCTTCAGATTAAGCTAAGAAATATATGAAAAAAGTTCTCATCAAAATATGTAATATCAAATTATTATACGCTAATTCTTCTGTTTTTTTCTTTACAGAAATTTAATAATTGACAATAATTTCATTGGCACAAATCGGTGAGTAAATTCAAGTTTTTCCTTTTTTTAGTTTAGCTCTATCAGTCAGCATCATCGATCACTGTGTTCTTTCAATCCGTTGCAATCGTTTTGAAAAACATTACGACACAACTTGAATTGTGTCAAAAGAAGCCAAGTTGTCATTGCATAACCATAAACAACAACTTAATTAACATTTGCTATTCGACTTTTTTGGTTGCTACTTACAAAAAAAGTAAGAAAAAAATACAGAAACAAACTGACAACGTAGCTCATATAAAAAGTAGTCAACGACTTCCGTTGCCAAAGTGCAGCCAACACTCAAAAGCACGAGGTGTCTTAAGACTAGCTGCATTTGAGAGTTGCTCGGGCTGCATATGTCTAAAAACAACACACCGGGACGATTTCCGTTTGGAAAAACAGCTAACTTTTTAATTGCAATAGACGAATTGACAAAAAAAAAAAAAAAACAACTGCAACGAAAGAGAGTTATGAAAATGGGGGCTTAAATAATTGCCACGGCAATTGATAGAGTAGGCGTTGGGCTTGAACAGAAATCCAGCAAATAATTGGAGTAATTTAATAAATTGAATTTAGAATTGAGCTGCGTAGTTGTATACCCTGTAAACATAAAATAAGAGTATACATGTATTAGGCAGAAGCGCCAACAATTGAATAGTTTATGGTTCATGTAAAACTTAAATTATGAAGGCATCTATCTCAGAGACTATAAACGGTGGTAAAAAAACTACTCCAAAAATTTAAGAATATTTAAGATTTTCATACTTTATCACAGCTAATTAAACTGTGCTGCCAAACTTAGTCAATGCAGAAGTTAATAAACTATTTAAAGAGTTTAGAGAACTTTGTGGCGCCATCTAATGAAAAGCTTTTATTTTTTTTAAAGGGTGTCATTTAGTTAAATGCAGTCACTTAGTCACTCTTTGCAAAATTTTAAATGCTTAAAAATATTTTAAATAGTGCAGAGTATCCATTTATGGTAATAATTCCAAATGTTTTGTTGCCATAGAAACCAATGAAAATAGGCATTAATCAAATGCATCATGGCATCGATATGTGTTTTTGGCTTGGCCAAGTTTTGTTGTTAACCCTTTTAAAAATAGAATGTACGAGCATTTAATTTAGTATTCTATTATCATAATGTGCACACAATTGCCTAGAAGCATTGTGTGCCCCCACATGGCTCAGTTCTTAGCCTAATTGGAATTGACGATCGAGTGAATGGCCGACAGCAATTAGCGTAACGCCTGGACGCGCCCACATTCAATCCGGAGCGGACAGAACCGAACCAAAGAGAGCCAAACCGGACCCGGGATCCAACATAAAATCATGGCCCCAAACAATGAACATTTTATGCTGTTGTTGCTGCTTGTCTCGTTTGTTGTTTGGTTCTTGTTGTTGGCTCTATGAACGCCAGCGAAGCGCATTAAAAACTAAAGTTTAGTTAGCGCATCTGTTGCACATGTGCGGGGCGTGGCATTTGGGCAGCTAACGATTCCATGCTGCTGCTCACTTTAATAGTTTTTTTTCTTTCCTGTGCTTCTATTTTT
Organism: Drosophila limbata; assembly: GCA_963924055.1. NCBI lineage: Eukaryota > Metazoa > Arthropoda > Insecta > Diptera > Drosophilidae > Drosophila > Drosophila limbata. The sequence continues at coordinate 18,514,288 of OZ001352.1, read as the reverse complement.
TTCGGGCAGGCTGGCAACATTTGTGGACTATTTGTAACCCAGAGGCGCATAAATATATAAATATATCTTTTTATTTTTTTCTCTCTCTGCATATCTCAGCCACATACAAACGGCGACATTAACCTCAAAACCTTAACATATAAGCCAAGAAGAAGAAAAAGAAAAAAAAACACAGCCTACGCATGCGCCGATTTGTTTTTGCTTCTTTTTTTCTTTCTTTACCTTTTGTTGGGCTTTGTTGTAATGCGAAAACTTGAGAGGCAGACAAAGCGCTGAAATGAAGCTAATGACGAAGCGTGAATGCTCTTTGGACACATTGAATTTCTATCTATATAATTGCATGAGAAATTGACGCTTGACGGACAATGACCAAAGATGACTGGTGTCAAATATAACCATAGATCATTAATTGATGAGCTCTCCATTGTAAGCCATACTCTGAGTAGACTCATGATTGAAGCTGTCGGCTAGTCAATGCAGAAAGTGAGAAAAAATTTAGAAGCACAAAGAGTGTCAAGTTTTGCCTTGGTTGAACAGAAGATATTTTTGAGTTGAAGGCTGATTTCGGATTGAGTTTTCTTTTTGAGAAAAATTCTATGATATCGAAAAGACAATATATTTTTATATATAGTATAGTTTAAACAAAATGTCAAACGCTTTTAACAAGATAAGGATTGCATAATGATTTTCTGATAAACCAAATTAGGGTAGAGTCATTTGAATTCTTTTATAGCATATCGGGTGTATAAAGTTTCAGTATTTCTAAAATGCCTAAAACTTGAAACTCCGGACATTTTTTTCGGCAAAAATGGGTTGCTTTAAAAATATTTCAAAAATTTATTAAATTAATAATTGTTTGTATTGTTTTAATTATATAAAAATCAATTTCAAAGTATATTGATCAGGCCTGTTCGGGTTTTCACTTTTTATTTTATAGCATTTAGTGAAATTCATTTATTCACTTTCCATTTAGACTAAGTATTTCAGAATGATCGTTTATCACTTTATATGACTTAAACTCATCAACTCAAAGTGATTTCAATCCGCAGAATTTCGCCGAAATGATATTAGAGCAGTTTGAAAAAATTCATTTCCGCAAGATCTTACCGAAAGTGAAATCCGGAACAGGCCTGGATATTTAATTTAATACAAACATTTTTAAAATCATCTAAAAAAATTTGCAGAACATGGCTCGAAAACTTGTGTTGGCCTGAATTTTTTAATTTTAAGCCAACTATCTCAAATAAATTCATTATTTTCAAAGAATTTATAAAGTTAGCTCTACCAAAACCTAAGGTGGTTAGAGTACTTGTTTCTTCTGCTAAGTGTAGAGTGTATAGGGTATAGCGCAGACCTCAACATTCCGGCACACACTTGAGGTGTTCTTAACATATTTTAATTGAGCCCGAGGATCAGGAGGAGGGCGGGAGGGGAAAAGGGGGCTGGCCGCGTCTGTGGGGCGTGTTGCTTGCTAGTGGTTTACCTGGGTGGGTGTGTACGAATTTAAATTTTTAACATGTAACTCATTTTGAATGCAAATAATATAATATTTTTTTATATTGCGTTTGTGTGTGTGTTAAGTTAAGTTCAGTTCGCGTGCAGCTTGTGGCAGCCACAAAAAAAAAAAGCGAGGAGTTATAGCAGACACGCGAAATGGGTCAGGCCGCTGGCGACTCTGTTTTGGAGACTGAAAAGTGAGCGTGGCAAGCTGCAGAATGATTAAATAACCAAGAACTGTTAGCTTTTGTTGTTGTTGCTGTTGTTGTTGATATTAATGAAGAAATTTGACAACTTTAACATTGGCCGGGGTTACATTTTGTGTTGCGCGTTGTTGGTTGATGGATCTTGAACTGTGTGGCTAATGAAGTGAATAGCTTGCTGAATATTCCCCACAAGAGATACTTTTACCAGACCAGACAAGTCAAACAGATGCAAGCAATTTGCAGTTGCAGTTGCAACAGTTGGCGCAACATGCAAATACGAGTATCTTGCAGATACAAACGGACACTCAAAGCTACGAAAATTGAAAACAAATTGCACGAATTGTTTGATTTGCAGCTTAGAATGCAAATGTTGCAGTTTACAGATACGGATACGAATGCAGCTAGATATCTTTGCAACTGACACCCTGTAATTGTAGCAGATGTAGTGCATATAAAATTGATTTTATCCGTACTTTTGGAGTGTGTACAGGGTATCTCTTAGTCTGGCACTGTCTACAAGTTTATTCATTGTTGTTGCTGTACAAATTTGCTGCTGATTTGGCAAATTTGCAATTGACTCTCACTCCATTTCCATTCCCCGACTTGGCAATAGATACAGTTGCAGATACTGTGAGTGTATCTCAAAATGGACATGTATGTCGCACAATCGCTTACAAATTGCAGAGAAGAATGTGCCAGTGATAACTCAATAACTATGATTAAACAACAGCACCCAACAACTGGCATTGGCCAAAATGCAAGCGAACAGATACAATCTTAGATTGATTTGTATCAAAGTACTTGTATCTCGTATCTGATATCTGGTAGCTGGTATGTGCCGACAGTTAGCGAAAGTGCACATAGCAAGTGGCCTTATCGATGTTGAAATTGAAATGTTAATGAACTGAAAATTTTGCGTGTCGAATTGTCGATTGTCGGGAGATCGCACTGTTGTTGCCAGAAGCAGCAGCAGCAGCACCAACAGATTGTAGCTCCAGATATAAAGTAACAGATACAATGATATCGAGAAAAAAGCATAATAGAAATGCTGAAATACCAAGATTGTTGATTGTTCAATTCGAAAGGTAACAGCAACAAGAAAAACAACAACCGCTATACAACTACAATAAATGCCCAACATCATTTCACACTTCACTTTCCATTTTGTTGTTGTTGTTGCCTGAAAAATATTTCAATTAATGCAGCTATATATGACTTTGGCCAAAATAACAAATATATATAAAAAAAAAATTTTATGAAAATTTAAAAATAAACTTTAATTATTTTATCACGAAAACATTTTCATATCTAATACTACGAGTCATTTTTGATTCCAATTGTTTTGCGCTTTGCAAAAATCATCAAAAATTGTTTTCACGACTAAAGTTTTTTTTTAATAATTTTTTTTTTTTTTTATTTTACTTTTGTTTATGTTGATGGCGTTGCGTTTGGCACGTTTTGCGAATGCACTTGAATTCTTTGTTGTTGTTGTATTGTGTGTGGGATGTTGGTGTAAGGTCTTCAAATATGAATGGAAAATTCAATTGAAGTTGTTATTTTTACTGCTGGTCATGATAATCGTGAGCTATATAACGATTTATGTGTCATATTTTAACACCTTCGATCTTTAAAATGGTACTTTTGGTCATTATTTTTCAGCCTGTTTATCATTTTATATGGAACTCTATTTAGCATTTTCATTCAATTACTAAACAATAATTAAAATATTTGCAAAAATTTAAAAAAAAAAAAAGATATATTGCTTAAACGCTTAAGATTATTTGTCTGTAGTTAAGTGTAAAATTGGCTAATTACTGTCAGTGTAACAATTAGCAAGCAAAACGATGCGAATCGTTTAATTTGTTTGCGTTTTTTGATGAACACAAATTAAGTCTAATTTTGCTTGAAAGTGAAATCGCGACAATGCTTACATTTAAACATAAACATGTTTAATTAACACATTTAAGTTTATTTTAATATGTTCTTTTATTAAGAATGTCATTAAATTATCAAATTAATTTTGTTAACTTTGATATATCATCTCCTAGATAAATTGTGACTTTTAAAAAAATTAGAAAAACTGATAAAGCTTAGTTTTCTCATGCAAATACACAAAAAGGAAGGAAAAGAAATGTATCTGATAGGGAACTTAGCTGTAATCAAGAGTGTATCTAGGAACGTGTTGAAGTCATTACTTTCCCCATTTTGATTTAAAGCTCTTTAAAGTTGAAATCTGAAATAGTAAATATGTTTAACGCAGACATGTGACAGTTAGCCCTCTATCCACTGTCCCCTGACCCCTTCTCTAATCTGTGAACCACTTGAAATCACTTGATTATGACACAACTTTGACGACTGGCAACTGGCATCAAATGCGGTGTAAACCCAAGTGAAAATAACTGCATCTTATGTATCTACTAGTTGAATTTCGTGCTGCCAAATAACTGAAATTCATTCATGCGCATTGCATGACCATTGCCTCGATTTATGGATCTTTGCCACCACACGAATTGATATGGACATGGGCTCATAGACTGTTTCTCCACTGTGTCTCCACTCGGTGGCTCTCAGCGACTCTGACTGATGGTTGCACATCAACATCAACGTCAGCAACAACAGCAACAGTAATATTAACAACAACAGCAACAAGCGCAACGGCGACACTTTCAATTGCACGCCTTCGAACTCGGTCGCACTTTCTCGTTTGGGGTTTGGGGCTGCGCTTTGATTTTTTTGTAGTTTTTTATGGCTTCTTTTGGCGCTACAATTTGAATGTCATTAGTGTCAGCTCGGCCGACGAGACAGCTAACGGAGCTTCGAGCTGCCCACAGCAGCGTGACAACAGACCACAGCAAAAGAGAAGAAACCCAAACACGCCCCCAAAGACATTCTTAATACTCTGACCATTGAATAGGCATCATGGTTTTGTTTTGCTTTAGAACATGAATAAATAATATTATGTATTGCAAAATTAAATTAAAATAAGTACCGAGAGTATACTTTATATACTTTTACTTTTTGTATTGAAACTATTGATGAAACACGACCCAATCGAGTATCATTTCAATAATCACTTCAAAGGAATAAGTATAAAAATATAATTTTTAACTGCATATTTATTTTATTTGCAAATTTTATAAAATTAGCAGAGGGCAAACATATTAATTGAAAAAAAAAACAAATAAATATTTATTATTTTCTTAAAAATCTTTTAATGCCATTGGTTTTGTTTTTTTAATTTATGTATTTGGATTTTACTACTCATTACTAAATTAAGATAAAAAAATTAAGTGTAAAATATTATCTATTCACACAAAGTTAATTCCCTTAAATATAAAATCTTCTTTCGTTGAGAGTATTTATGCTTTGGCGTGATTCAAATAATTAAAGCTTATTATTTTTAGTTAGTTGGTCTTGTTCACACTATTCAGGTACGTGAACGGACAATCGGTTGCTTGGCTTTTGCTTAATGCAATTTTAAATTTGAAGTCACGTTAAACATTTATTACAATGTCATTTTCACTTGGTCGCTGAACACTTTTACTGTGTCACGCCAACAACAACAAAAGCAAAAGCAAAAACAACAACTTCAACTTCAACTGTTCCCCCTTCCATTTTGTTCCACTTTTGCTTTGTTACCGAATCTCAAAAGTGTCGTCAGTTCCATGTTAATTTACTCGATCATTAACACCGCTTCAGAAATGCTTATCTAAGACTCCAGCTCCAACTCTGAACTACTGTTATTACTCGTATTGTATGGTTAGTTGATCCGCAGCTAGTTGGTAGTAGTTTCCTTGGGCATTGGCACAAACAAGACAGTTCCATTGTTCTCACAGACGGGGCGCCAGTGAAAATAGTCATAATCTGGCCTGTCTCAGACTTATAGAGTAATAACACTTTGCGTTATGATTTCACTTGCCCGATAAGCTAATATGCTTCTTGCACTTTAGATCCCAAATCTTAGATAAATATTTAATTAGGCTTTTTTCTATATAACAGTACGTTTCGCTGTTTGTTTGACGGCGCCGGAGGGTTCTCCGCTCCTTAGCACTACTTACAATGGAGTTTTGTTGGCATTCAGATTGAAAGATTGAAAAACTAAAGACTTTCAAATGATAGCGTGGCTTAAGAATAGCTAATGAAAAAAAAGAATAGACATTATCATTTCATAAAAACTGTTCTTGTTTGTTTTATAATACGCCATTTGATGCTCGTGGGAGGCTAAATGGTGGAGTTTAAAATTGAATTCGCTTTAGGTTAGAGGTTTTTCAGCTTGAGCAAAAACAAACAACAATTAGCAGCACATTATCAAAAAATAATAATTTGTATCTTTATTCGAAACGTTAATAAATTAACAAAAAAATATTATGTTGGAATATTGATTAGTTTTTCAAATGGAAGAAAGATTATATAATCTGGGAATAAAAGAAAAAAATAAATTCTTACATGTACAATCATATTTTCTCAACAATCTTTAACTGTGGTATTGATATGTCTCATTCTAAATAAAGTCTTGATGTTCCACAGAGTCATAAATAAATGTAGCTAAATTTCTGAATAAGTGCGTGCTTCATTAAAGCTCACCGGGAGTTTTAAAAGCTCACTAATAAATGCTTAATGCACTTGGCAGAGTGAGTTGACAGCATTGCTTTGTTTAAACAGATGTATTCGATTAATTTGCTTATTGCATATTAAAGCATCCGTGATGCAACCTTGCCTCAAAGCCTTGCTATTGTGCAGCACAATGGGGCATGTGGCATGTGGCATGCGGCTTGGGGCATGAGGCATGAGGCACGCGGTGCTTTGGTTCTGTCTTTGATGTTAGTTACGCGGCTGTTGCTTTCAACTCTGTGCCAGCTGTTAATGCTACTAATTAGCTAAAGGAAAGCACTGCAGTCAAAGACAATTGTTGGGCATTTACTTGCTAAAAGAATTTTCCAAACTCGTCGTAAGTTTACCCTGAATACCCTGTATTCATAGCAAGTTTATGCTGAGCTACTGATGACCAAGATAAATTTGTTTCAAAAATAGTGCGATTTTTATTCGTTAGTATATTCGAGCTACTTTTTTTTAAAGTAATACCGAATTTATATTTTAATTAAATTTTTATTTGCGAATTAAAACTACACAATTAAATTAAACATGTAAAAATACTTATTTTGCTTTTACTACAAGTGCAGAAGCTCTTTGAAAACGAAAAGTTCTTCCTAAAATCAATTATAACCTATTTTTATAAAGTTATACTATATCTTTAGTAGAGTAAACGTATAAATAAAAGAGTACCGGGAATTTCCTAGTCGTTTCCCTCATTTCTCACTCTCTGGACTGGATAATTCCTTCTTGTTTTTATATCAATTAATTCAGCGCCTGACTGTGGCTCAGACAAACATCTTGATACAATTTGTAGCTAAACGTCGGCATGTTGCTTCTATGTAGTCTTTTTTTTATTAGTAGTTAATTAGAAAACAGCTTGGACGGAGGAGAGGGTATAGAAAGAGATTTCTTTCTTGAGTTATGTCGCCGCCAGAAATCTTGACATTGGGATTTGGCTTTGTTTTTGTTCAGGCGCCTTTAATGTTGATCTTTTTGCTAGTTGTTTATTTTATCTTATTATAATTTTGCGCACTTTGTTGTTAATAATTATTGCTAATATCTGCCCTCTCTGTATGTGTTATCCCCTCTCTCTCACTCTTGCCACACACATTGCGTTGTGTCTTTGGAAAGTTGCCGCGTGTCTTATATAAAAAGACAACTTAAGTTTAGTTTCTGTTAAATTTAAATTATTGCAATTAGTTGGTTGGTTGCTTGGTTAGTTGATTGGTTAGTCGGTTAGCTGGTCTTTATAAGTGCCTATTCATTGTTGCTGTGTTTTGTCGACAACTCGACAACTCTGGCAGTCGGCCAGTTGCAGCAACAATTCCCCTCCTTTAATTATTACAATTTAAAAGTTTTGCATTAATTGTTGTTTGTGCATTTAGTTGCAGTTATCTCGATCTCACCAGCTGCATTTTTATATGCAAATGAACCGAACACAGTGAGCTCTGTATTTATGCTCACGTTGATTAGCATCCACTACGCCTCATCTGTTCCTGCTCCTGCCTTCTCAACCCCATCCTTTCCACTTGTGTGTTTTGAGTGTTGAAAAGCCTTGACATATTATGTGTGTGCTGATAACAACATTGTAGATGATCATATGACATTGCATTGCATTGCCGTAAAGCTGACAGCGCCAGTCTAAGAAATATTTAATGAGAGAAGTGTGATGACCATCACCATGACATTATCATCAGCAACATCTTTAGCCAAGCATTGCCATTAAAACTAGTTTTTTTCATGGAATTCCATGCAAAACTTGACAACTCTAATAGATCAGCACAAGGAATGCCAGATGAAGTAGATCAACAAAGGATGATTTGTTCATCTAAGATCTAGAAATACTTTTCATGGCTATGATTTATGATACTTGAGTTCTCTTTGTTTGAATCAGCATGAGTAAAACAACAACAACTACTTATATAAGCTAAATACGTAATTCTCGCTCAGCTGTAAAGCAGATGTTCTATAGACCACATAACTTTCACTAAACTTACGAGTATCTTAAAATGTGTTTTTTTTTTATTCGAATAAGATATATAATTATTCAGCTCACAATTTTGTCAACATACATTCCCTTTTCCCATTCTCTCTGTCTTTCTATACATTAAAACTGTCACTTTTTAGCAGCTTAATTGTTATAGATCTGAAATGCTTTTTATACGCCCTCGTCCCTTTGCTTTTGACCTCTCGAACCTTTCGAGACAACTTTCAAAAGGCCACGCGCTCTTTGCAACTGACAGCAAAGCAACCGTTGTGCTCCAGTTGAGCACACTCGACTCGGAGATACTCTGTAATTGAATATTTTGAAGTTAAAGAATTAAAAATTAAAACGAGTGCTAGGGTTAACAGTTAACAGATACAAAATTTTGAAATGAATGTAGATCATATAGATCTGGAGTCTTCAACTAATAGAATCTTAAATCGTTAAGTAAAAATGTTAAAGTTAATCAAAGATGCTTCTTATCATTATACATTTCACAAAAATATAGGGTATGCGTTGCTATGAGAATTATAAACAGGCTCGATTACAAGAGGCGGTTGCTATGAACTGAGAAAATAATACTTAATTATTAATTAGTAGGAGGGCATAAAAAGCGTAGCAAAACGATCAGAAAATACCGGGTCACATACTAAAGAAGCGGAGAGACAAAAGACAACAACAAACAAAAGTCGTAGGCCGACACAAAATGACAATGATGATGATGATGATGATGATGATAATGTGTAATGTGGATGTGGATGATGACTGTGGCAGAAGTTTATAAGATTGACCCGCATACCAGTGTGGGGGCCAGTCAGGCAGTCGAGATGGTTTTTCAGTTCTTCAGCTGGTTTGTCCGACAGTTCGTCAGTTATTCAGACAGTTGCACAATTAGATAAAGCATCTTATGGTTTGCACTGTGATGAATGTTAATTGAACTGCAAGCTGTACTTTGAAGCATTCATTGTTCGGCTACTGAATGTCTGAGGGGGAAATCTTTAAGAGCTTAAGAGTTGCTTTTTTTTCATACATCCTTGACGGATGCTGACTGCATTCCACATTTCCCCAAGTTTCATCCATTGAGACAGCACCTGCCCACATCAAAGCTAATGCCTTTTAAATTATGCATACTGAATTTGACACGAAATTAATATGCTATCGAATGTATCTTGTATCTCGTTTGTTGCAGCTAATGAAACTTGACACCTCCAGCAACGGCAACGGCAACTGCAACCCAAAATTGATGGCCCTCTGTGTGTGGGTGGCAACAAATTAGAGAGCTGTATCGCTTTTATTGATATCGACTCCGAATCTTATTGATGATGATGATGTTCATAATGACGATGATGATGCTGTTGCTGACCGATTGACCAGCAGCATCAGCAGAAAAACTTTAACAGAGGCGTACGACGGTCGAGCTGCCATGTGGAACGACAGAGAGACAATACATTGAAGCAAGAACAAAGCATATCAAGTGTGAAAGAGTAGCTGACAGAGTGATAAAGAGAGAGATAGAGCGTGATAGAGTTAGCAAATATCCAGAGACTAAAATATCAAATCATGGAGTCCGAGTCCATGGAACAGGATGTTATGCTGGACGGCAACGAAGATCTGATGTCTACATCAAACACATCATCCACAAATGGCGCTGCCAGCGACACAAATGGTTGCTCCAAGAAAACGGTAAGTAGCGACCCATAAAATAAATAAATTCAAACTACGAGTATCAAGTATACGAATCGCAAATTCAATAGGTTCTCGTCTGGCAACAATCACACAGCAAACGTTTCATAGCTAATGACAGGCTGAAGCGACATTTATGACACCATTTAAATTCGCTTTCCCATTTACATATACGATATGTGTATAACTCAGCTAGATAATATCAAACCGTTTGTCAGATATAAGTCCATATTAGTAGATATTGAAAATGAATGGTGTATAAATTACTGAATTAAATCGCAGCACTTTAAATACTTTAAGAACCAAAGCTATATTGACTTAATGGGAAGTTCTTTCTACAAAGATTATATCAATGCTTTCATAGTAAAAAGCGTAAGACAGGTGAATCTGGAATTATATACAAGATTTTTTTTGTTTTTTAATTGCTATCCCATTTTTATTGGTTCTTTATTAAGAAAGTTATTTAACCATGTCAGAATCAATCTAAAGTATATAAAAGAATAAAAATTATAATTTTTTTCTACAAAAAAGAACCATATAATTAAGAAATTGTATCGTTTGGGCATTATTTTACAGCTTTGATTTTAATCGAGAATCTATAACATTAACAATTTAATGAATAGAAAATAATTGAAAGGTATTAATACTTTGGCATGACGAAACACACAGTTATGGCTTGTTTTCCTACTCAAAACACTCGTTCAGTCAGTCACTCAGTCATCTATTCACGCCGTCAGTCACTCACTCAGCCATTCAGTTATTGTTGGCCGTGCATTGTTGAATGCATTTGCTTTCTTGACTGGCTTTTGGACTGGAAGCGCGCTTTTGCTTTTGCTTTCAACCGAAACCGTCAACTGTCGACAACACCTAAGAGGTTTCAGCGGCTCTCTGCTTAGGCATATTTCAAGTGCTTTGACCCACCCACCTAGGCAAGAGACCATCCACACGCATATACACTTCCGTCAACATAAGCGGGGCAATAACTATGACCAGACCATAAGACGATGGCTACACTTGACTGCCACAGAAAGAGAGATTGAAGCAAAGATGGCTGAAGGGAACTGGCCAATACTAGCACATAAAGCACAAAGCAGCTGAGAGTTGGTTACCAAGTGCCAACGTTCTATGGAAAAACGTTTAAGCAAACGACTTGTTGTATTCGTATTCAGAATCACATTTGTTGTGGCTCTTGTTACCTCACTTTTTTAGTTAATTTTATAGTTTACTGGCTGCATCTGTAATAACTATGCTTGCATTTTTAGCTACCTTCGAATGGATTCACAAAGCGATAAATAACTTGAAATGTTGCAAAATATCTAGAAGTTAAAAGAAAACTTGTGAAATTGTGGCAACGCCACTTCAATTAGGTTGCAACAATGCATCAACAAGTTGGCAGGGCTCGTATAAAAAGTGGCTAGATGTTTGTGCTATGTATTGAAAGTTGGCAGCACTAGATATATTTAATGGAGCTATTCCACAGATTGATAGTTTTTCCGCATTAAATAAATAAATACATACTTAGTATTAAAATTTTATAATTTTCTTTAAGCTAAAACAAATCAAAATAGAATAAAAACCATGCCAATCTAAAAACTAATTTTGTCAACTCGCTTACATTTTCTGAACACACTGCACATTTTATACGTAACAGCAGTGAACAGCTGATCGTAAAAATCACTATCAGGAATGCCCTTAATATAACAATAATGTTTGTTGTATTACAAAAAAGCCAACTTGAAGGTCGTCTGTTAATTTATTGCTCGTTTAATAAATCAATAATAAGCTGCCGAAAAACGAAAAAGAAGAGGATTTCAACATTTTGCAAATTTCACTCCTTATAAGTCCTGCCAATAAATTATGAACAGAGACTATCTCAAGTCGTATATTAAATGCAATTAAAGCCAGTTCAAGGCGGCTCTGTTGTCAGCTTAATTTTAATAAAAAGTAAATACTTAATAGGCTTTCAAAATCAGTTGAGCTGCCCACACAGCAACAACTAAACAAGCAAGAAATGTGAAAACAACTTTAGACTTTATCGACCAAGTGACATTTGCATTTGACTTCGCACAACTTGAAGTCGAGAGTGCAATTGAAACAATTTATGCTAATTACGCCACTTATTTCATTATTATTATTACTATTGCAATTAATTGCAGTCCATAACTTCGCCCGATCCAACATCGTATGTGGCAAAGGCGCGTGTCACGCGTCCCACGCCCCCGCCGCCTTCAAAGAATCCCATGCAATTTGTGCAGATCAAACCGTGCAATTTATATCAAACCGCACAGCAGCAGCTCAAAAAGGCCGAGGAGGTCAAAAAACTGAAGGAGGTCCAGAAAGAGGAGCCCGAAGAGTGGCAGAATGTAAGTATGACTTGGAATATGCATTTTCAATAATATTATAGATGTTTAATTGTTTAAGTTTGTTCAAATTTAAACAACTTGCAAGGGAAATGACTTTTTGGTTATTATTAGTTAATTTTTCACACATTTAGAAATTGTTTAGAATTTTATATCACAATTCAAGTAATTTTAATTATATAATTAATACACATTTAATTACAAAGTAGAGTTAAGTATTCAGTTTAGCCTTGAGTTTTTCAATCATTTTATCACGATATGATAATAAATCTTGACAAGCGACTTTATCCACATAAATTTAATTACAACGTCTCGTGCTTATATCCAGTTTCCATATATATTAACCGATTACGTATATAAATCTATTGTTTCTAAACCTAACATATTTCTTCTATGTAAACAGATCTTACATCAAAAGTTCAAGAAATTCAATATGCTTAACGGTTTTTAAGGCAAATCGTGACAAATTTCTAAATCGCCAGTCGACTTTTTCTGTTTGTTTTCTGTGCCATTTTTTTTTTTGTTTTCGCATATGTCTTGAGATAAACGACGCACAGCTTTTGGGCAGGGCATATGGCTCGTTATGGCCATATCTGTAGTACTCTTGTTATGCCTCTGTTTCTGGCTAATATGTCTTTGTGTCTACTCCAGTTTTCAGTGCACGTCGTTGGAGCGGACAAATGATATTGCATAATCGACAATTACTTGTTTTCTTTTGCGCCCGATAGTTTTTTTTTTACACAATTTACGTTGCATGCAAATTTTGTGTTGTTATAACCTCAAACAGATATGTCGTTCCAATGTTGTAAATAGGCCTTTGACGTGACTGTACCTCATTACCTAATCAGCTGATTTGTGATGTGCATTTTAGCTGCATTTGACATGCTTTCGCCCATTTACCATTTACTTGGCCAACATTAAGTTTTCGTCAAGCGTCGTCATTAATCGATATTTGGCAACAACTTTTCTTGTTCCCAGACATAACTTTTGGTTTTTTGTTTTTTTTTATATGCGAAAATCTATTAAAATGCGAATAGCGTATACTCGAACTGGGTCTGGGCTTGGGTTTGGGATTGAGATTGGGTTTGGGTATGGGTTTTTGGGCCCGCGACTGGCGCCAAACGATGGGAAAGGAAGTTGAAAAATGCCGTTTTAATGGCCATTTGGTAAGCGACAAAAAAACGCACTGATTGTTTTTTTTTTTCTTTGTTTTTAACGTGATTTGTGCAGGAAACTTTTTCAAATGGTGTAAAGTTAAAAAAGTCAACGCAAACAAAAAAAATATTTGACCGGCAAGTTTTATAATCAAAGTATTGATTACATTTTGTAAAGTATTTGAAAGTGTATCATTTAATTTGCAAATAATTACATCAAAGAAAATGATTATAAAAAGCCCTCAAGTCACGTTAAAGATTAGAAGTAAAGTGAATGAGAAAATTATTAAGAAATGAACTGCAGTCTTAAATGTAGCTGAATTCAGTATCTCAAAGTCTATCAGTATCTATCAGCTGCAGTGTTTAATCAATTAGATATTCAACGTTTCCGGGAAGCAAGAAGATTATAAAGCATAAATTAAAGACAAAGAATGAAGCTTAAGAAGCTCAAGTTGAATTTGATTAATCTGTATTTTCGTAGTATGTTTTGCAAATGCAGATTAAATACCACACGTATAATATTCTAGATAAAATGGATAACATATTTAAAGCATTTTCATTTGCGATTTGAGTCTGGATAACTGGAAATATTTTACTTTTAAATGAAAATTTATCTCCGTTGTCTCGCACCAAAATAATAATAATATTAATGGCAATAACAAAACCAACTTTACACTGCGCACATTTCACCTTTGTCACGTCTCTAGGGCCAAGCCGTAAGCCAAGCAAAACTTTTTAATTGGCCGAGAGCTGAGTTTTGAGTGCGAGTCTAAATATAATACATACATACATACATATATCTTACCATATAAGTATAGTTGTCATAGTTCGCGTAGTACAATGTGTTTTATTTTTGTATGCTAACTTTCGCTACTTTTTCTCTCTCTCTATACAAATAAACAAACAAAAAGAACCTTGACAATTGGAAATCATCACGGCGAAAACGTGTCGAACACATCATCGATCGTGTGGTTGAAACGAAGAAGCTCGAACTTGAGGAACATGATCGCACGCGACGAAAATCGAAAACATTTACCGAAATGATGGAGGAGAGGCAAGTACTAAACACAAATCAGTCCAAAAACTATTAATAATTTAAAAATTTCTAATTTACTTTCGACAGAGCTGAACGCGGTGGCTCGCGAGGACGCGTCAAATTGGCATCCTTGGCTGTTTATAACGAGGATGAGGCCAATGATTTCAGCGATTTGGGCATCGGCACCAGCAGCGCCAGCGGGAAGAGCAGTCTATCGGAGGATTATGATAACAATAGTGTTATGGTGAGTAAAAAGTTATTTAAAGTGTTTTGAGTATAATTTATTTTACTTAGACTAAAAGAAGCTAACAAAAAACTGAAAGCATTAAAAGTAAAATTGTAAATTAAGAATTTGTAATAATCAATTAAATTGAAAAAAATTAAATTCAAAATATAAAATAGTAAGAATAAAACGATAGTCTTAGAACAAAAATACAGTTGAACTTCCATAACTCGAGCTAAATGAGTGGCAGTATAATTAATAAACTTAAGAAAAAGAACTCTATTAGTCGAATATCTCCATAGCTCGAACCTTTCTTTGGATAATAGTGATTGGAGTTAGGGAAGTTCGACTGTAGTTAATTTAGAGGATAAGGATAGATTTACTCTCAGAAAAACATGAGATGAAAAGTGAGGGGAGAGAGGAACAATTCAGTTTTTGATAATAATATTTAGTTTTTTTTTAACAATATTGATTCAAAATTTAAATAAATAATACCACCAGCATTGAGAAGTCGGACAAAAATATAGAAATAATAGCAGATCCAAAGGATACTTTTTCAATTATATTATACAGAGATTCATAAAATCTAGTGACAATTCACGCATAAACTAAGGCTTAGATCCTATAGAGCACCATCCTCATAACACCATCCTTTTATCATTATAAACTTTTTTATTGTTTTCATAAGTCTTCATTTATGTGTGAAAATATTTTCCATTTTCCATTGGCGGCATTGTTTCATTTTCATCCATTTTTAATTATTTTATTTGTTGTGCAAACGTTTACAAACAATTACAACAAATTAGCAATTAAATTGAGTTTTAAACTGCTTGCCGCTGAGGCTTCCAATTGAAACTCAGTCAGACTGTTGGAAAGTGTTGCGAACTAATAAACACAAATTGTTTATTAATCAAAGGCGTTCACAATCACAATCGCACAATAAAAACTTGTTAATAAATAAACGACAAACACAAAAAAAAGAAAAAACAAAACAAATAAAAGCCATTTCACATTGCCAACAGATTGAGCAATTAGACGCGCTTGTCGCCAACTCATAAAATGCAATCATATCATTTATATGGTAAATATATGTATATTTATGATGGTTCATGGCATCTGGGTGAGATGGGTACGTTAAGGTTAAACCAAGCAAAGACAACTGAACAAGGGGAACATGAGGGAAAAGAATAAACGTATACTTAGTGATGAATGTCATATAAACATCTGTAAGTAAAATGTGGAATAAGTAAAAGCCCAATGAAAAGATTGAAAAGTAGATTAATGAATCGAAAACGAAAATGATTAGCTGCTGAATTTTATAAGTAGCTATATTAAATATATAGATGACAAGTAAAATAATAATAAAAAATAATGTATATTAAGTCACAACTGACAGATAAAAATTGATTAACATGTTAACTAACTAAAAAGGCCTAATTAATTCTTGTTGAAGAAAATCATGGCTTTTATTTGATGATAAATTGTAGTGTAACAATCGAGTACGATAACAATTTAAGTGCAAAACTGAAGCTCTGTAAAATTTGGAATAATTTTTATATCGCAGTAAAAGTATTTATTTAAGTTTATCCACAGACGACGATATTTGGAGATTTACTTTAGCGTGCTAACTTGTTTGGTTGCTTTTATTTATTATCAAGAAAAGAATTAAATAAATAGCCCTTAAAAAGATGAGGATAAATACAAGGGAAATACTTTTAACTCAAAATGTTTTAAGCATAAATGTCGATAAATAATGATTAATTTAAATAGAAAAAGTAGTTTTGGTGAATGTTAAAAGAAAACAAATCAAATTTGTTGCCAAGTGTAATTATAAATATAATAAATGTAATAATAATTTCTCTCTCTCTTTCTTGTATATTCCATAGAGCGACCATCCGATTGAACTGGAAAAATCCACGGGCACAGCTGTGGCTGGCAGCACAGAACAGCAGCAGAACCACATGAACAGGAACCGCATGGGGAATGGGAGTGGGAATGGGAATGGAAATGGCAATGGAAGTGCGTGCCAAGCGGGCACATCGAATGCCAGCAAGTTGCATGCCACCAATGCAGCAGCAGCGGGAGGAGCGGGAATGGCGGTCACCACACGGGAATACATCTCATCGCCGGGCTACGACACGTCGTCGAGCACAGCAGCGGCCAGTTCGCCAGATCCTTGCGAGTACACCTACGAGGGCGCCATTCAGGACTATAAGCAGCGAGTGCAGCGTGCCACAAGCAATGGCAAGATCAATGGCAGCAATGGGAATGGTGAGACCATTGGGTATCCCACGCGTCGGGGCAGCAAGATTGAGGATCGCCTGAGCGGATTCGAGGTGACCTCGCCCAGCGACACACAGGAGGGAGCGGAGAAGCAAAAGGTGGATGTGCCCAAGGTGGATATATCGAAGCGCAAGGAGATCTTCGAGCAGCGCGATCCCGAGCCAAAGCCAATGCTATCCAATGGTGGTGCAGCACCGCCACCACCTAAGCTCGTGCTGCGCGACCGTCTAACCAATGGCAATGGCAATAACGGTGGTGGTGCCGTTGCGATGGTGGAGCCCTCGGCCAAGCAGGAGGTGAAACGTCTGTCGGGCGATCTGACCAGCATCAGGGATCGCATGCAGAGCCTGGAGCAGCAGCGTAATGCGTTCAACGCCAGCAAGAGTGTCAATGTCCCCGTGCCGCCGTTGAAGCAGCGACTCAATAGCTTGCAACATGCCGTTACCAAAGAGGAGCAACAAAAGAAGCCGCCGCTTGTGGCGCTCATCGATGCGAGGCAGCTGGAAATCATGCGGGGAGAGGAGCAACGCATGCGACAACAACAGCAACAGCAACGGGAGCAACAGCAACATCAGCAACAACAACAACAACAAAAGGTGACGCCACCAGCATTGATTGTGGAGGAGGCGGAAACGCATGATGACAGCGGCATACAGGCGGACAACCAGGAGGAGTTGCTCAAGGAGCAGCAGCAGCAACAGCTGTTGAACGAGGCCATCGCCGCATTGGCGCTCGAGGAGCGTCAACTGGAGGAGGCGGCCAATGCGGTCAATCAAATTGAGGCCGAGTTTGATGAGCTGACTGATCAGCAGCCAGCTGCGTTGCCAAAGCCAACAGCAACAACAGCGACATCAGCAACAGTTGCAGCTGCAGCAACAACAGCAACACAAGCAGCGCCATCCGCAGCTGGCAGAGACATGGAATTTAGTGTAAGTTCTACTAACAATTTTATCGATTCAGCTATGTTAAGTCCACGTAGTGTCAATGATGATGTTGTAGTAGCTTCAGCTTCCCATGCGGTGTCGGTTCAAAACAAAACCCATCCCAATATCCTCCAACAACAACAACAAGAACAATTCCCGTCAACAATCCCATCCAATTGTAACTTGCGTAGAAAGCCCTCCAATGAAATGGTTCATGCGCGCAATTTGCTTAAAATGTTTAAGGACACGTTTCAGAATGACCCCGAGCTAAACGAGGTGGTGGAGCCAGCAGCGCCACTGTCGCCACCTGGTCAGTTTAGCCAGATCTTTGACTTTACCAAGACAACAACAGTACCAAGCCCAGCTCTGACCCCCACTCCGACTCCAACCCCGACTCCGACTCCAGCTCCAGCCTCAAGAACAACAACAGCTACACCACCTTTAGGCACACACTCACCCACACAAATACCACGCCCATTGGGCAAACCACCCATGTCCCCCAAAGCGGTGCGCTCAAAGATCCCAACGACACCACAACAGTTCAGCATTAATGGGCGCGTCGAGATCTTTAACTCGCGTCAATTGGAGAAACCACCAACGCCACCGCCAAGGCGAGCCTTTAAAATTGAACCCGTCGAAGCACTTGATACTCATGTGCCGGAGGTGGTGCAGTGTGCACCACCCGTGACCATTGTGAATGCCGATGAGCTGCCCAAGCCCAATACGGTCAAGTCATTGTCCAGTTGCTTTGCCAACACGAACACTAACTCCACTGAAAGTGGTGCAACCACACCGAGAGGTCGCCTTACTCCCACTTCACCCACAGCAAGTCGATCGCCTGTGCGTGCACCGCCAACTGCGATCCTTGGTGGTGCTGCGGCTGCACCACATTTGCCCAAGGCGCTGCCACGGAGTCGCATACCACAGATCACCACACCACCTGCATCACCGCAACTGAATCGTCGCGTACTGGATGTTGTGGATCATGCGGAGATCGATCGCAGCTCTGGAGATTATGCTCCCATTGTGGGTAAAACACAGGCGGTGGTGCACACGCCGCCAGCTGGCAAACCACGTGCCAGGCCACCCACAACTCTGCCCAACCTTGATCCGCTGGCACCCAATGATTCGCTGCAAGTGCACGTGACTTCGCCCTCCAAGATGCCCGCACTGCGGGTCTGCACGCCCAACGAGTCCAGTCTCTTTAAGTTGGCCAGCTCGGCGCCCACATCGCCACATGACCAGCTGGACCAGGAGCTGGCACTGTGCCAAAAGTTTCTGGAGAGTGAGGCGAGTAGGCAGCAGCTGCAGCTGGCGCCCGAGGATCAGGAGCGTCTGGAGCAGCTGGTGGTGCAGGAGCTGCCCTGTGATAGAATCGATGTGGCCAAGACGCCCAAGTTGCCCAGCACGGGATGTCAGACAATCACCGAGCAGCAGCTGCAAAGCTGCGATGGTCTAATTCGGGAACAGCCAGAGCCATCGATACCCAAGGAGGAGGATGTGGCCTTGTGTATTGGACTCCTGGACTGCCTGGCACCTGCCCAGGAGCCCAGCTGCGATAGCATCGATGTGCGTGAGCAGCCAGTGCCAGCTACAGGGTATCAGGACATCAGCGATGCGGATGTGAAGCGCTGTGATCGCTGGCAGGGTATCAAGGAGCCCAGGACGAACAGCAGCAAGCCCAGCTCACCCATTGGCAGTGCACGAGCGGCACACTCCAAGGCACTGATGGACACCTGCGAGCAGATCATTGCCGAGGAGCGTTTGGCCAGCAGTCAGATGATGAAATCATCGCTGCCCGAGGCGAGTGGCTCCGCACATGGCACCACACCTGGCACACCAGTGGTGGGTCGCAAGTCCAAGATACCCATACCCAAGCCCTGTTGCATCTCTGCCTCCAATACGGATTCCATTGGACGCACGGGTTACATGCCCGCTCCGGACGCAGAGCAACCGCTGATAGCGCGAACTCAGGTGGTGGAGACGGAGATTAATGTGAAGCAGATGACGCCACCGAGTTCTCCCAGGCCACAGGAAAAGGACAAAGTCAAGGATAAGAAGACCAAGAATATATTTGATTTTCTGCGTCGCAATTTTGGACATCACGAGGAATCCTCGGCGGCAGCAGCACCACCCCAACCACATCCCACACTAAATGAAACCCTTGAGCCCAAGGTGGTGCTCACAAGCACACGCAGTGGTGTCGATGTGGTCAATGTTGATGAATTCGTTAAAGTGGACAACTCCAAGTTCTATTTACCCACTGAGGAGGCACTGCCTCCGCCTCTGCCCAAGACACCAGCTCCCGTCAATATTGAGATACGGAAAACAATCACTACAGATGAGATTCTGGAGGAGAACAACACAGAGCAGGCATTGAGCCAGGAGATAAGTGATCTGCTCGACGATGAGCTTAACAAACTGGAGGCGGCGGGGTCAGGGGCGGGGACGGGGACAACAGTTGGTGCTGGTCACTAAAATTCACATTTGTGTCTGAAAGCTCTCTAAAAAATCCAAGAGATTAAACTGAAATTTACTTATGACAAGGAATTTGTAACGGGACTAATTCTGGAAAAAATACTCGTAAATTTGAAAGTCTAGAAAACACGAAAGTTTTAGAACTCTTTGTTAGAATTTATACACCCTTCAAAAGCTGTGTACAATATGCATCGAAATCAAAACTCGTATTTATTTGCGACTATTATTATTATATTATATCAAATGATATATCTAGTTTCTCTTTGTTATATACTATACATATTTTTTTATTCCTTTTATACATTTCTGTTGTGGGGCTCAAGCTACGTAAGCTACAGTTTCTTATTATTTCATTTATTTCTTTGTTCCATCTACTTACTAAAACCAATTTTTATGTATAAATACGAAATTTGATTTATGTAAAGAAAAATGTGAAACATTATGTTCTATGGTTATATATTTTATATATTTATCGTGCTGATAAAAACTAATACACAAAAAAAGAATATGAAACAAAACCTCAAAAAGCATACCAAAATAATATACAAAAAAAAAAGAAATAATAATAGTAATCATAATGATAATAATAATAATGTTGTGCTATTTTATGAATAAACAAAAACAACTACAAGAAAACAACAACAAACTCCAATATTACAAAATTATCTAAAGCTGCGCAGCGGTAAAAAGTTAAATCAAAGCGTAACGTTTGACTTGCAGTTTATACTGCTTGCTAGTGCAAGCAGTTTATACTTCTTGCTAGTGCAAGCAGTTTACCTGCAAAGGTATTTGGTCTTTGGCACACCGAAGATAGTTTTCTTAGTTCTGGGAAAAATTAAAAAAAATGATACGAAGGAAGACATTCTATAATACATAACCAATGTGCCCTGGTCCTTGTTGTGTTCTTTCTTATCCCATCCAGCTGATTTGGCGTAAGTAAGCCCCAACGGTCAAAGGTTACAAGTTTAAGGCTTTCTCTATAAATGTACATATAAATGCTATACTATCTATATTAAACTATCTATCATATTGTGATCATAATCTGTATGCATATATTTCTCTTACATGCCTTGCGCTCGTATTGTTGGCTAAAATGTATAAAAAAACAAACTATATATAAAATTATCAAAATATGCG
Organism: Drosophila limbata; assembly: GCA_963924055.1. Lineage (NCBI taxonomy): Eukaryota > Metazoa > Arthropoda > Insecta > Diptera > Drosophilidae > Drosophila > Drosophila limbata. The sequence continues at coordinate 18,492,731 of OZ001352.1, read as the reverse complement.
TATAATTTATATATGCTACTCACATAATTAAAATGCAGTTACATAGTTTACATGCTTACTGCCAGCAAAAGTTGTTGCAAGTTTACAATTTTCGAGGTAAGCGGTTGTGTCTCTATCACCCTCTCTTTCTTTTGTGTCTGTCTCTCTCAATCTCTGTCATTTGTATATGTTTCTCATTTATTGGTTCTTTGCTTTTGTATTCTGTTGTGTTCTGTATTGTTTTTATGTTGTTAGCTCTTAAGTTCCATGCATGTTCCAGCTACGTTTGTATGCCTTATATACCCGATTTGAAAATGCCAAAAGTCAGCGGTGTCACGACCTCCGCCCCCGCTTTAGACGACCCCCTCGTGGGGTTTCAGTTCATCAGAGCCTACTTCGGGGCGCTACGAGACCGTAACTGAAAGCTAAACCCCATACAGCTGCAAATCGTTCCATATATAAATACTTTGTTATATTCCCTCTATTTGCATTCTTTTCGTTTCTAGACTCTGTACTTTAAATGTATAAAGGGTCTGTTAAATTAGTTCGACAGCAAATTAAATATACAGTCGAGGCTCGTGTAATTGAGATATTTGAATTATATATTTAGAGTTAGAGAAAAATTCGAGTTATAGAAGTTCGAGTTATGGAAGTTCAACTGTATATATATTTTTGAACAGCAATAACAGCAAAGCATATTTTTTAAATTATTTATATTTTCATTTTTAATTTGCTTCTTTTACAGAAAAAGTACAGAGTCTCTTACAGTCGGGTACACTCGACTTTCCTAATAGTTATATGTATTTTTTTGCAATTTTGCTTTATCTGTAACTGAGCGCGGTTAATGCGACCCTTTGGGACAGTTGCGTTTAGTCGCCTTTGGGCTTTCGGCTGTTTTGCTTCGTTCCGCGAGCAATACTTACCCACATATGTAGTCTGGTCAGATACCATTTGCGGTTTTATCTTTATAGTGCCTCTCATATTGCGTACATCCATATCTAAATATAAATAAAAATAATCAGTTGTTACGTCGGGGATATATGTACCTATAGAGCAATATGCACTACTTGTCAATATATTAAAGTGCGTCAATTCAACTTAATTATATTTTGATCGAGACAAAATGGTAAGCACTCATAAACGGACTTGAAAAAAATTCCTAGAAATTCCTGAAGAGCTTAAGTGTTATTACAAGTTGTTGGCTACTTGACTGGAAACTCGATGACATCGATTTCTTAACTTGTTTTCATTCAGTTAAAAAACACCCAAGATTAAACTGGTAATTGTATTTAAACGGTTCAGCTCTTATTTTAGGAAGTAAAATGATTTCAGTAATATTCCTATCTTCAAAATTTTTAATTTCAATTTATGGCAAGTTTTTACAACATTTCATTCTAAACTCTAAAAATTCGTAAGTGAGTTGTGTAACTTTTGATACATTGAATAAATGAAGTTAAAAACATTTAGAGGCATTCCTTAAATCTCTAGAGACTTTGATGACAATTTGGTGTTTGTTGAGTTTTCAGCACAGTCATCTGACAGATTTGTAATTATTACAGAACGCACTTGAGTTATAATATAAGGTAGGATCGCTCTTCAGACTAGCTAGTATAACACTGACGTTAAAGACCTGATAACTAGAACCAAAGAACTGTAGTTTATTGAAGCTTATCAGCCTGTTAAATTATCCGCAATTACTTCCCCATTTTTAGAGTTGACTTTGGCTATCAGTTCAGCAGTCGAATGTCATTAACAATTGCATTCCCTGGAATCAGAATTTTATTTTGTTTATTAACTTGGCCTGTGTTGATTGTTTTGTATTAATGGAACCCTTTGACTGATTTGTTCTTTTATCAACTATCTTATCAATATTGTTTGACTTGTCCACAGTTTTGTGTTGATTTTATGTTGTTTTTGCAATTTTCATATATTTGTTTTAATTCTATTTTTTTTGCTAGCTCTCAGCATTTGTGTAAATTAACTTAATTAAAATTTGTGCGATGATGGCGCATTTTTCTCTCTCTTTCGCACGCTTTGCCGCTTTGCTCGCTCGCTCGCTCGCACATCCGTTCCACAGATCAACGAAGCTCTTGATTTGGCGCTGGAAGCTATTGACAGGGAGTCCAGCCACAAGCAGGAAGAAGAACCAGAGGAGATGGAAGAGAGGGAACAGCAGATTAACGAAGATAAAGTAAACATAGTGAAAGAGATGAAAGAGACGGAGACAGAGACAGAGCAGAGAATCGCAGCAATGCCAAATAAAACAGATGAACAGAAGAAAAAGGAGGAGGAGAAAGAGGAACAAATGGAGCAGAAGGAACAACAGACTACAGTGGAAAGTAGAAAGGAACCCATCTATGAGAATGTCAGCTCGACTATATCTATGCAACAAGTAGATAATGAACAGACAGCGATGACAACGATGATCATGAGGAGGAGCCAGAACAGAAGAAGCATTCCAAATAAAAGCAACAATAACAATAATAATCATAATCATAATAACGAGCATAATCAAACTAACAACAATAACAATAACAAAAACAATCAAATTGACACAACAGCAACAACGACAATTCAAGCAACAACAACAACAACAATTAATCCTGATTTGGAACCATATTATCAAGTGCCCAAATCAACGGAACCCTATTACGATGCACCCAAACATCTGCGTCCCATTCCCGTCTATGAGAACATTGACATATTCTACACGGGCCTGGAACTGGGTCACAACAGTGTCACGAGTCTTGTGTCCGCCCTAGAGCCGCCCAAGGAGAAGCCACCGCCACCGCCCATCGAGACGAGTGCAACCGGGGGGGAGGGAGATTTACACACCAATGATGATGATGAACTGGATGCGGGCACCTGGTCATCGGATAACACCTACGAAACCATATCCAGTAATACGCGACGACAGCTGCAGGGACAGGGGCAGGTTACGCCCATTGGGGGGCAGCCATCGCCGCCCATTAAGCGAATGAACTCGACGAAGCGCATCAAAAAGGAGCTGCGCAATAAGCGATCCAGTTTCCTGGGCATCGAGACGGATGCGGATCTGGATGATGTGGACAGTTATCTGGAGTTGACCGTTGCGCCGCCGCCAGATATGGCGCAACTGCTGCAGGAGGAGCGACGCCTCGAGAAGCAACTGTACATCAAGGCGGGTCTCTGTGACAGTTCAGATACAGGTGAGTGTGTGTATGTGTGTGAGTGTGGTGAAATGAGGTGAGAGAGGTGATAAACTGAGCAAATTGCTATCGAAGTGAGAGGAAAAACGTTGAAAAACGGACTGTGAGGTTAAGTATAAATAATCCGTTTAGTGCGCGACCCATGGAAGCGTTTAAGGGGAGAATGGGTGGGGGGAGGGGGCATAAAACGATAAACAGCACTCAACTATGTCATACCCTGCATTGGAAAAGGGTAGATAAGCATTCGAGTTGTATGTTTTTAAGTCACAAAATTATTTTATCTTTATTTTAGCCATGGTAAAATTATAAACAACATGATAATAAGAGTTTAATTAGCAGTTGGCAATGCTCTTCCTTTTACAAACAAAAAACAATAGTTGGCAACTCTGTCATTCTATTTTCCTGGCAACAACTTGTTATGCAAACAAAATAGACTCTGCTTGTATTGAAATAAGGAAAAATAAGTACATATTTTAAACACAGGTTAAAGTTAGTGTTAATGTCATAAATGGAGTTTTATATGATTTGGCAACACTCTGCGTCACAGTTGGCAATACCTAAATGACTAGTGGATATGGCTCCTTAAGAAAAGGAACAGTTGGCAGCACTGTTATAAAAGTGTTATACAATAGTACCACAGCTGATTTGCGCTAATCTCTTTCCCCTGCTGTTGCCAGGTGAAAGCCGCGACTCGGGAGTCTCGGAGAATCATTCGCGGCAGAGCAGCGAGCACTACACGAACTCCTCCGAGGAGAACGACACGCCGTCGGAGGCAACGCCCCCACCAATGCCCCCGCCGCCCACACAGTCGATGGCGATGGCGCCGTCGCAGCTTAGCGAAGTCATCTACCAGAATGAAAAGCTGCTGGCGGCACAGACGCCGCTGCTGCAGACGGTGAAGGGCACCTCGGCGGAGTCGTGGACGGAGTCGGCAACAGCAGCAGCAACAGCAGCAGTGTCGCTGAGCGAGGCGACTGCCACGGCCAATGCCAAGATGCTGTCCATTGAGGAGAAGATACGCGAGCAGGGCGAAGTGCTGCGCGTGGAGCGGGAGCTCTTGCAGTTCTCGGTAAGTGTAACATTCACTGCGGGCAGAAGAAAATATTAAAACTATAACTGGTAACTCAAGCCAACTCCGAATACTTTCATAATGATTATGAAAACAAAGACAAAAAATACAGGAGCCTAATTTTTTATTTTTAAATTAAATTTAAAATTGAATTACCTTAAATTGAATTACATTTTATGATTTTGATGTAAAAGCTGCACAATAACACTTACTTAGGTTTTTAATTTAATGTCCGGAATAAGAGTAATTTTAAAATAGAAAGATAAGAATTAAAAGTCAGTAGAAAATATCATAACATTGATTGAAATTTAGATTAGTAATTTTTGGCTAAAAAGAAAGCAAAATCCATAAAGTCAAAAAATAAGAAAAGCATTTTAGAGTAAAAATATTAAAAATAAATACAGTTCATTTAAATTAGGTAAATGTAGCTCTGATATTTCTGACTTCTAAAATGAGGAAGTGAATAAGTAACAAGGTGATAATCAAAATGCAGCTGAAAGTATTTCGCTATTTACACTCAACTCTAGGGAATTCTAAACAAATGATTCGGCAAATGTTATGATTTTTTGCTACTTACCGTTTTTTTATCATTTCTGCCACTTACAAAATATTAAACAATAGTAGAAAAAAGTACCAAAATAAAATCTTGGAATTTTTTTGTATAAATATTTAATGTTATACATTTATTAAGGGAATCATTAACAATAACAGTAACTGATTAATTGTTCAATTGCAGCAGGAGGAGCTGAAGCGGCAACGTGAGAATCTGTTGCTGCGTGAGAATCTGGCGCGTCGGGAACTGCAACATGGGGCAAAGATGCTCATGTCGAACAATCGACGTTCTCTGCAGGATCTGCATCGAGGTCTGGGCATTGGCAATGGCATGTTGTCCGCTTTTCAGCCACCACAGCCGCAGCAGCAGCAGCAGATTTATGCAAATGTGCCACAGCAACAACAACAACAGCTGCAACAGCAGCAGCTGCAACAACAACAACAACAAAGGCCTTTGCCAGCAACGCATGCTCTGTCACAGTATCATTATCAGCAGCTGGACACGGACTATCGCAAGTCCATGTCGGATCTGAATGAATTCTCGAAGCGTCTCATGTTGCCAGCGCCGCCTCCGCCCACGCCGCCCACGAAGCCACTGCGTGCCATGCACCTGACCACAAATGGTCATGGCCTGGAGCCAGATTATGCGGTCAGCTCTCGGCAACGCACCCCCACCAGCAGCAACGCCTATGGTGGCTCCCTCGTCAAGATTGCTGGTGCTCCAATGGCGGCAGCTCCTGCACCGCGTCTCACAGCGAATCTGGCTGCCGCCTATCATCATCAGTCGGCGCAGAATCTGAGCAACATGTCGCGCAACACGCTTCTGGCACTGAGTGCCACGCCCAAGCCCAAATACACAGATGGCTGGGTCCAAGTTCAGCAGCAACAGCAGCACCAACACCACCACCAACAGCAGCAGCAGCAACGCAATCTGGCCAATGATGCCTCTTGGCTACAGAAGCGCAAATCCATGCCAGATTACAATGGAGCACTCTACAACAGTGGACCAATTGCCAACCATTGGCTGCTCCAGGAGGCTGAGCATCGTCGCCTGCTCGAACAGCAGCAGCTGCAGCTCAACAGACGCTCCATGCCCACGGCTCCATCCAATGGCAAGCCTCTGCCGGATTCCATCATTCAGACGCTCACCGAACGTGTGCAGAGCAAGGGCATTGGCGAACGCAAGCGGTGGGTATCCCAATAATAATTAAGGAAAATATGTATGGAGAAAATAATAATAAAATAATAATTATAAATGCTTTCCTTTCCATCTATTTTATCAATAGTTTCGATGGCAATGGCAACTACAGTCAGCTGAATAGCAATGGCATTGGCTTGAAACCGCTCAGCAACAGCAACAACAACAGCAGCAACATCATTAACAACAACAACAACAACAATAGCAGCAATAACAGCAACAACACGAACACTGCCAGCCATCAGGAGAAGGTGCTCAGCGTTAGTGGCAAGAAGAAGTGCTCCCATTGCGGTGACGAATTAGGTAAACTTTGCTACTACGTTGGTTGTGAGTGTGGTTCTTCTTCTTCTTCTATTCTACCTTCTTGTTGAACCTTATATGATTTCATATTTGAAGACGTTAATTACTCGTACATTTATAGGCTTGCACAGCGACAATCAACTCAGATCTCATCTGATCTTATCATGATAGCTGCATATTATCAGCTCAAGTCGATATCAATACTCTTGGAAGTTTATCGCGATTATCGCTCTCTTATATTATATGCATATGTAATTTGGAAATGGTTTTATGATCTCTCACTTGAATATTCATCGTATAAACGATCCTTTCCTTAGTAACGCTCTTTTCCGCTTTTCCTCTCTATTCAATTTATTATATCTAATACATCTCTTTATCTGTTTATCTGCTCATTTTTCACATGCCTGCCACAGATTTGGGCTGCACCCACGACAACTGTCGTCAGGTGCACAAGGCGCTCAAATATATTGTTTGGGTCTAAGCCAGGCACCATTAGTAAAACAAAAAAGACTTAAACCAAGACTAAATACTAAACAACTTAATTAACAAATAAATTAAATTAAATATAGCTGCATTTTTAAGGCTGCCTTTAAGGTACTTGAGATGAGCTTAATGAATAATTTTCTTGCCTAAAATTGATCCGAAATAATCTCTATTTTTTTGTGTTTTTCTCAGGACGCGGAGCTGCCATGATAATTGAATCCTTGCTGCTGTTTTATCACATCAACTGCTTCAAGTGTTGCGTCTGCCACGTGCAACTCGGGGATGGATTGAACGGCACCGATGTCCGTGTGCGGAATCATAAGTTGCATTGCCAGAACTGTTATTCCAGCGACGATGGCATCAAGTTCAGCTGCGTTTAAGTCGAGGACTCCATCTACAAACATAGATACATTACATACACATGCATACGAATACATATATTGATTAGTTGTTGATGTTAACTTGTTGTTTGTGTTGCAACCTTCGATTGTTGTTGTTGTACTACATACATAATCCATATACATACATAAATACATACATGTGTTAAATGTTATAAAAGAAAGCAAAGTCAATATATCAATATGAAACAGTTTTCAGCTTAATGTTATTAATATCATCGAATATATAATGCAACGTTCAATTCGCAATTTGCATATTGCTAAATTCAAATGATAAATGTTTTCAATTCAGATTTTAACTTTTTATATATGTAATATTATATGTATATTTATACAAATGCGTATTTTAAAAGCCAAGCTCTCTCTCTTTATCTTTATCTGATGTTTTTTGCCAAGTCAAAGTCAAATTCTATATAGATATACATATATCTATATAAATATATTTAAGATTTAATGTGTGTTGAAACCATATAAGACGATAAATTTCTATGAATGTTGTTAAATTTTTGGAAATTGTATATTGCCTACAGACATATATATAGTATATACCATATATATATCTTTGTTTGAGAAATTTATATTGTATATTTATTATAAAAAATGCTGAATTGTCTATTAGCAGAAAAAAATATAAACAGACACTCACACACACGCACTTATTGTTTATTTAAAATTTTGTAATTATTAAATGAAATTTGTTGACTAACTTTGAAGACTTGCAACACGCCCAGCTCCTATATATACTTACATATATACCATATGAAACCTTCACGACGTACCCAATGTACCTAAAATTATATAGTACACACATACATACATATACAAACCACTCACGCTAACACATACATACATACATATCTGCATAAATAAAGAAGCAGCGATTTTAATTCTAATTGTCGTTATTATTTGTATAACATGATATAACATTTGTATTTAATATAAATATATGTATTTTCTTATTCTTATTTATTGTAATTAAGCATTAACGATTCAAATTTTAAATTCATTCAATTTGAATATTGTAAACATCATTTGAATTCAAAACTTAACATTAATCGGTATGTGAATCATTTATTTTCTGTATAAAGGCAGCTTGAATTTCGTTTAGTTTTAAATAAAGTACATGCATATTTCAACATAACATCAGATAATTATTTGGGCACGATGGAAGAATCTTAGAGATATTCCCGGATGACAACTCAGCTCCCTGAAAATGTTGTCTTGAGGATCCTCTTAAAGCACGGCATCTTTTGGGGTTATTGACGGAAGTTATCGTTTAATTAGTCGAATCTTCCCAGCTGTATATTTTCTGATTCCGTCTTCTCACAATTAGGCCTTTCTGTAAAGAATGTCCCTATAGAAACTGGGCATCTATAAAACCAAATATAAACAAAGTTCTTGATCTGAGCACTTTATTACTTAGACGCATCAACGGTAAATACACAATACGTAAATTAAACTTTGCTCTTAAATCTGACTTAAAATCCGATGACCGAACCGAACACTGACTAAGCTGTGGGCAGGAATGTCAGTTTCTCGTTGAGCTGCAGCTGCGTCTTGATCAATTGTGAGAGTGTGATGACCATCAACAGGTCGCGTACATTGGCGTTGAACATCTGAGTGAACTGTTCGTGGGTCATGTGTGGCACGGAGTGAATCAGGTCAAGCAACTGGCGACCAACAGCGTTATCCGGCGTCACTTTATGTGCAATAACATCATCCACATATTTCAGTATGAGGTCCAACAGCGATTGCAGTTTCGTTGAAGCTTCAGAAATCTGTGCCAAATCCAGCATAGGCGGCACGGTCTTGGGCCGATGGGCTGGTGATACTCCTACCGTCTTTTGCAACAGTTTTAAGCCAAATGTCTCAGGCTCATAGCTGGTCAGCTCCACGGGTATGGGGGTGAACATGCAGCCTGTCTTGCCGCCGGGCACACCGAGCTGGATGCAAACATAAGCGCGCAGGCCCATGCGGCCGCCTTGCAGCGAGGTGTCCACAGTCAGATGCACCGGGTTGTTGCATTCGCGGGCATAGTATTCGTGAATGACGGAGCTGTGGTTCGTCACTTCGTTGCCAGTGGCCCACCAGCCCACTACGCTCTCATTGGCGTTCACCTTGCGGTTCAGATCGTACATGTCCAGGGCATAGCTCAGCTCTGCCTCCACCTGATCGTCGTGCTCCTTGTGCGGCACACAGAAGCAATTGGTAACCTCGACGACTCCCTTGTCAACGGAGCCCAGCAGTGTGCCGATGACGCGATGTGAGTCAGCATTGCGGCGCTCAAACGCGTCAACAACTTGGAACAGCACCACGGGATGCACACGCACGGTTAAATTAAGTGCCGACATTGTTGATTTCTCGTACGAAAAGTGCACAAATTTATAAAAATTTAGCAATCGCCACGCTGCGTGAAAAGGACCTAGTGATGGTAGATTCTGTGTAGTGTTGGGTAGCTCATGAGTGAGTGAACAAAAAAGAGTTGCTCCCTGAAGTGAGCAAGTGAACATGTTCCTTCCAAATTGCTCTTTATTGCTCACTTGTTTTTTTTTTGCTCAGTTGCTCAGTCTTGTTCAGCTGCTCTTTTTTGCTCACTTGCTCAGTCTTGTTCAGTTATTCTGTTATGCTCATTATTGCTCTGTTGTTCCTCCTAGGGCATTGTGTGTAGATTCTTTCTTTGAAAATACACAGATCTTGGATTATCGCCAAAGCAACTGAGCAAGTGAGCAACTGAACAACTGAGCAAGTGAGCAATCTGAGTGAGTTGACTCTTCTGAATAAAAAGAACAAGTGAACATGTTCACCTAAATGAGCAACACTAATTCTGTGCGATATGTGTGGAGGTAGGTCGACTTAAAGGGCTGCCAGCGCGTCTGAAGAAAGGGCTACCACTTGCTGAACTTTGATAGTAACTGTTGTGCAACAGTTGAGTTATGATTATGTGTGTAATATCAGGCAGCATTTGACAGCGTGCACAAAAATAATCGTTACTTTTTGATTTTTTTTTTCATTTCTTGCATGACATTTCCGTTGTAAATATAAAAGCATAAAAGCAAGAAGCATAAAGAATGATAACGTTATATAATCGACTACAGTAACTACGTCAAAATCTTCTTTTTTATTTGTTCAAATATGACAACGCCCTAAGTGTAGTTCTCCCGACAAACGAAATTAAATAAATGCAAAATACTGGTACATAAAAACAAAATTTATTAAATAAATGTCTTACAATATGCTGCTCACTTACATAGCATACATACGCTAGGGATAGTAATGGTATTTCTACGTGAGATAGGCCCTTAGATTCCGGGCTTGATCGCTAACATTTCTTTGTCGAATATCTATAATACATTTAAATGTACTACGTTGACACACACACTCTAACGAATACGCATACGAATACATATCCAATGGAAATACAATCGAACAAGTTTTAGTCTTTACCACACTTCACACTTGTGCACGGGATTCATTGGCGAGCCTTCTGGGCATTGGAAGTCCTTGGCAAAGTCCTTCATGTTGCTCAGCGAGCCCAGCACACGGAACTCCGAGGGCGAATGGACGCCAGTGGTAATTCTCATCTTTAAAGACTCCTTACGGTATTTGGCACACCAGGTCTGGCCGGCCGAGATCCAAAACATTTGCTGAGGCGTATAGTCCAGGCCAGGCAACTTCGGCTCCGGCCCGTTCTTTTCCACCCAGCGCTGATAGGCGATATAGGATTCCTTGACGCCGCCATTATCGGCGATATTCTCGCCCTGTGTATTAATGCCGTTCAACTGAAAGCGAGAAAGAGTCGACAATTTAAAACACTAGCTTTAAAAAAACAGGAAATGAAGTGGTTTACTTACATGCAAGCCAGTGGCTCTTTCCGTATAGTTTCCATATTGATCAATAATACATTGGGCCTTCTTCAAATAGGCCTTCTGTGTGTCCGGCTGCCACCAATCCCTCAGGTTGCCCTTAACATCAAACTGACGACCCTGATCGTCGAATCCGTGTGTGATTTCATGGCCAATCACGTAACCAATTGCTCCGAAATTCATGTACTTGGGACGCTGAGCGCTGAAGAAGTGACCCTGGAGTATGCCAGCCGGGAATTCTGTGGCGGGAAATAGTTGATTGAATCGATTCGACGTCTACTTAATGTAATGTAGCTTACGTATGCTGTTCTCCAAGGATGAGTAGAAGGCATTCACGACAGCTGGACGGGCATGACGAACCCAATCGGTTTTGTTCACAGGCAAACGCAACTTGTTGAATGAGTAGTCCGTGCCAAAGATGTTCATGGACAAGAAGGACTCAAAGTACTTGTCCGGATTGATGTCCAGTTTCTCAAAGTATTTGGCCAGCTTGTCATTGTCGAGCATCTCGTCCGGATAGCCAATGTGGGTGGCCATGCTGTGCAGCTTCTCCTTGGCCTCCTTCTTGGTCTTGTCGTCCATCCAGTTGACTTCGTCGAGGATATCGTTGAACACACTGCGTATGTTATTAACCATTTCCAAGGCTTCTGCCTTTGAGTCCTGATGGAAATGCTTGCGCACGTACAGTGAGCCCACGGATATGCCAAGGCTGATGTTTTGTAATATTTAGTTAATTGATTTAAATTATTCGACATTTGCATGTGATGTTGTTGTTGTTGTGTGGTTGATTGAACCAGTTGAAATTGTTGTTGTTGTTGTTGTTGTTGATGGTCAGTGCAATTTTTATTTTATTTGATTTGGGATTTGACGTGAACGTGGAAACATAAAATGATAATTTTAATGAAAACATTTAACATAACGAGATTAATAATTTAATTCCATTAAACAAAATGGAATTCAACAAAAATAGAATCGGTATACCTTTGTTGAACAAAGCAATGGGACGCCTAATTTCGGATTTCGCTAATTACTACAACTACTACAAGCAGAACTTAATGCAAGCAATACAGTGATACTCTCCTAAAACGAACTCGTAATTTTAAAAATGAAAATGATCATTTCTAAAAACATAATTTGTCAAAACAAGGGGGAAAAATGTTTAAATTGAAAAAGGTAATATTAGAATTTAAAAGATATAATTAAGTTAAAATAGTAGATTAATGTTTCTGGATGCAAGTTTCACAAGATGTGAGTTTTGAAACAATTTTTAGTTTAAGTGTTAAATGTTGATCGGTTCGTTTTAGAGGAATTGAACTGCATATGGAATAAAACCGATGCATTCTCTTATATTATATATATGTTGTGGTGGGAATCTCGAAGTCGTATACGAGTTATGAAAACAATTCAATTTGCAGTGCCTGTTGTTAACATTTATGTGTATGTATGTGTGTGTATGTATATGTGTGTAGGTGTAAGTTATCTATACCCCGTAGATGATTGAGAATTTGGATTGTATTTATCTGAAAATACCTATCAAGATCTGCTTCAAGTTCCTCAAAGTCACTGCAAAATCACAAAGAAATCAATCAGAAAGAAAGAAAGATAGAAAGAAAGAAACGAAAACGAGGAGAAGAATTTGCATATTTTGAGCAACGTAGCGGAAAGTTACCACAACAAACAGCACCGAAAAAACGTCTAAACGAAGACTACGTAGACCAGCTTAGCGAGAGGCGACAGTTGCCTGGATTACTAACCTGCCGGCGGAGATATCGACGCACTCCTTCCAGCGTGCCTCCTGCTCCTGGCGACCGGACAGGGCGGTGGCGTACTGCAGCTGGCGCTTGCGGAACTCCTCGCTGAGGAAGCCAATGGAGAAGCCATGGATGCGCCACATCATGTAGTTGGCAATCACGCGATTTGGCGTCTTCTCCAGCAACTTGCCCAGCTGCTCAAAGAACGGCGGCACGGTCAAGTTGATTATCTCATCCTCCTCGACGTTGAGGCCTTCTGGCAACAGGGCATTCATGTAGTCCACCCACTGGACATAGGGATAGGCGGCCTGCAGCTGCTTCGGGGTGCGGGGATTGAACAGCTCCGAGGAGTTGCGACGCTTCTCGTTGGGCCAGGAGATCTAACCACAAATGATATTTACAGTCAACTGAAGTAGCTGCAGAATCTTCTCAAGCTTACGTTGGCTAGGGCCATTTCAAATTCGAGAGACTGGAGCAGCTCCACCTTGGCCTGTTCCTTCTTGGCGCCAAACAGCACCGCAATGTCCACCATGTAGTCGTAGTAAGCGCTGACCAGCGTCTCATTGAAGCCCTTCACCAGATACTCCCGACTGAGCGCCAATGCGGATTGATCCAGCTGAAGGAGAATTGGTGAATTAGCAAAGATTATAGAATAAATACATTGATAGAAGCAGACTTACATCCATGATGCGTTTGGTGCTATTCTGCAGATCGACACCAATGGAGAAATCTATGATGTAGTCCATGCTGAAGCCGGCAGCTCGGAATTTCTTGACCTGCTCCTGCCAGGTCCAAGTGTTGTCCGCATTCCAGTTGTCGCCCTCGATCAACGGCCAGCCGCCCAGGCTCTTGGCAACCTTGGCAATGGGCGTGGGGCCCAGAGATTCAATCAACGCTGCACAAGTGAATAAGAAATAATTTAAAATACAGTTCAACTTGAAAAAGAACTCTATAAGCCGAATATCTCCATAACTCGAACCTTTTCTTTGGATAGTGGTGATTCGAGTTAGGGAAGTTCGACTGTATTGGTTAAACCTTTATAAAATGTGGTACAAAATCAAGTGCGAAAGGCTATAGTCGAGCTCCCGACTATGGGATACCCGTTACTTACTTAAATAAATTTAAAATATTTTTTATTGCATGCTTTTAGGCACTTACATTGCTTAAAAGCTTTAATCAGCCATTACCATCTTTCTGTTTGTCCGATCTTGTTGCGATTTAGTAGAATGATAGGTAATAACAGTAGCTAACGGTAATTTGTAAAAAAATGGTAATATCTTGAAAAATGTGCGTGTGGGGTTTATAGAAGTCCGTGAGCCAAATTTGGTTCCTGTAGCTCCTATAGTCTCTGAGATCTTGGCCCTCACACGGACGGACGGACGGACGGACATGGCTATATCGACTCGGCTGTTGATGCTGATCAAGAATATATATACTTTATAGGGTCGGAGATGCTTCCTTTTCCCTGTTACATACGTTGCAACGAATTCAATATACCCTTTTACTTAATTTTTAAGTAACGGATATAATTATTTAATTCTCTGAATATTGTTTCTAAATTAAGCTAAAGTAAAATTATAGATTGTAAAATACAAGAGTATTAAATCTGCGTATATTAAATATTTTGTGGAGTCTTAACGGTAAGAGCTAAAAGGCTGTAACTTTCAGTCAACATAATAAAGTCAATTAAATTACTTGAATTTTCGTAGTACTCGTGAATACTCACTCTTATTCATGCAGGCCCTGTAGAGCAGGTTGGGCAGGCGGAAGTGCTTGGGATCCGTTTCAGGCCGATCGGCTGTGATGATGTCCTTCAGCTGCTCCTGCAGCTTGTCCGAGATGACGCTGAATGTGCTAATGGACACCTTGTCGTCGGGAATGTTCTCCTCCTCGAGGTAGGAGCCGCAGGCGAACTCATAGAAATTGTCGCATGGCTCCACCTCCGGCTTAATCTTGCTGAGCACCTTGGAGGCAGTGAAGATGCACTCCTTGCTGAGGCAAACGTTGTCCGTCTCCGACTTGCCCTTGGTGGGCGTAACTGGCAGTTTGTTCATGGCGGTGCCATCGCTGTGCAAGGCGGTTGCCTGTGGCGGCGACATCGACGGCTCCGAGTCCACACTCTTCGCCTTGAGGGCATCAAAGATCCATAGGCCAAAACCCGTGGATGCGATCAGGAACAGAACGATGATCCCAATGAACAGGCTCCTCTCCAGCTTGGTGCGTCGTCGCCACCAGTTGGGATTCCTACAAAAGAGAGCAACACAAAAACACAAGTTGCAAAAAAAGAGTGTCACATAAATCTCAATTAGACAACGGAACCCGCAGCGTCACAGGAGAGAGGAGAGGGGAGAGGGAGGAAGGGAGGAGGGGAGGTAGGGGGGTGTGTGAAGTAAAAGTCAAGTAAATTTCACTGTGCGTCAACTTGTTTTCGAGTTTTTGTTGGCTCGCCTTGGCGTCATCCATCCATAATCAATTCACTTTTTCTTTTTACTGATGTTTCTTTCTTTTGGCATCACCCGTTGGCCATCTCGTTTATCTTGTGTCGGCCTCGTGCTTTGGCTCTTAACTTGTTTATCAACATTGCCCCCCATATGCAGACCCCGACACCGAAATCGAAATCGAGATAGACATCGACAGCGAAGACACCACAACCAGTCAACACTGTACTGCAAATGCCAGTTGAGAGTCGTTTAAACTCAAACATCTAGATTCTTTAAGAATTTCACTGTGCCCCATTGAGAAAGATATTTCCAAAATATAAAAAGTATATTTATTAGTTATTTATTATCAACTAAAAACAGTCGACGCAACTATTTAAATTTAATTTCAATACAAAAAAGGGGGATTGTAGGGATAAGAATAATTTAAATCAACAAAAGACATAAGATTTAAATTAATATCAAAAATGAAATAGCAACAAATTTCTCAATATGAAGTAAGGCTTCCAGGCTTAAATAGAATTTCTATTTTCTATTTTTTTTATGGATACATACTTTAAAGTTTCAACTTAATATTTTACACTTGTATGAAATTAAATGTTTAGTAAGTAAAAACTATTTTAACACTTTAGTACATCAACTACATACATATATGGTAAATATTTGTTGTGATCACAACCCATCATTTATTGGGGAAGCTGCCACAATTCAATTCGATTTCTGATTGCAAAAGGAGGAGTTTAATTTAATTTTGATAACAATTATATGATAAAAATAATAAAATATTTGATTAATTAATCAATTACAGTCTTTGGCCCCAATATGTGGTCGAACCAGTCATAAGTGCACACATATAAAATAAATAAAACTCTTTGTCCTGACTGACTGACTCACTGACTGACTCACTGACTGACTCACTGACTGACTCACTGACTGACTCACTGACTGACTCACTGACTGACTGAGAATCAACGTGCAGCCCAAACGGTAAAAGATAGAGAGCTGAAATTTGCACACAACATAGATGAGATAATTTCATCGTGCAATAAGACGGCGTTTTGCGAAATTCCACCTGTAAGAGGGTCAAAATCAAGGTCAAAGGTCACGGAATTGCTTAGTATGAAAAACTTTTTTGTTTCTTAAGATATCTCAACCAAACTCACAGATTATATGTAGCCCCCTAGTATATAATAAATGTTAAAACCTGTTGCACAGTGTGTATCCCATTAACTGGCAACTTCCTTCCGATTAACAAATGCCAGCAAGATTTGACAGTTTTGCAAGAGTTGTTTTGGTTTAAGTTGTTGCTTTGGTCTTTGTTGTTAACCAGAAATAGATATCGGGCTGTAACTGTGGAAACTGGTTACATACAAAATTGTGGGACAGTTTGAAAAGTAATTTGACAAACGGTTTGAGCTTTTGGCTTTCAGTCGCCGAGATAAACAACAATTTCGATACACACACGCACACACACACTTGCACACACAGACACACACTCAAACACATTCAAACTGTTTAATATTAGCCAATGTTTTTTAACATTTCCGTGGCCGCGTTTTTGCACGCTTCAATTACTTTTGAAAATTATTAAATAATAATGATGCGCACTAAAGCCAAAAGTTATGAGCCCGAATACGCTTTTAATGAGCGATTAAGTCTGGCTCTAAAAATATATACTCGTATTTATGGCTGATTATATACATTATTTGCTATTGTGCCAAAGGTCATCATCATAACTCATAACTTGCCACGTTCTTCCATCATCAAAGTGCGGACCATGCTGAATTACACAGTTACCTAATTAAGGATTTCAAATGCCAAAGGAAAATTTACAAAAAAAAAAATTAATTGATTAATTATATCTAATCTTTTTTTGGAAACTACTACTACTAATAACAGTCTATCATTTGCTCAATATGTAACTTGCTTTTTTATATTGAGTGAATATAAAAGCGAACTTGGAACTTGCCACATTTGTTCAAATAACTAACAAATTAAAAGCAAACGTGTCGTATGCTTAATATTTCTCTCTGAGGTAGACTTTGACATACCTATTGGATATTGCGTTTAAAATTTGTTTAAAAGTTTATAGTTTATTTATAAGCCTAATTTTTTTGCCTCTTATTCGGATAACGACATGAGGTCCAGTTCTAAGATTCTGTGTGGACATTGCATTGCAATGACGTCTTCCTTTAAGTATTCTACCTGCTCTCATATCTTCGTATCTAAATCCTGTTTTCATGCACTCTCAATGCCTGTTTTTAGTGGTTTGAAGAAACCAGCTTAAAGGCGAATTTTACTTTTGCCAATATGCTGCATTTCAAAGTATTGAGAAATATTTGTGGTACATTTAGTCAGAATACTATAAAATCAAAATCCTCTAAACGTCATGCTTGAGTGATCACTGTAAATTGACCACGCGCTTTAAGCCATAGTTTCTAATCTGAGTGCAAAAAAAAAACCACCTAATATACAATTTATCAGACACAACACGCACCCACAATTGCATATGTATATACTACTATTTAGTATTCAAAGCAATTATTTTGTTTAATGCGGCTGAACCTTTAGCTATTGTTAACTGAACAAATAGAACATACACAAATAACAACAACAACATCAGCAGAAAGTGAGCAATAAACCAAATGACAACCTCGACACAAAACATTCACAAACAAATGAAAAATAAGCTTCAAATTTCAGTTTTTGAATCTTATTTCTTTGCAGTGATAAGGACATTATTTTGAAATTTTAAAGACAGATCAGAAAATTATGAATGTAGTTAATGTAACTATTATTTGAGAAGCTGAATTTGTACTGTTTTGGCTGGGATATCTGTAGAATACCATATAAGCATTATCAGCAAACATTATAAACATTTTTAACTAGTTGTTCGTTGAGGGAAATAAGTATAAGTTTAATACACAATGGTTTATTATTGTAATCTACTTTTTAAATTCAGTATTTTTCAGTATTCTATTATCACTATTAAGTTATCACGAATGTGTGTTCAATGAAAATTGCATATTTACCTATAAATCCAGGTATTATTAAAAATGTAATGAGACTTGAATTGATTTGTTTTATTAAAGGACTAATTTACTTTAAAAAATCATCTATGTAAATATATTTACATATATCCGAAGATTAGAATATTTATACTATGTTTTGAGATGCTCACACTTTATGCCAAACCCTTTGGAAGAGAATCAAAATCAACGCATGTACTCTAAATGAGTAAATAATATTGTTTATTGTTTTTCAAGCTTCATTTAAAGATCTAATTGGAGAATAATTGTATTTGTATTTGTTTTAATGATTTGCGCTTTATTTAAAAGAAATCGAACAACTGTCAATTTCTTAAATTAATTTCAAAAAATGTTATAAAAAACAAAGTCAGCATTTAACCAGTTTACAAATGATTTTTCCTTTTTTTTCGTTGTTTTTAAAGGAATTCGGTTAATTGTGCATTATTTCCTTTAAAACAAACAGTTGAATGACATTGCCAGAGATCACTGTACTGAGTAAGACAACCATTAAATACTGAAATTAGTCAGATCTGAAGTATATTTTGCAGTTGAACTCGTATTTGTTCTCCACTTGAGTGTGTAGAATAAACAAGTGTATTGGATATATAATATGTTCTTCTTGAGTATAGTTCTTCTTAATTTAATTTTGTTTACACCAGAAAGAGCTGGGAATGCATGACTACGCAGATACCTCTTATGGAAATGATGAATGTAAGTATATGGTGAATTTAAACTATAGTTTAGCTTGAGGGTTAAAGAACTACTTTGTCTCTGATACCCTGTAATATATTATACCTGATTTTTAAGTCATTTTCGCACTCAGGTCACACTACGATCGGTCAAAATTTGATTATGACTTGACTAGTTGAATTCATTGACTTATTTGTTAATTCTCTGACATTATCCAACTGTCTAATTAGTCAGATGCAAATCGTGCCTGACCAATTGACCAATATCATCAGTTGAACATCGGCATTTCCGAGCACGATGCTCTTACCGCATACGGAACTCATTACTCGAGACCCAACCCCATTAACCGTGTGGTCCGATGCCGGTAAGCAACTAGATTTTTATCTATTCGCATTCGCATTCGTACTCGTATTCGGATTCGAATTCGAATTCGGATTCGTAGTACCACCATCAGAGTTTATGCAACTGATTTGAATTGATTTTCGCATTGTCATTGCGAATGCGTCTTATCATAGCGATTTCAGCTGTCGTAACATACTTTATATACCAATATCAGCAGATGTATCTGTATCTAGAAGTGTACTACCATCTGTATCTGTATCTGTGTGTGATTCGCATTCGAGGGGGTGTGTTGCCATTGCTGTTGTTGGATGCTAGCTTGATTGTGAATATTTTTCGTATTTTATTCATGAATATATTGCCCAGGTGCGGTAGCCAAGAAACTTTATACAAGTGTCCCCTATGCATTGGAAGGGGGCGTGTCAATGGGCACCAATTTCAAGCTGTGCTTTTGTCTATGAGTTGCCCAATAAATGTGTCAAGTGCAGGCGGCGTTTTTGCCATTGACGTGACACTTTGTTGTCACCATCGTCATCGTCACACACACGTGCTGCTGGTGTGTGTGCATGTGTGTTTGTGTGTGTTAATGACGTTTGGCAACTTTGCTTACTTTTTGGATTTTTATTTGTTGATTTTATTTATTATTTATACCCTAACCCAAAGTTTATACAAGTTTCTTAGTAATGTTTTAAACCATATCTACCTAATCTTATCTAATCTTTCTAAATATGTTAACTCTCTTCTTAGTTCGGGAGCTATGAGATAATAAATCTTTATCAAATTTAATTTAGATCAATTCATTTGGAAATACTTAAAACAAACTCTGGCAATTACAACAATAGCAACTACAATTTTATTTACTTAAAATTTTTTTAATATACATATATAAAATCTGTGTTTGCGGGACAATCATTAATTTTTTTAAAAATGCATTAGCAGATTATATATGTAGATATCACATGAGCAATAAAAACATCTGTGAGAGTATAAAATCTGCGGCTTTCTATATATGACAACTTTCATTATTATTTAGTATATTTGTTATTTTTATTCGTTATTTTAAAATGATTTTGATGCTTTTGGTGTCACTTGTCGTTGGCTTTATTAATATGCGAACCCTTGATTGACACAACACACTTCGTGCTCATTTTTTTTGGTGTTCCAAGTGCCGCAAATGGTGTGCGCACTTCCTAAAAAACTCATAGGTTTTTGCGTAAGCCAAATGTGAATATAATAGCGAAATATATATTTGAAGAGCTCCAATACCGAATAAAAACAAACAATTTTCAAATCATTCGACCTATCGAGGAAGTTACTTATGCTTAATACTCGAAAAAAAAGGTTACTAATATTTGAGGTCATCTATGAAGTCGGTAAAGTCGACAGTTTTGAACCTTAGAGGTTGTTGGGCATGTCACTTTTCTGACAGATCCATTACGTATACCCCAAAAATTGTTAAAAGTCGAAACCAAACAAAAAACTGATGGGCTTATACATCAAATGGAGTGGCTTTGATTTATTCATGTGTCTGACTTTCCCACTAGTTTTGAATTTTATTTTTTTGTTGATGCTATTGTTATTGTTGATGATGATGCTAAGATATACACATGAATATGTATATGTATCTGTATCTGCATCTGTATATGTATCTGTATCTGTAGAGTTTGAGACCAAAAAGCAACGACAAATTGCCTTCCAAGTGTTAATTTGTGCCACAGACACAATTACCTAATACATTTTAATTACGCCTGACTTGGGCCCGAGATAGTATAAGATGAGACTTACCCACGTATGGGTTTCTCTTGTTAGTGTTGTTGTGCTTAGTCAGTGCTTGTTGCTTTAGATGTCATTTTTAATTGCTCGAAATATTAGAGCTGTCATATCATTTAAGCAACTGTGTGTGCGCTCATTAAAAATCCGGAATGCATCTGCGACGCATTTTGGGCAAATATCATCTTTATTTTTTGATAACTAACTAACTAACTAGGCTGATGTAGTCGAAAAACCAAATCTATTTTCAGACTATTTATGGTATGCCAACTATTTGTATTAAGTATTGAATCCCTCTACTGCTCTCAATTGTTTCTTGATTTTTAAAATTTTATATAATTATGGCTATTAATTATCTTTTATTCACACAAACTCAAGACTTTGATTCTATTATTTATTTTTCACTCATTTAAAATAAAGCTATAATTTAATTATACTTAGATAGTACACTTTTAAAAAAGTTCAATTTTTATTATTTGTGTCTATATTTTTTTAAATTTAATATTATTTTAAACAACTAAAAAATGACTTTTAAAGCGAAAGAAAATACAACAACGCGATTACTCTTATAGGTCTCTTTGCATACGTTCCACATTTCTTTCTGGTTTCACACATGCGTTCCACACACGTTCCACATACCGATTCAATGGGCATTTCTTTGTGGCACTTTCGATAGTCGATAATTCTCGCCCATTTGGTTTCCCTTTTGTTTGCATTAGGCATTTATAACGCTGCTTTGCTTGGTGTCGATCAAAAATTTCTTCAACTTTCACTCAGTTTCAGCTTGAACTCTCCGTCGCCTATAATATCATTGGACCCTCTTTTTTTATTGATCTTGGCCCTAATTTGCGTGCACCTCAAAGCCGTTTACCGGGGTTTTGAAATCTGTTTAGCAACAGGACGCGCGCAATTTACAAACAGGAAGAAATCAGCGACAATGCAATTGTCCGGGTTGTGGGCGTTGGGCGTGGCAGGAAGTTGTGGCAGTAACTTTGCTACCTTCAATAGGCAACCAGATGGGCAGGAAAAGCAAACTTCCGTTGGCTTCCCATTAAAAACATTGAAAAGTGCAGCGACAGTTTCAGACATTTCTCAGATTCACTTTATGCGACGTTGCCACATAAATAACGGTAATTTTGCATGGTTGCCAAATGCTTAAAAAAATAATATATATATGTACGAATATAATAAAATATAAAAGGTAAAACTGTGAGAAGCCAAGGTTGTCGTATGTCAAAATGTCTCAATGAGTTTTTCATTGGATATTACGAGGTGCGTTTTGCATGCTAACGAAATGGAAATGTTTTTGTTGAATTTGTTTTTATTTTTTTGGGTGGGTGCCCGCACTAAAGGTAACAACAATATCAATTATTGGAAGCCACGAATACGAATTACATTACCCCAATGGCAAGGTAAAATTAAAATTTAGCATGCATTCAGCATTTAGTGTCTACAACAAAACGACGGCAAAATTTCCATTTTTTCAAAGATTAACCTCAAAAACTTGGCACAATGTTGTAAAAACTTAAAATCAGTTATTAATGTGGGAAAAATGAGAAGAAAAACAATAAAGATAGCAAAGATATTAGTTTTAATGAATTAGTTCCTTGAGGAAGTTATTTAGATTATTCATTGCAAGTTTCAAGACTGCAACAAGCAACAACGTAAACAACAAATAGATTTGCAGCTCATAATTCACTTTACTGTCTCACAAATTCACTGAGCGGTTTTAAAAAAAGTTACAGATGTACCAAAAAAGCCATAAAAACCATTGAAGCGACACTAATCGATATTGAGAGTGCTGATCCCACATCTAACCTCAGTTTAAGGTAAAGTTCAGTGTAAATATATTGTTTTCATAACAATATTGTTGAAAAACTCCACACAAATGCTAGAGTCAAAATTTGAAAAGTTTTTCATAATTTAATATCTGTATATTTTGTCGATAAATTTAAAAAACCCATAATAAATGACTTTCTTTTAGTTTAGCTAGTTTTCTAGAAAGATGGAGCTTGACATCAAAAACTTATTTTGGTATAAGCCTACTTATATAAGTAATTGCTATACGAAATGTTTTCCGATTACTTTGAGGCGTGCTCCTAAGAATGTCTGGAAGACACGTACACAGCATTATGTTTTCCGACTAATGGATAAACATTGGGTAACTAAGAAAATATGTATTTTGTAATTTATTTTATTGAATATAACAGAGCTACAAAGTTAAATGGGTCTATTTAATTAACATAGGAAAACCGAAGAGAAAATTAATAAATCTATTGATAACAGATAACTGAAATGAAACTCAACTTAAGTGACGCGTGCCCGATTTTAAGTTGTTTTTGGGTCACGTACAAATCTCATCGCTTCCCGGTTCCAGCAATTCCTCCAAAATCCTCTTGGCCGCATCAAACAATCACAATTATATATAAACAAGCGAGTACACGTAATTGACTTCAATGAAAGAGTTACTGGAACCTGGAAACTGAACCTGAACCTGAGTCGGGCTTTAAAATCATCAATCACTTGGCTGTGTCAAATGCCCCGCATTACGATTACTCTCGGTTGTGTTTTTTATTATGTGTAGAGTGAGTAATAATTCTGTTTACGCCAAAAAGAAGTCAAAGACCGGGCCTATTACGTGCTCTACACGCTCCAAAATTCTTAACAATTGCCAAGCATTTTGTTTTTGGCCTCTTTTTCAGTGATTCACGAGCTCCGCTTATAAGGAAGCGATGCACCTGAAGAACGCACCTGACGAATGAAATGACTGGCCCCAAAGCAACGCAATTACGCAAGGCCATCAAATTCTTTTTTTATTTTAATTGTTCTAAGGAATTTGACCAAAATGTACGCGAAAAAATTTAAATATTCGTATTCTTTTCCTTAACAAAAAATACCCTATATCCAGCTTTTAGGTATTGTAGGCTTTAGTTTCTTTAGATAAGTGATAAGCAAACAAATTTACAATTATCTATATCTATTAATCATCTGAAAATGTTGACAAACTTTTGATCTGTGCATGATACGATGCTAATGGCTTATTTCTTTTAACTATAACTTTAATTGATAAATGATTAATAATATGAGTACTAAAGTATTATTCAAAAGTTGCACGTTTGTCAATATCTATTAATCATCCAAAAACATGCATTTAATATAAATACATAAAGATAATTAACAAACCATATAAAGTTAAAAACCAAAAAGTTTCTTGTTTGTCATTCTTGTAAATTCTTAAATTTTAATTATGTAAAATGATTCCAAGTATCTTTTCCTTTTTCCCAGCTGAAAAGTGAAGCTAAAGATAACGATTCATATACACGGAGTATTATTTTTAGATGCGGAAAATATTCGTAAACACTGTGATGCAGATTGCGTTTATATTGAGGACTGATATACAAACATGGCTAATATGGAATTAGGTAGCTGAGGTACTGAGGTACTGCCTTGTGCCCACTTTTGTATGGTATGGCCATTTAGGCCTTGGAGGCGTGGCAGATTTCAACCGCATGCTTCACCTTCGACAAAAATAAAAAATAAAAGAAAAAGAAAACGCACAGAAAACGTAGTCGCATGGCCAAATGAGTGACCATAATTGGAGTTGCAGTTGCAGTTGCTGCTGCTGCTGCTGCTGACCACGTTAAGGTCTGCGTGCATTTAATTATGCAATTTGAGCAAATAAGCAACTGCAACTGCAACAACAATACAACAATAGCCACAACAAAATAAAAAACAGATTCTCTAAAACTAAATAAACAAAAACAAATACAAACTTAAAGTCAAGACTTGAAAAGTTCAGTTCTTAGCGGATTTCTTGTTGATTTTGTTGGCCTAAATACCGCTTAAAAAGAAACAAATGAAATACAGACTCAACTTCAGAATTAGTCAAAGCTGTAAAACCGGTAAGACGTTTCCATCCATAGCCCCTAATGCCTGTACGTACATAGGTGTGATATTTTTTTGGGGGGACCACAAAGGCTTCCATTGTGAGACTCTCAAGTCATACTCAATTTTTGTCTTTTATGTAAAGGCTTCGAAGTACTTTTCAAAATAGATGCAAAATTCAAATAAACAAATGCGTTAATTGTAAACATGACTGTAAAAAATAAAAAAAAAAAATGAAATACGATATATAATAATAGTAATAGTAAATTTTAAAAAACTATGGAAGCCACATTAAATCTTTACTTCTATAAGAAAAATTTAAAAGAATGCTGTGAAAGCTCATTTAACCGAAAGCATCTAAGTTATTAGATAGAATTGTTAAGATACGTGAGAACTTCAATTCATTCAACTAATCATAAAAACTGATTACAGGCTTAAGTACATTAATTACACGATAAAATACATTAATTGTAATTGTTGTGTAAATAAATGAGCTAATAGCAATTTATGTATATAAACAGTACCATGTTATTATTATGATTATTATTTGTATTATTAAATTTTTTACGTATGATAGCACGACAAATAACAAGCACAAAACAACTGTTGAACAACCAACAAAAGGCAACAGAGGATTAGAGTGAAGAGTGAATTATTCTCTGCCAATTCTCCAAGTATTCGAGCCATTTTGTTAGCTTGGGCAGGGCACATTCCAAAGGGTTTAGAGAAAGAAAAGATGTTTGGGATAGGGGCAAATGAAGCAGGTAACGATAAAATAAATCTAGCGATCAATTATCAAATTATAAGTTCCATGTCAGATTCAAAATTGTTAGGAATTCTCGGAAGTATTGAAATTCCAAATTGTTTTCGTAGCTTGTCAAATTTGTATGAAGCTATCAATTAATTAAAGAGCTTAATTAAGACACAATAAATTAATCAAAATTAATGTACAGATGCTAAATGAAGCCCAAGTTGGAATTCAGAATTTTTTTGCTTTTTTAATAAAAACAAAACACAAATCGAACTACCAGAAACTTGTTTTTAATATTCATGCGCAACTTTCTTTTTTTTGACGCGCCAACAAAAATGAAAAAAAAAAATGGCTTGCAACAAAAAGATAAAGATAAATGCAGCAGCTCAATATTTAGATATACCTATGTTTGTTTGTACACGTGTATTGAATATAGACTGTAGGACAGGGTGGGGCTGGGTAGGACAGGGAAAAGTTAGAGGAGACAACTACTTACTTAATGACTGTTTGCATGTTAACCGTTTTAACAATATTGACTTCAAGTGCTGGTTACTGTAATTTTTGTTTCTTTTTTGTGTTGTTAACGCTAACGAGACGCTGTTTAGCTGTTAAAGATAAATTATTTTTCATTTAGTTGATATTCAAAATTGGTAATCAAAATTTAAGGCCACAAATAATATAAGAAGCACAAGCTAAATTTACACAACGCTCCACACAGCTATTTGAAATTTAACAGCCAATAAATCTATGTATCATATGTGCACTCAACGCCAGTATGAACTCAACCACGAACGACGACCTACTGGCTCTCAAACCGCACGCGCAATTGTATTTAAATGCAGTAATCAGCTGATTGCATTGGCAAAAATAAAAAAGGTGGCAGCCTTGGCAATGGTATCATATTTGACCGTTTTTAACTCATTTCAGAAAAAGATTTAAATTTAAACATTTCTTTTTTTTTAAATAAATATTGAAGCTAGAGCATTGAAACTTTCACAGGAGTTTTGCTATATATATTTTGGGATTTTTAACATTTTTTTTTTAATTTCTTACTAAGTCTTTAATTTCTTCACCACGCGATGAGTTACGTGCCCAAAACTAATTTTAAAATCAATTGTGGTTAAAAAAATTATTCTAGAATTATTTAAATTAATTTAAATATTTTAACAAAAATTAAAAAAAAAACACAAAAAGTTGAAGCTGTGTGGCAGCCTTGACATCCGCTTCTAGCACAACTATGTGGCAACAAGGTGGCAGCCTTAGCACCTAAAACATATTAAACTCGGTTTTCAAAAATGGTTTATTTTTGTTTTTGCTTAATTTTGAAGCTAGACTTTTGAAATTTTAATTTTATTTTTGTCGTTTTTTTTTTAAATTTTTTAGAATTTACCACCAAACTTCACCACGCAAAGGGTGACGTGCACCAAACGAATTTAAAAATGAACTTCATTATTTAAGAAAATTCATATCTTTTTTTTTCAAATTGAACTTTTATTGAATTTATTAATGAATTGAACAAAATTAGAGGAAAAAACACATAAAAGTTGCAACCGTATGGCAGCCTTAGTTTTGTTTACATTTTTAGCTCGGTACGGTCAGAAGATAAACTTAACATAAAGATATATGTTATTAACAGTGCGCGCTTATTTTGTTGGTTCTTGTCGATAGTTTTTGTAATGATGTAATGGTTGAACAAAATAATTTATTTACTATCTGTCCATAAGGTAATTTAAAGGACAAAAAGCTGGTGCTAATATAATTTATTGATGTATTGGAAGAACATCACAATTGCCTAAGTGAATTGAGCTAGTTCATTCGCTCGCATTCAGAGACCCGTTCGATCGAACTTATTCCGAACGATTAAATTTAACTCCAATCCACGCGACGGACG
The DNA here is from genome assembly GCA_963924055.1 of Drosophila limbata. Taxonomy (NCBI): domain Eukaryota; kingdom Metazoa; phylum Arthropoda; class Insecta; order Diptera; family Drosophilidae; genus Drosophila; species Drosophila limbata. Next base: position 18,465,157 of record OZ001352.1, on the reverse strand, counting down.
AATTAAGTTGAAAATAAATAAATTTAATTGTAAAAACGATCATTTTAATTGATAGGCATAATGAGTAAGCTCTAAGGCTGCAAGTAAGTAAAGGGTACAACAAACAAAGATTAATTAAACAGAGAATAAACGACACTCGCTTCATTTGCGGGCGTGTGCATGTGTGTGTGTGTGCCTTTTCCTGATTCCATTAAACCAATGGATATTTACAAAACGCTGAAGTAAATGATTGTGATATTTGTTCAAACTTAGCGCACAGTCGAAGGCAACAAAAATAGACAATCGAAACTTTTTAACAAATACTATTCAAATTAAACTACAAATCGTAGCAGACTGCATTAATCGAAAGCGATAAAAAAGAACTAGTTCTGCGAATTTAATGTAAGTTCTGTACTTTAGAAAATTTTTCTGCAACAAACGGAGAGACAGAGAAAACGGCAGCAATAATAACAAATCAAACGGGAAAGTCAATTAATCGGCATCAATGGACTTATCACAGCCGCCGCCGCAGCTATTAACTGCCCCATCGGCACTGGCAACGAATTTTACGTCGATGCCGCCGCCGTCAATGGGCGGTCAACACTACAGACACTACCATCCGCATCATGGAGCTGGCAAACAAGGCTACAATCACTTTAAGCCCTTCATGCCAGGCGGCTTTCAGCGTCCGTTTGGCATGTCCCAAGACGACTTTGATGGCAAACGACTGCGCAAGAGCGTCATGCGAAAAACTGTTGACTACAATGCATCAATTATCAAAGCGCTCGAGGTGAGTAGATAAGAATGGAAGGAAATGTAATCTCTGTGCAACTAAACATTAATTCCAATCCTAGGCACGTCTATGGCAACGCGATTATCGGGATCGCCTGGCGATACAGCCGGACAGCATTTATGTGCCACAAATGCTGCCGCCCTCCAGCTATCTGGACAATCCAGCCAATGCGATCACAACGCGCTTCGTCAAAACGGCCACAAATAAAATGCGCTGTCCAATCTTTACGCTCGCGTGGACACCGGAGGGCAGACGACTGGTTACAGGCGCTAGCTCAGGCGAGTTTACGCTTTGGAATGGCCTTACCTTTAACTTTGAGACAATTCTACAGGCGAGTCATAGTCATAAGAATTTTAATTGCATACTAATAAACTGAGTTCCTATCTATGTATATTCAGGCCCACGATATATCCGTGCGTACAATGGTTTGGTCACACAACGACAGCTGGATGGTAACCGGAGATCATGGCGGATATGTGAAGTACTGGCAGTCGAACATGAACAATGTGAAGATGTATCAGGCACACAAGGAGGCGATTAGGGGAATAAGGTATTGCCTAATGATTGTAATTGTCAATTGTATTTACCATTTAGCAGCTGTTGCCGTTGTGACGTCACCACAAAACCATCCGCGCTTATATCGCTTACAGTTGCGCAGTTTAGCATGCAAATCTCTTATCGTACTCCTCGAATTTCTCGCCATCGTTGCCAGCCTGGCCCTGGGTAACGTTTCTTTAGCCAACATTTTTCATTCCTTTCGTTTTGACTTGTTTTCTCGGGGGCTGTTGCAAATAAATCAATAAAGCCGTCAATTGAGCAACATGCCAGGTCTCTCGATTCACTATTTGGTTAGCTAGTGTAGTTGCGCGCAGAGTGCTTTCTATAAAGTTCCTCTAGTTCAAGATCTTAAGTTAATAAAAGAAAACTGTGATTTCCCTAGCCTTAACATTATTACAAAAAGACTGTGAACCAAAAAATATTTAACAAATCAATTCAATTGAAATTCTGTCACACAAGATAAAAAAAATATAATAAAAGTAAAATAATAAGAAACAAAACAAAGAAAAACAATTGAAAAATTTTTATTTGTCGGCGCCAAGGCAACAACAACAATAAAAATGCTAAATGCTAAATTATTTATGTTCAAATTCGGGGGTTCGAGTGTTTTCTTTGATGCTGCTACTGCAACTGCTGCTGAGTGTGAACGAGAGAGAGAGAGAGAAGGGAGTGAGTAAAGGGTAACATTCACTATGTAATCAAAAGTAGTCAATATATACGTTTAAGGTTGCTGATCTTCAGTGAATAGCGAAAAGAAAATAATCAGCTTGTTGCTATTGCTGTATATCAACTTGTTGCTAGCTTCAAGGCAACTTGTTGCTAGCGTTATGTTTACTAAAATAAGAATTTTGAGTTTGAAAAATCAAACATAAAATATATCTAGATGAATTGAGCAAAACTGAGATACATTTTTTTGTTTGTGACATTCTACACTTTACAAAAGATTCATTTTTATTTAAATTTTTTTTAAATAAAAATGGGTTTTATTTCTCGATATAAATTAAAAGAATTATAATATAAAAAATAGATAATTGAATGTTATTATTCTTCAACCTTTACTGAATAATTAAAATTGGCAGAACCTCAATAAGGGACAGTATGTGATCTATGCCTCCATAGTTTTATATACAATACAAAATTACTTTAAAGAATCTATCATCCTGTCTAAACACAATTAAAACTCTTTTAATGACTCTACTTTCTGTTAGAAAGTTATGGCCATTTAATTGTTATTTTCAAATTTTCCAACACAAATTTAAAAGTTGTTTTAATATTAACATTTATATTTACATTTATTTTTTTTAAATTAGATCGAGAAAAAATAATAGAAATTAAAAGAAAAATGTTTATATTAATTTTTTTATATTTTACTTTCAACTACACTCACACTTACGCACACACATTATCCACGCATTCTGTATTTGTGTTTCGTTTCCCATTTATTCAACGTCGCTGTCTCTCCGATTCCGACCCACCTCAATGTCTTGGAACTCGCAGTTTCAGTCCAACGGACAGCAAGTTTGTCAGCGGCAGCGACGATGGAACCTTACGCATTTGGGATTTTATGCGCTGCCAGGAGGAGCGAGTGCTGCGAGGTGAGTGCCCAGCAGACAGAGACGTCCATCGAATCCCCGTTTGTAATTGGATCACTTGATCACACACAGGTCATGGCGCGGATGTGAAGTGCGTGCATTGGCATCCGCAGAAGGCGATGATTGTCAGCGGCAGCAAGGACAATCAGCAGCCCATCAAAATCTGGGATCCCAAGAGCGGGATTGCGCTCGCCACGCTGTAAGTAGAACCTGCATAAATGCATCTCACTGCCTCCACTCATTGAATGTGATCCTCACCTGCAGCCACGCCCACAAATCAACGGTCATGGATCTCAAGTGGAACGACAACGGAAATTGGCTAGTGACAGCGTCGAGGGATCATCTGCTCAAGCTCTTCGACATACGCAATCTCAAGGAGGAGGTCCAAGTGTTTCGCGGTCACAAAAAGGAGGCCAGCTCCGTATCGTGGCATCCCATACACGAGGGTCTCTTCTGCTCCGGCGGCTCCGATGGATCCATTCTCTTCTGGAATGTTGGGTGCGTTGGATCCAACCTCTTAGTGAATTCTCTTGTCACACTCAGATTGATCCTTTGTTCTTTGTTCCCTTGCAGCACGGACAAGGAGATTGGCGGTGTGGAGACGGCGCACGATAGCATTGTGTGGACGCTCGCCTGGCATCCGCTGGGACACATTCTATGCTCCGGCTCCAACGATCACACCATCAAGTTCTGGACACGCAATCGACCTGGAGATCTTATGCGTGACAAGTACAATCTAAACACGCTTCCCGCCAGCTTGGCTGCCCTGGACGAGTGTGAATACGGTAAGCCAACAACTAACCCAAGACTAGCACTGGTTTACCATGTGTCGCACTTTCAGATGACGCCGTAATCCCTGGCATGGGACCCGAGGACAAGGTCGAGTTCACTGAGAGCCTTACAGCCGACAAGGGCTTTATTCCAGGCCTGGATCTCGATGCAGGCAGCAGGTCGGCCGGCGATCGGGATCGGGAGAAGAAAGTGCCCTACAGCAAGCCCATTCCACGTAACTTTCAGGTGCAGTGGGCAGGTCCACGTCGCGCCGATGACCCCAGCGTGCTCAGCATTCACGATGAGCTGGCGGCGCGCGAGTCGAAGGATTCGAGCAATGGCCTCAGTCACCAGCAGATCAGCGAGAACACGCTCGAGGGCATCCTGGCCAGCGGCATGCTCAACGGCCTCGATCCCCAGACAATTGTTGGCGTATTCGTCTACGGCCGCTTCGTTCGCGTCCATCCGGATTCACGTCTGATGGCCGCCATTCGCCAGGGCGCCGAGTACCTGAACAAGTACATTGATGCCGGCAAGCTGGAGGAGCTCCGTGACGTGGTACCAACGCGAGAGCGGGAACGGGATCGGGAGCGCTCGCGCTCCCTGTCGCCCACGCTGGAAGCGTCACAGGCTCGCGGCGAGGTGTCGCCGCCGCTAAAGAAATCACGCTTCGAGCCGCGACAACACAACGCGCAACTGGTGTGTGTGCGTGAACTGCTGCTGCTGAAGAAGCCCTTCCTGCCGTCCCTGCTGACCGTGAAGGCGCAACAGCCGAAGACAGAGTTCATCGATGATCCGTCCAGCTACGGCAGCAGCTCACCCATGGATCAGGCATCGCGCGAGGAAGCAAACCGACCGAATCCCTGGGCTTCCAATGCGCCCTGGTCCAATTATGGTAATGGCAATGGCAATGGAAACGGGAATGGCGGACCTTCCGCTCAAAATGGTTATGGCAACAATGCCGGCGATAACCTTAACGATCGAGATCGTGATCAGTTCCAAAAGAGCGGCGGCAACAATAGCAACAACAACAACAGTGGCCAACAACGTCGAAGGCGTGGCAACAATGGCAACTCTGGTGGCGGTGGCGGAGGAGGCGGCGGTGGGCGAAGCCGGGGCCGCAACAACAACAGACGCTTCTAGTCTACCAAACTACTGCACACACACCAAAACAATAAAAACACACACACATTCGGAACGCTCGTTTTGTAATCATACAAATACCTATCTGGCATTACAAAGTCAACTCCATTTTAAGCTTAAAACAATTTATATTATTACTTTAGAAATACTGTAAACACAACTGATGATTGATTGTAAATTGTAACTGCAGCTAGCGTGTACTTTTTAACCGGGCAGCATCGATCAAGATGAATTCATATATGGTGATGTATTCGCTCTCTCTCGGGGCGAAGCTATCAGAGAGTCTGACGTGAGAGGCATCGATTACAGTAAATCGATCCGAGTGTAAGTTCAATTATTTTCCGACCGCCACAGTGTATCGATCAAACAAACCAAATAACGAGAACGTTATTTAAAAGTTATTAATCTAATTATTGTTATTGCATTCATTTTATCTTAATACGTTTTATTTTAAATTGTGTAAACTGTGAAAACATTGAAATGAAGTTAGCTATCCTAAGCGGCTAGAGAATTGCGACGACTGCTCCGCTTGCTGCTGCCATGTCGTTCATCTTCACGTTCATCGTTTGATTTTACACTTCCATCCGACGTATGCTTGGCATTCACATCGTTATCCGCCTCCACATGGCTATCGTTCAGTGTCTGGGAGCTCTGTCGTTGATGACGGAAGTTCTGCCTGATCTCGCGAACCTCTTCGCGCATTCGATCCTTTGTATGCTGCTCAATTGTTCGTTGTATTTTCTCTGCGGAGGCCACCAGCTTATCGGTCTCGAGCACGACGCGCTTAGATGAATTGCTGCGACTACGACTGCGGCTTCGACTGCGACGCTCCCGACGTGAGTTAGAGCGCTTGGAGCGGGTGCGAGATCGCGATCGGGAATAGCTGATGGAACGTGACCGACGAGTGGACGCCAATTTGCGGTTCTTTCGCTGCGCCGGCGTTTTGCTGCGACTGCGCGAGTGGGAGCGACTGTGGCTACGTCTATAAGATAAAACAAGAAAGAGCGAGTTAGTTGAGAAGTAGAATTCAATGCCAGTTAACACTCGATAGAAATCAGTCAAATTACACTTGACTTCTTTTACCTGGAGCGTGAGGAGTAGGACGACTTGCGATAGTTGGATCGACTGCGACTGCGACTACGACTTTTGCTTCGGGACCTTGAACGGGAACGTCTGGAACGACAGATAAGACTGCACATGAATTGCAATGAAAGATCACGGATGTATTTTAATCCTCAGCTACTTACCGTCGACCACGTGAGCGACTGCGACTGCGTGAATAGGAGCTGGAGCGCGAACGGTTTCTGCAGCAGAGGAACATAACGTTAAGTACTCGTATCATTCATCAATAGTTGTATCAAAGAATTCTTACCTGCCGCGTGAGGACTTGTGATAGTAGCCATTGCCCCCATCGTCGTCGTAGCGATCGGCATCGTAGTGCTTGGGATTATAGTAGGATGAGGAGTGTCCATCGTAGCCAGTGCGACTGCCGCGCATCCCTCGACCTCGTCCACGACCGCGTGGACGCGGGGCAAAGCCGCGATAATTGCTGGATACCGGGAACGGCGGTGGTCCGGGTGCACGGTAAAGTGCTGCACCGGGAAATACGGGAGGCATGCCGTAACCAAACATGGACAATGATTGCATCCATTCGCTGGCTGAAGCGGCAGCAGCTGCTGTGCCTGGCACAGCGCCAGCGGCCAAGGCAGCGGTAACAGCCTTGAAGGGATTCAGCACTGCATCGGCATTGGCCGATGGAGCTCCACCTGCTGCAAGTCCATTCAATTCAGCAGTGTTGCCATTCAACTTGTGCTTCTTGTTGTTGGACGTCGACAGAGTGTCGTCCTCTTCGCTGCTGCCTGCCATGCCACTCTTCTTGGACTTGCTCTTGAGGAGACCCATAAGTGGAGTATTGCTCTTGATGTCCTGCACAATCTTGCGCTGATCGCACACCAGTTTCTCAGTGGCCGACTTGTACTTTTCCACCAAACGACCGCGTTGCAAGTCCTTGGATTCATCGTGATGGGCTCGGTGGGATTTCTCCTTTTGCTTCAGCTGCACACATCAATAAATAACTTAACTTGAGACTGTGAAGTGGAGCAGAGCAGCATGGACTCACCTGTATTCGCTCGAAGACCTGCTCGAGGATGCGTATGCTCTCCAGTTTACGTTGTGCTATCATCAATTTACGCTCCTCGATGCGAATCTTCTGTGAGATCTCCACCTGACCGCGTTCCTGTATCTTTTTCAGATGCTTCTCTTTGCGCTTCTCCTCGCGCTCACGTTGTTTCTCCAATTCGGCCAATCTCAACTGGTCTTGCTTTTGCCTGTAAATTTTGTTTTGCAATTTTTGCGCATGTTTTTGGTTTTGCTTTTTGTATTTTTTTTGCTAAGAACTTGTTAACTGTTTCGTCTAAAAGAGTCAGAAAACTGTTAACTCGCCACAATTGGCCCTTAGAGCCAACACTCATATGTTTATGACCCACACATGGCGAGGATAAGTAAGAAAAGGGTTTAAGGAAATGAAACCGAAGAAGACTCTTGATCCTAATCCGATTAAGTTCAACCAGAGTTGGGTAACGAATAAAGAAATAGTCTAATATATCCTTAATTTGATTACTGTATCCTGTATCATAGGATAATCAATGGAAAACTGAATACAAATATCTAACATTCCTGAATCCTTCAAGTTCATATCTGAATCAGGCAATCTAAATGCTGCTCTCTATACAACAGATGCCCTGACAATCGGATAACTATAGTCCTGCTCTCTGCACAACAGATAACTTATGCCAATCCTCTTCATTTGAAGACTCTGCTTTGTTGTAATCGGGCTGGATTAGGACGAGCATTCGGTTTTATTGCCTGCTCCCGCAAGTACACAAAATGAATGGCAAACCTTTCGCGCTCCACCTGCTCGGCCTGTTTCTTCTTTTCCCGTTCGCGCTCCTCGTCCTCTGCCTGGGCCTTGGCAACACAGCGTTTCCTCATGCGTTCGCGGCGCTGCAGATGCGAATCGCTCAGATGCTTCTGTTTGTCGAAATTGACATTTATGTTGATGGCCTGCGTCTTGTCCACAAACTTGCGCACCAGTTTCGTGCTCCTGAACTCATCCATGGCCCGCACAAAGCTGGAGTACTCCTCGAATTGCACATAGCTGAGAGCGTTTTCATTTGATTAGCAACTACAGTGGGGTCTCGATAATGCGATTGATTACTTACGCCTCAAAGAGAACATCTTGTTCAAAGCTAAATGTACGCATGCCGCTGATCTCCGGCTGCATGCTCTTTCTGTACGGATCACAAATGGGTATATCGACGGCACGAACACGTCCGAACTTCTCAAAGATGCGCTTGAAAATGCTCTCGCTGGGCTTCACTTGCTCATCGTTCTCGGCGTGACGGGGACAGAACCAGCGTATGGGCAAGTGAGTCAAATGAATGGTATCAGGACGTTCGCCCGCCTTCATCTCATCCATATTGCGGGCATCGCGAAAGTACGAGTCCCAATCGTGGCGAGTGGGAAACTCATCCTTCGCCTCCGTGCAACGCACTCGGAATGCAGCATCATTGAATCCGGAAAGTCGCAATGTGACTCCATCCAAACGTTCGACGGCTAAACGCAAACGTTTGCGCTCATCCAACTCCGCCTCGAAGCGTATATAATTGACGGTGCTCTTGGAGACCTGCAGAAAAGTGAACAGAAATATATAGTTGAAAGTTCCTCCATCGTATACTCTATATATATTTAATATACTCACTTTGAGCACCAGAAATTTGTCCGGTTTGAGTTCAGCACTGAGTTTGTCCATTATCTCCAGATTTGATACGGATTTGCCCGTTTTGATTTTTTCGGGTAATGCAACAGAAATTTGCATTTTCGCAAGTGGCTTGAGATACAAGCTATGCGGCAGATACAGCGGGGTGCAGTCCGCCTCATTTTGTATAGTCTGAATGTTGATCATATTTTTGTTTTGTTTTTTTGTTTATGGGATTTGTTCGTGTGTTTTATGTTGTAATAGAATACAAAGTAATTAAGGTAAAATACAAAATGGAAAAATTTATAAACTTATCATCTATTTACATCTAAGCTTAAAAAATCTCAAGAATTGGACAAATGAGAATGCGTGTACAAGAAATGTGTTTTCCCCCCGCCCCTGTTCCTGGCTGACAATAACCGATGATGACGATTTTTCAGTTTGTGAGTGTGTCCGCGAGTTAATCGGTGTGTGCTTATTTTATGACGAAATCGTCATCCCGGTGGTAAATCTACTTAAATCTAATTATGATGTGACTTTTTTTGTCGAAGTTTTCCTAAAAAGAGAGCAATTTTATAATTCTTTTCCACTTTTTGCACTTTTCTTAGAGTTGTATTGAATTAGAGGTGGAGAAACATCGAGTGAAACATCGATGTCATCGATGTTTGCAAAACATCGGAACCATCGATGTTTGATAAGGTACCATTTTTTTTTCACAACAAAAAAATACAATACTGATAATTGCGAACTTACCTAACTCGAATCACCACTATCCAAAGAAAATGTTTGAGTTTTGGAGATATTCGACTTATAGAGTCTTTTTCTTATGTTTAATAATTTTACTGCCACTCATTTAGCTCGAGCAGTGTTGCCACTTAAGCTATTTTATGTAGCATTTTAAGATTCATAAACAGACAAAAGGTGGCGCTACAGTTAGTTTTTAAACATGTGGCAGCCTTGATGTTAATAATGTTAATAACAGTTCAGCTAATGTTAAAGTCATTGTGGCTGTTATTGTTAAGTCAGAAGAAGAAGAAGGAGAAACTACGAAAGTGCGTTATTTCATTTTTATACCATTTAATTTAATTAGAAATTTAAGTAATGCAACAATATGCGTGTGTGAAATTAATGTAATAATAAATACTAACAAAAGCCCCACGGCAAAGCGCGTAAATGGCAACAAATTGACGTGAAATATAACTGCCAACAACAACAACAGCAGCAGCAACAACAACGCAATTGTGATAGACAAAGAAATAGATTAAGAAGGGGGAGAACGACATAGCAAAAAGGCCCACTAAAAACCCCAAAACAAAAACAAAACGCAACATATTTAAATATTAAGCATATCGCGCGAGTATTTGGGCAGATTTTACACATTGTTCCGATTTTTTGATACGCAACGAAAGTAGCAAATAAAAGAAGGCGAAAAAAGCTGTTTGAGAAAACGAAGCAAAAGAAATGCGATAAAAAATAAATAAGAATATACATAACTAAAGGAAAAACGAAAAACGCTGGCGTTGACGTCGCGAGAGAAGAAAAAAGTGCGGAAGGAGTGGAAGGAGACGCCAAAGCTGGGGACCAGCAGCTTTTGTTTTGAACAGCGACTACAGCGTCGCTGCTGCTGCTGCTGACACACACATGCACACATAGTCACAGCTGATGTCAAATCATTTGCAACGTTCGTGTTTGTGCGCGTTTACAATTGATTAAAACCAAAACACACACGGACTCCACAAACAAACATATAAACACATGCACACAGGCGCTCCATTGTGATTGAAATTGATTAAAGATTACAAGGTAAGTGCGAGTGGCAGGCAGCACAGTCGCCACATAGTTTTAATTAAGCCTCATAGTTATAGTTTATAAAGCAAACATATGCACGCACAAAAGTGCACACACAGACAGATACACATATATACACGCTTGCACTTACACAAAGAAATTGTCGATGACGCCCTTTTTACTGCATAAATTTCGAATGGCCGCCCACAATCCCCTCCCTCCCACAACGCTCCCCGTTCCCATTCCCATTCTCTCTTTAGCCAAATGCAGCTCTGCACCTGCTGCCATTTTCTTTTTAAACGTCAGGCAACCCTTGTTTTGCTGTAGTGTTCCTGTTATTATTATTATTATAATATTGTTATTGTTGTCTTTCGCGTTCTGTGTGCGTCAGTCGTTTCGAGCCAAATTACAATTACTGTCGACAATTTACATATTTGAAGTGTAGTGCATTTTTAAATTACTTTTCGCAGAAATTATAACGTTTTCTTGCAACTGTCATTTTGTTGCTCTCTTATGTCTCTGCTTTTCTCTTTTTTTGTGTTGCAGTATGTACGTAAGCCCAAAACATTGGGTATGTAGACAAAATGCAACGTAATGGAAAATAACAAAGTGCAGGCCAAAACAATACACAAACACGCACGCACATGAAAACACACACACATATAGATGCACAGTGGTGTTGGTGGTGGACAGTGCTGCCAACTGAGCGACAAATTTATCATATGTACTTCATTGCCTATTGTTATTGTTGTTGCTGTTACTGCAATGTTAATGTGGTGTGATCAAGAATCAGCTGTTCGTTTCAAAGCAGCTGAGCTTCGGCCTCAAAACAAGCTTTAATAATATTTTTCGGTAAATCTTAGCAGACAGCAGTGTATTTACATACATTCATACATATGTTTATATGTCTCCAGTTATACTTGCTTATCGCACTTTACCTTTCGTGTTGCCTTGAAGTTTTGCAAACTACGGCCACTTAAATAGGCTTTACTTATTTAATTTACATTGACATATACATACATGTTTGTATGTATTTATGGCCATTACCAACAATAATAACAATATTTACTAACCTACTTTATTTAGCAGCAGGACAATAACAAAAACACGTATAAAATTCAATTACATCCATATACACAAAATGTGACATTCTTAATTAATGACTACTTGACGCATATGTGTGTGTGTGAGCTTCGTTTCATCTTCTTCTTTATCGTCTCATGAAAGTGTTTTCGTGTTGTTGTTTGTGCCCTCCTGCAACGCCAGAGCCCTGATAAATTCTGACGTCGTCGTCGGCGACTACGTTGGCGTCAACGTCGACGCTGTGGCTGCTCTGTTGTTTTTGTGATTAACATGAAATGTAATCAGTTAACAGTCTGTAAAAGATGCTGCCAAATGACCCCAACAAACAAAGTTCAGGGCAGTCTGCATAATCGCCACCACCCCCAGTAGCTGTTATCTCCTGTTTATACAGCAAAATTGATGTATATGCTTTAATTACACTGCATGTCGCAGGTACATACATATGTTAGTACAAACTGATATATGTTTGCATGGTCTTTGTACTTAATTGCGTTGATAAGCTCTTATCAATTGGACAACGTGCGACGATCTTACATTTTATTGATGAGTAATCGAAAGCCAAAGCTGTTACTTACCGCTGCACTTGCTATTTCATTTGAAATCGTAAGAAACCAGTTTAGATACTGTTAACTGTTCTCTTCCTCTTTAATTTATCGTTTTCTTCGTAATTTCGGACATCTTTATTATTTAAACATGTGTATATTTTACAAGAGATCCTCGCTGAAAATCTTAGAAAAATTATGCGTTTTTTCCGAAAATTATGAAATTTGCTTAGGTAGAACGGCAATACCAAGGCGAAGGTAATAAAGGACGGCGCAGGTAATCCGAACGTAACTCCATCTCCCTTTAGCACCGCTCTTTCACAGTCTATCTGTCGCTCTTTAACACGCACACATTTAAATTGAGGGATCGTGAGAGAGAAGCACACGTGTAGCGTTGCTCTTAAACCAAGCGTCGGCGGCGACGCCAACGCCGACGGCGGCTGCGATGGCGACAGCCACAGCAAAGTCGTCTGTTGTGGTTGTCAGTTATATTCGTTCCGCCTGAATGTCTAGACGTTGTTATTTTTTTTTAACTAAGGTGCGTTGATAATAATATTCTTGATATAGTTGTGCGCGTGTGAGATTTACATACAAACATAGCAAAATCGACGCTATTTTTGAATTACCTTCTTATCGCGCTACATCATTGTTTGCACAAAAGCCAAAGTTTGCCAGACAAATTGTAAACAATATGTAGAAGTATTGAACATGTAAAAATACGAGTTGAATAAACAGCAATAACAACAACTAATTCTTTATTGCGACTTTAAAACGCTAGCAGCGAAAGCAGCGACGCCAGCAGCGTTCGGTTAAGTCATTAACATTCTGAACTGCTGTTCGCCCCCAACAGCGCCACAATGTCTAATCTAGTTAACAGTAGATCACTTTAACAGCGACTGCAATTGTGGAACTCCCACGTGCGTGTTAACTGTAAATTCAGTGTTCTCAAGTTTATACGTCAGTCTGAGGAAATCGTGTTGAGGTACACCGAATTTTTTTTTAGTTTAAAGTTAAAGTTTTACCAATTTAACTTACTAAGTCCCATAAACACCTATACAATATACCATAAATTGAACAGTATTATTATAAAGTGACAGCTATAAGCACTTGAAATTGAAACGACCGTGTTTAAGTCCGGTTTAATTGCCTTATGAAATCCCTGTTGCACTATGCCACTGTTTCTCTAACATTCTGTTTCACTCTCTTTGTTTATGTTTGTATTACAGCCACTCAACGCTAGGTGGCGGCACAGCACAGACACAAAGACAAGAGAAGATTGAAAGCCTTAGCACTGCCAAACCAAAAGAAAAGTGAAGAATTAGGCGAAGACAATACAGTTAAGAGGAGGAGGATCAGGACAGGAGGTGGAGGAGGAGTAGAGTGGTCAACAAAACAGCAGCTCCATGATGCTGTACGTATTCCATGTGGACGTCGGTCGCATGCTCAGCTTCGACATGACCGTCGCTCTGTCGTCGGTGGAGAACCTAAAGGAGACGATTCATCGCCTGCATGGGATACCCGCCTCCAATATTGTGCTGCTGGTTAGCGGCGGCGAGATGTTGACACACTCCACACAGGTATCCTGCTACTCGGCGGGCACAGACACGAATCCCATTTACATGTTTCTCACCGGCGACGATCGACTGGCTCCGACGATAGCCAGCGGCGGAGCCAATGACGTGCCGGACGCGGAGCTGCGTCGCCAGGTCGAGGAGAGTCACAAATTGCCCGCCGTGCTGGACACAGTGCGTCAGCGGGCACAGCTGGCACAGCACATGCGTGAGCTGGGGCGGAAGGAGGAGCAGCTGTGCGAGCGTCTTGTTCATGAGCAACATTTGCAGCAACAGGGCTGGTCCGCGGTAGTGGCCAACATGGAGGATCTGACCAATGAGTTTGTTGAGCGTTTCCACAACTTTTGCCAGGCCTTCGATCGGCATCTGCAGCAGCGGGAAAGCTACTTGGAGCTGTTACGCAACTTTGTCGATGATCTCACCCAGCTGTCTCGCATTCCCATATTGCCCGCCTTGATGGCACAAGCGGAGGGCGATTTCCATGGCTTTGATGAGTTGCTGGAGAATGACACCGAAGGTGCCGGGCAACTGCAGCCGGCAGCTGGGGAAGAGCGCGGTGATGGCAGTGTGGAGAAGAGCAGCAGCAGCACGTCGCCCAACAAGAAGCTCAAAATGGGACACGAGCAGGATGAGCTGCTGGATGATGAGCTTTCGCCCAAGCAGCAGAAGGAGCCGCAGCATCCACCGCAGTTTCAACTCAATCTGCTGCAGTGGATCAGCTCCAAGGGTGACCACGCGGCACTGCAGCAGATGTGCGATGAATGCGTTCAGGGACTGGACACGTTCTCCCAGGAGATCTATGAGAAGCTGAAGCAGGAGGTGCAGAACATCATTAAGCTGGCCAAGCAGAGCGATGTCAAGGAGATCAAGGGACTCAGCGAGCGTTTGTATCGTCTGGATGAGTTCAAGTACAAGATACAGAAAATGGTGCAGGATCAGAGGGAGCAGGCGACGGCCCTGCAACAGAATGAGGCACGTGCCTTGAATCTACGGGACAATTCCGTGCTGCCCGATCTGTGCCTCTCACATCGCTCCCAGCTCCAGGTGATGCTCGAGAATCACCTCAAGATTCGCGAATACTGTCGCTGCATTGCCAACTCCAAGGAGGAACTGGGTCGCAATCTGCATGCGCGTCTGCATCGTGTCGTCTGGATCGAGAATGGAATGAGCGACTTCGATAATCGCTTGCTCTTCTATCTGCGCTGCCTGCGTCGTGCCGAGCGTCATATCAATATCATCGAGCAGATCCATCGTGCGCCCAGCACCTATGTGGCGGCCGTGACGGAGGTGGTGCGTCGCAAGATCTTCTCGGATGAGTTTCGGTCGTGGGCATCCCGTTTGTCCGTCGACTTTGATCGCATCCATGGCGAGGAGCTGCAGCGTCGCCAGCTCTTCAATGCCAGCTTCGATGGACACTTTCTGAACATCCTGTTTCCGGGCATGGCCGACATGCCGCCCACGTTCGCCAACGAGCATCCCGAGCTGAGCTTTGACACTCGTCTGCCTCAGCTCAGTCAATCGGATCTGGAGCTGCTCTCCACACAGCTGCCGGAGTTGGCCACACAGCTTCAATTGCCGGACATGGCTCCCGTTCTGCAGTTCTTTGTGCAGCGCAGAAAGTCATTGGCACGACAGGATTGCGATCCGGAGAAGGTGGAGACAAACGTGGTTGCCATTGCGAGCAAACAAACTGTCAGCACATCCACCAGCTTGAGTGTGGAGCAAATGGCGAGAAGCACGGAGACAGAGCAGCTGCTGATGCTCAGCGCCGGCACACTGACGGATGACAATGCCGGGAGTGTGGAGCGACTGCGTGAGGCATTGCAGAGCATGTCCAAGCTGGCACTGCAGTGTCTGGCCATGGCGCGGTCCAATCTGAGCACTCTGCGCCACGAGTTGTCCGCCAACTACCAGGATGAGCTGCAGTCGGAGCTGCAGCTGCTGCAGGACAAGTGGCAAGTGTTGCGCATGCGGGGCGAGCAGCGTGAGCAACAGCAGGCGGATCAGCTGGAGCAGCTGCGTCAACAGCTGCTGGCAGCGGAACAGGACAAAGCCACAGCCGTTGCCCAGGCACGGGAGCAGCTCATCCATGAGCATAAGACCGAACTGGAATCGCTGCGTTGTCGATTCAAGCTGATGACCTCCATGGAGCGCTCGCCCTCAGACAGCAGCCTGGAGAAACTGGAGCGGCCGACGAGCAGTGCCAGTGTCGCCAGCCTGGATGTGGAGCAGCTGTTAGCACAACAGCGGCAGGACATGATTGCCCAACGGGAGCGGGCCGTCAGCGAAGCCGTTGAAGCGGAACGCGCCTTGTGGCAATCGCGACAATTGCCGATGGCGGCGCAACTGAACTCAGAATCTGTGATGGCCAATGTGTCCATATTGAAGGACATGCTGGAGGATAAGGAGCGACAGCTGGACATGCTCCGCGAACAGAATGCCTTGCTCATCCAGGAGAGCTACCAGCTCAAGACGCGCCTCGATCTGCTCACCAACGAGGACGGCAACAGCTGGTTGAAGGAGAAGATCGACTATCTGAACCGCGACAAGTGCCGCCTCGAGGAGGAGCTCAACATGGAGAAGAGCAAACGCATCGAAATGGAGACCAGTGTAGCCGCACTGAGAAAGTAAGCACTCCCACCCCTGTTGTAGATCCTTTTCTAATCTCCCTCTCTCTTGTTCCCTTTGCAGTTCCACCTACGAGGCGGTTGGTGGCACCATGACACGTTCCCGATCAAGTGGCTCCTCATCGAATCATCGTTTCATCACGCTGGAGAACTGCGCCAAGGGAGACTTAGTATTTGTCGTGTGGAGCATGCGACATGGTCAGTTTATGGTGGTGCAGGACTCACTCACCCTGTACTTTGTCCATGCTGACAGTCTGGCAGCCCTGCAGCTAACGGCACCGCCCCCTCCTCCGCTACCAGCCGCCAACGAGGCACCGTTAGCTGTCGTCGAGCTAAATCAAATACCGCTGCCCTACTACGCTATCGGCCGGGTCATCGACAAGGAATACTGCCAGGCGCGCAAGGTGAGTTCCTGGTATACTTGTTTCAAGTGAAGTCAGCTAATTATTCGATTTCTTCCAACAGGATGAGAACCGTTACCGCGTCAGCAAGGGTTCCAAGTTCTACCGCATCAAATTGGCGCCGTTGACCTCGCGAAATCCGCTGCGTCGCGAGCGTTTGGAATGTAAGTGAGTGAGAGCGCTGCTTAACAGTTACAAACTGAAACTGAATTTGATTTGAATGTAGATAAAGGTAGAAGTAGATGATCCTGAAACTTAAATTAGCTTGATCGTTGTGAACGTTGTAGCTTTAACAGTGGAAATATACGCTTCTCTGTCTGATAGCTGTTAACTAACAGTTGTAACTTTACATAACTATGTTTAGTAACTGTTAGATCAACAGTTAACTTACATTTATAATTTTTATAAAAGCCGAGATCAGTAACTGTTAGCTAACAGTTGTAAATGTACTCAACAGCTGTAAAAACAGATAAATTACAATAAACTAACAGAAATTGTCTCTCTTTTTAGCAAGCGGCTCGGCCAGCTTTATTAACCGCTCGCAGCTGGCGGCGGCAGTTCGGGATGCTGTGGATGCTTCAATGGTGTCTGGGGTGAGCATTGGCG
Organism: Drosophila limbata; assembly: GCA_963924055.1. NCBI lineage: Eukaryota > Metazoa > Arthropoda > Insecta > Diptera > Drosophilidae > Drosophila > Drosophila limbata. Next base: position 18,447,946 of record OZ001352.1, on the reverse strand, counting down.
GCAGCAGCGTCTATCAAAGTTTCAAGGAGCGCACAGTGAGCATCAGCAGCGTTAACGAGGAGGACGAAGAGTCGACCTCATTGCTTAGTGATCGGTGCCGCTATATTAGTGTCAGCGAGGAGGATGAATTGGTGGCGCTTGCTGTTGGCGGCAGCACAGAAACAACTATTACAACAACAGCAGCAGCAGCAACAACCACAACAACACAAGCAACAACAACAACAATAACAGAAGCGGCAGCAGCAACGGCGGCAACTCAAGCACAGTCTGTGATAACAGAGCAGCCAACGGCATCAAGAAAACTGAAGTTGGATCTACTGTTGGCCTCTGCTGATATAATAATACAACCCTTAATACAACAACCACAACACCAACTAGAAGAACAAGAGAAGGAGAAGTTGGAGGATGGAACACAGTCGGATGCTGTGGCGGATACCACAACAACAACGATACCCACAAATGTACCGAATCCACAATCGGATGTTAATCCAAGTGAACTGGACGACCAGCCAGTTAATATATATGTAGCCACAACATCACCAACGGCAACAGCAGCTACTGATGTTGTTGAGACAATTGTGAGCACAGGAACGGCAACAATTAGCGAGGATTCCGATGAGTATCGCTCTCTGGAGGGCAAGGATGAAGCCGATTTTCCCATTTCCGAATAGTGTACGAGAATCGCAAGAGTTATTATATATATATAGTTATAAAGTATGTGCTGGAATTACGGCAATGCGAAGTCGAAGTCGTGTTTATCTAGGCTAACACTCTTACTATTTATATAGGACCGATCCCAATCCAATAAACCCTTCCCATTTTAACAAATAAGCCACAGAAGAGCCGACGGCAAGCACACTCACAAACACACACACACACACATACTCACTCGCATACATACATACAGCACATTAAGATGAAAGTTATATACTTAAATAATTTAATGTTTAAAAATTCAGCAAAGATAAACGATTGCAAAAAACGACAAAGAAACTAACGGCTAACGTTCTAATGTAGTTTCTATGTCTATAGTCTCTACATCTACTATAATGTATAATCTTATATCAGATCTATAAATGAGTTCGATAAAAGTCTCACACACATACACTCTCTTTACACACACACAAACAATTTTTATTTCAAATAAAAATTACCACAAAATATGAAATAATCAAATTAATTAATTAGTTTTGTGTTAGAGCAAAGAAAAAAACAAAAACAAAATAAAAAATAAATATTTTGAAATTCCCTTTTAACTTTTTAGTGCCAAGAAATTGTTTGCAATTAATTTTTTATTTCTTAAGCAAGTAAATAATATTAAAAAATATACACATAAATTATATTTTTATAGGAATTTTCACAGCTCAGAAAAATACACTTTCACATACACACACACAACAAGTTTTTTGCACACCCCACCCAAAACACAACAACAACAACAAAACTGAGTAGAGTTCATTATTAAATTGTAACACTTATGCTCAGCTCTCACACTCTATTTAAGTCCTTTCTTTGATTTCTGTGTAAATATCAAACGACGAATATTTTGCCTTTCTTAACTTTAAAGAAGAAAAACAACAACAAGAGAAACACACACAAAACAAACAACATTAAGCAACACAAAATTATACAAATTTAATAAAAATCAACTGCGTGAAATAAGTAACAATATTAATAAAAACTAAAAAAAAAAGGCTTAATTAAATCAAAGCGCAATTTGTAAATAGACAAAAAAATGAGGAAAACCAACTAAATTTTACTTTAAGCAATTTAAAATTAAATTTAAATGAAAAACAAAATAAATAAACGAAAGTGTAACAACAAATTGTCAAGCATACAAAAAAACGTGTAAAAGCGAAAATCAAATAAAAAAAATTGTAAACAAATTATAAAAGCATTTAATCAACTGATACAATGGGTATTGAGATATTTGTTAAAGGATTTGCAGCATTAAAGAGATGCAATAACTTGATTCATTTTGGATTTTATAGTTATTATGAACTTTATCCTCCAATTCAAAGGCGTACCTTCTGTTAAACTTAAAAAAACTCTCAGTAATCAGGATCAGGACCTATTAAAATAAATTTTCAGTAATGCCAACTTTTAATTCATACAAAATAATTTATTATTTTAATAATTATAAGCTTATGAAAACATGTATAATTATATAGTTACATATTTTCAGGGTAGATAGTTAGGTTATAAGTATTTGCATATTTTGGGCTCACAAGTTTGTTCTCACATTATTATGACAAAGACGTGGCCCGACTAATTGCAAATTACATTAGACCACACTACGCTACACTATCCGACACAATTGTGATATGAGATGCCACTTAATTAGCTAATAATTATATGAGTTGGACAATTAATTGCACATTTGCCAGGGCTAATTGGCAATGCTTTTCACACGAAACACCTGCCCGCCATCAAGAAAAGCCTTACCTATGAGTATGGATTAGTACAAGCATAATAATAAATACATACATAATTACACATATCGAATGCAAGTGCTGCATCAGTCTCCGTTATAGAAAAGTCGGTTATATGCTTATCTATAACTAATTAGGCTCCAAAAATATTGTATAGTATAATGAATGCAACTGCGTTTGTTCTATTGATTGCATATACCCTTAAAGACGGATCTTAAGACTTTTACAATGTGATTGGTAACACTACTCTTTTTTTATAAAAAAAATACCCAAATCTTTGCTAATTAGTGTAGTTACTTTTTTCCATTTTTTTGTTTTGTTTATTGGTCTGTCAACATTTAACCGTTGATTTATCTACATGTAAAGTGCTTCCAATGCTGCCAGATGTGTCAAAAGTTGTGTCCACTTGTCAATAGAGCACTGCCAACTAATTAGACAACTATTTTGAGACTGAAAAATAAATTTTAGTTAGGCAACACTGTCAAATAAAAGCAATTAAAATGGGGTAATTATTTAACTGTATTAAATATATCCTGTTCTTCATTTATACATAACGTTGCACCTCTTACGTGGGAAACACTGAGAGCATTGGTCTATGAAAAATTTCCCTCTTCAGTTGATACAGTACACACTGGTTAAAATTGACATGTGGATGACAGTTGGGAAAACTTGTACAAGGGTATGATCTATCTGTTTTGAGTTAACTTGAAGTACAATTAATGTTGATTCTGCAAGAGTATTGCCAGTTCGGTTTTAGCTGAAGTTAAAATTTTTTTAATTCGCTATCCGGTTTATTAATGAGTTTGTGCTTGTGTCTGAACTCCCCTGCCCTCCTTCCATCCCCATCCCCATCCCCATGATCCTCTCCACACATCATGCGATAACTGCAAACATTGCGGAGTCTGTGCACGACTAGTGAATGGCTCTTGGCTCTTATTTGTGGCTGTGGTTGTGGCTCAAACTGTGGTTGCATCCTACGCTTGGCTGCTTACATGGCTACAACTTGATTTGGGCTCTAAAATAATTAAGCGTTAAATATGCTCCAGTTATTAATTGCCAACAGCCAACAGAAGACATCTATCTCTCAATCTCTTCCCCAGCTCCAACTACGAATACGCTTCTTTCCCCTCACAATATTCCACACTTTTTGAGCACAATTTTACGTTTTCGCGCCGCACTTGAGCCACTGCCCTTTTTGGCGGGACGAAGGACAATGGTGCCGCTGCTGGACTTGGTGAAGGTCGGACTGAAGGCGCTGATTGTGGGCGTGCTGCTGTAGGGCGGATGCGTGGCATGCTGCTGACTGTTGTTGCCACCAATGGCCTGGTCGTAGCTCTGCGTCATCAGCTGATGACACTTGGTGGCCAAGTAGCGGAACACGGACGCTACATTGATGTCCTCCTTAACGGAGGTGCGTATCAGGCGACAGTTGAGCATCTTGGCCAGCGTCTCCACTTCATCCGCACTGACCACCGCCTGCTCGATCAGATCGATCTTGTTCTGCACTATCACTGTGGGTATCTCATTGCACTCGTTCTCCACCTTGCGCTTCCATTCCTTGATGGCATCGAACGAGGCCCGATCTGTCGTCGAGAATACCAGCACCGAGGCCTGTGCTCCCCGATAATATGCCTTCGTTATGCAGTCGAACTCCTCCTGACCCGCCGTATCCCACAGCATTATGCGCACATCCTCGCCATCGATTTCGATTTGTCGTTCCAGAAAATCAACGCCTATGGTCTTTTTGTAGTCCTTGGTAAAGATGCCTTTGCAGTAGCGCTGGATCATTGAGGATTTGCCAACGCCTCCATTGCCCACAATGACCTGAAAAGTAAAGCAAGAGTTTACTTTGACTTATTTCTTCGATGGATAGATTTCTTTTGATTTCCTAGAGTCATTAGAGTCATAACTGAGGTTTTTTACGAATAAAGAACATTTTTAGATTCCATCCCTTACCAAACTCAATAAATTTTTTTTTAACATTTTTTATAGTAGAACCTCTTTTTAAATTTCAAAGTCTAGCATTTTTAAAGCCTTTTTCAGAGGTTATTCTTTTTGATCATTATTCGGGAGTTCCACAACCGAATTTAAAAAGCTTTACGCTTCCTAGAAGCTTATTTACATATTTTTATCATTCCAACATAGTTTTAATTTAAAGTCAATAGTTTAGGTAAGAGATAAATATTTTTGAAATAGGAGAGCTATGACATTTGTTTGTTTTTTTTTTAAAGATTTTTTTGAAATTTAATTACAGCACTCCTATAACTCGCAAAATTCTAACAAGAAAGAAAACCTTGAAACAATTTCAATTTTTATCAAACCCAATTAAAAATTATAGTTATATCTTCATCCCATCAGTTTAGCTAACTTCTTCAGTTAAAGTCAATCTTGGGAAAAAAAAGTGGTAAAAGGAAGTCTTCAATTAATTGGAATCTGCACAGGTGCGATCATTTAAGATAGTTAAACGCCATTTGACTTTCATAAGACATTTTCAGCTCTGGCTTAATCCTCTCGTGCCAGTTGTGTATGTTGGGAGTCTAACATTGTAGTCAGAATTCCAAAGAATTCTTCAGAAGAGAGAAAGAACCGTTCCAAATACGACTAGGTAAACGATCAGTGATTGTTCTGACTGTCGATTAGCGAGTGGCTGCTGTAGCATGTGGTTATTATTTAACGCTTATCCATGGCACATCCGATATGATCTTGCCATGTATGCCATGTACATGGTAATATCTAAGCACAGGTAACTCATTCTAGTGGCTCGTCTGGGCCGGCTTGTGGCGGGAAATAATAGCTGGAAATAACAGGTGGGTCTTCTAAATGGTGTGAGTTGGATAACTTACCACCTTAATGGCCAACTCGATGTCGTCCTCACGCATGCTACTGTAGTTGTATTGGGAGTGGGACTGCGAGTGGGACTGTAGAGCAGCTGCAGCAGCGCCGCCCGTTGCCGTTGCCGTTTGGATTAATAGACGCATCGGCATCGGCGGCCGCAACGAACCGCAACCAGGTGTATTAGTGTGTGTGTATGTTGTGCGTTTTTGGCAATATCTCCCCGATATGTCCAATCTCTTGTGCTTTTCACTTTCTTCTCCTTAGTTTTTTTTTTTTTGCGTAATGTCAAGTCAAAGCAACTGCAATTCACTTTCTACGCATTGATTTCACCAAATTCGAATAATGAAACTGGAACTGTGGAAAAGTGGAAAATAGAAAAAAAAAATATTCAACATCATCACACGAAAAATAATACACACAAACAATTGTATGCAATAGTTATCATAAAGTTTTTCTTTCATTTTCACAATAACCGGTTTTGTTCTCCGTTTTTCTTTTTGTATGTTATTTGTTTTATTTTTATTTTTTGGTCTTTTTCTTGATTTCCTGTTTTGGGTTCGCCGAGTGCCGCCTCAAATAAGACGCAACTTGAGCCGGTTACGCTTACAGCTTACAGCAGGTGCCTATAAGAATCCACCTCATAATGCGACGACGCGACGGCACACGCATCGCACAGTGTCGCTAGTGTCATTAGAATTGGGAATGTGGCAAGATCAGAGGTGAGACTGTTTCTGTGTGTGTGTGTTTGTGTGTAAGGCTGCAAGTCATTAACGTGTGCTTATGAATTCTTTTGAAATTTAAAATGCTGGGGATTAACTGTCTACGTAGCTTTTGGTGGGCGATTCGAGCTGAGTTCTGAGTTTATGAATTACGTAGGTTGATTAGCATATGTCACTATACTAAACATATTTATTGCGATTAGAAATGCAAAAACTGTGTCATATTCTTTCCTCTCAGAGTTTTTCAATTTATGCGTTTCTTTTATTAATTTGTATATTGTAGTTTTACTAATTTGTTTTCCCCAGTTGGACTTATAAAAATAGAATCACACGGCGTTATTGAAAAGCTATCTAGCGAGTGTCCGTGCTTATTAAAAAATTTAATATGAAAAAGTACTTTTTTTTCAGATTTAATATAAGACGGGTTATTTCGGTTGTTGTATTATTCCCTAAATTGAATATTACATAAAGAAATGATTTAAAATATTTTTTATGCACGTAAATACAAACATATTTACATATTTTCTTAATTCTGATACAAAATATTTTTATAGTGTCTAGCGATCCACACGGCTTCCATAGTTTAAAGCTCACGCAGTGTCATTAACCAATCACAGACATTCACTTCAATCAACGTGTCAGCTATTTCTTACTCTCTCGCTCTCGTTCTGCAGGCGTTAAGAGCCAATATCAATTAAGTTGGCCACTCTGCATTTGCATTTAGATTACTTTCGGCCTTTCAGCTTTCATCACCTTTTGGCATTTTGTTTTGTTCTCTGCAACCCACTGTGCAACATTTGACCGCGCGCTCTTTTGTTGCCTTTCGCTCGTTCTAATTATGTTGTGACTATTTCGCTTTTGGGCCACATTCTTCTTCTTTTTTGTCTATTGTCTATGATGATAATTAAGGCCAGTGGTTATATATTTAACTAGTTCAATAATAATATGTACATCTGAATCTGTTGACAGAACAACAGCAACAATCAAGAATAAGAGTCGTGTCAACGAAGCTTGTCATAAGATCCAATTGGATTGCATGCATGCATGTGTGTGAGTGCGCGTGTGGGTCGCAAGAATGAAAAACTGCACGCAGTCGCGACGACGACGCGACGCTACGTTGATTGAGGAGATCAGTCTACCTGTTTCGCCTGTGTTCATGGCTTGTGTGTGTGTATGTGTTTGTACAAATTACAAATAATGCACATCATTGCTGTTTTCCACAGTGCTCAGTTTCTTCGTGCCTGGGCTAAATTGTCTAGAATGCGCAATTATTTTGAAATTTGCACAAACTAATAGATAAGTTTTCTGTTGTTTTGTTGTTGGTGCTGCTGATGCTGTCGCGGTCGCTGCTGCTGCGCCGCTCAATTGCCGTTTCTTTGCTACTTCCTTCTTGGTACATTGTGTATTGTGGTTGTTCTTTTGTGGAATGTGGATTCTAACTTGTCCATTTAAGTACAGAACTAACCATGCAACTGTGTGTGTGTACGAGTGCAGCCAAACAACAACAACAATGAGAACAGCAACAAATGCCACTTGCTGTTGTTGCTCCTGCCACTGCAGTGGCAACAAAAGCGAAGCGAATTTTCTTGACGTGTGTGCTTCTTCTTTCTGAGTATGTACATACGTGTGGAAAATTATGCAAATCCAAGAGCTTCGTTTTATATTTAGTTGATGCTGCTGCAGTTGTTGTTGTCTGTTGCGCTACTTAAATCAATTATGAGCGCAAATTCCTCATTATTTAAATTAACTTTAAATACTCGACTCGCGGACTAACGGATCTTTTTAAAAGAGCACCTCTCTTCGATGTCTCTTTTGTTGTTCTTGTTGTTGTTGTTCCATATCTTTTTATAGCCCTTTTCTCACACACAAAAAGAGTTGACAGCACATTGTGTTTGTCGGTGAGAAATGAACAAATCTAAGTTGAAATATTAAACAACATATGCGAATGCGAAAAACACGAAACCCACAGACACCAAGTTTTTACGACAGCTAAACGTAATTTAACCAAACTCTTTTAAGCTTACAATACTTTATTTTATTTTATAACTGTTAATTATGTTTAAATTTAATATTATATATTTTCTTTAATACTTTAATAAGCGTATCAGCTTATAATAATTTTGTGTTTTATTTTTTCCCTAAATCACTTGCCGCGTTAAGTTACATTCAAAATGTCTTTATAATTGCAATGTATTTATGTAAGCCAACTTGATTTTATTTAAACGAAATCAAGCTGTCGTATAAACTTGATAAAAGAGATGGAGCTGTAAAAAATAACCACTCATAAGCATCCACAGCAAGAAACTTAAAACAACTCTTGGAGTTCGAAATAACGACAACGCGTGCGAAGCGCATTAATTTATGTTAGCGTTAGTTACTGACTTTGGGCTTTGAACCGTAGTGAAAGTCTCTTCTTCTGCACGCACACCCAGAGACAGAGAGAAACACAAAAAACGAAGCCACGAATCACGCAGATACTCTCGTATCCCGAGCGCAACAGAACCATCCGTCATACACACCTGTTGCTCGGCGCGTTTCAGCACAAACTAAACGGCCAAAACTTGGCTTACAACAACTTGGCCATAAGCCAAAGCGGACATACAAGCAGAAGAATATGAAGAAGACATCGCCGGCAGCTGCAATTATATTTAAATCAAATTGTATTATTCTTAAAAAAAAAATGATTTCTATTTACCTAACAATGCTTTCAAACTTTAAAAAGTTTATGTTTTTCCTACAAAAACTGGTAAATCGACAATTTTAATTTGAAATAACGTCTGCGGCTATTAATATTATTGGACGTTTTGCATCACTGTTGCTTGCGAGTGTCAGCGAATGGCATTTACTGATGTCAGCTGTTCAACGGCAATCGATAACACCAGGTGGCCGGCCGATTGTCATACGCTGTCCGCTAGAGTTGGGATTTTTAGTTCAATTTGCTGAATAAGTTCAATCGATAATTTTTCAGTCGTGAACTAAATCAGTCATTTAGTTCAGTTATTCAGTTGGTCAGTTGTTTATGAAAAATAAACGATGTGAATAGGCTACAACTGTTTCTTTTTAGTGGAATGTTCAATGTGTTTTAAGTTTTTAATTAGAATAGACGACAAATGCCAAATATATTTAGGATTATCTTTTAATATTTTGGGTTATACCTTTACCTTGGCTTATTGAAAATGAGCAAACTGAGTAAATTGTTTTTTTTTATTTTGGGCTTAAGTAAACTTTTAAATTGTTCAAAACTTAAAAATATAGGAAATTGAAGCATTTTTACATGTTAATAAAGAAGAAATTGAATACAATCGCGGAACTCCATGTATATAATTCTATCTAATTGTATTTCTCTAAGAAATTTAAAAATTTTTTTAAGAAATTACTGACCAGCTGCGAAATGAACGATTTAGTTCATGAGTGACTAAATAAATTTATTCGTTCATTTGAACTTATTCACAACGAAGCGACACAATTGTTTACTTTGATTTTTGTTTTGTTTGGCGGGCGATAAGTTTATTGCAATTAAAAACAAATTTTATTCAACCCGCAGCTGTGCAACTTGAGCTATAGTCTCAAAAGCGTCAGACCGTTAAATTCATTCAGATAAAAAGTGGCCGCGTTTGCTTATTGCCGTCAGCTCCGCAGTCAATGACCAACGCATGCGCTCAATGCGCAGGACGAAGGACTTTGTCGTGGCATAGAGAAATGTCTCGTTGTCGACTCGACAGGAGCATTGGAGCCATTTGTTGTACCGATACCGATTCAGTGCTCTACGTAAATTCACAGCGTTTTGGCGTCTCCGTGTCCGTTCTGCGTTCGTTCGGTTAGTTAGACTTATTATTTTGTTGCACGTCTACGCGACTGTCTGTGTGTGTGCTTGTGTGTATGTGTGGGTGTGCGAAGAAAACCGCAAAAAGTAAACTTGTAAAATAAAAAAGAAAAGAAAAATATTGTGAAACCATAGAAAAGTTAAATGTAAATGTTTATGCAAAAGTAAATTCCAACATTGCCGTCATGCGACATATTTAGGGGTGACTTTGCCTCAGCGCATTCCCCTGCCCCTGCCCCTGTTGGTAGTGGTGGTGGTGTCTCCTCCTCTCCTCCTCTCGTCCACACATTCCTTTTTCTGACAGTCGCGTGCGAAAAAAACCCCCTTAAAGGAAAGAAGAAGCAACTGCTCCGTTTTTTTTGGCTTTGCCTTTTGCGAATGTGAAGCGGCAATAAAGCAAAGTCAAGACGTGAGAGGGGATGCAAAAGGAAGGGCGTAGAAAAAAATCAATATTGATAGTAAACTTGGAGTGCTGATGAGTCCCAAAGCTAAATAATCTATCATAATAAATATAGCGAGTATCTAGCGCTAATTGGCGCCGTCAGGTGGCCATTGTCCTAACGGTGCAAAATACGCTTGCATCCCTCGTGTGAGTCATGTACCCCTTTGTGGAATTCCTATACTCTAAAGTGGAGCGACGTATGGTCTTTGAAATATTGATTTCGGTTTAATGTTTTTCTCATTTTTTATTTACATTTCCCAGGCAGCAGCCAAAACAATTAAAAAGCAATTAGAATAAAAACAGCAACAACAATTAGAGGAAACAACCAGGCAAGCGTGAAGTGAACTGCAAAAAAACAACACAAAAAAATATAAAAAATTTACAAAAATGATAAAGTGTAATTTGCATGCTCAATTTAACTTGAATTGCATTTAATTTTTAAATCTAACATTGAGAATAGCTAAAAAATAGAAAACATAACAGATTTGTTTATCTAAAAAGTAAGAAGAACTTTCGATCCAAACAAGATGAAAACTCGACTCGTTTCGTTGACCTATCGCGGCAGTGCATCCGTCGATCCCCGCTACTCGGCGTCCATGTTACCCTGGACCATCAACGATATACGATCCACAGAGAGCTACACAAAGGTGAGTAAACCTATGACTAGATTTTATAGGTTTAAAATATACACTACTAATATAGAAAATATAAATTATAAAAACAAAGAGAAACGGCAATCATGCAATGTTGATTAGTTTATGAAACAAATGTAAATAAAATATTACTTTAAAAACCTCAAACAGAATCTCGCATGAGCCACAACAATATACTATATTTAAACAAAAGAAATGCTGAGTTTAATATACATGTATTTATCAAATAAATCATAAAGAGGTTTTAATTAGTCTATAATGGGAATCTAACTACTCAGTTTAAGTAATAATAGAAATCAGTCTATACATTTCCCATCCTAAAGGTTTGCTTCATCAAAATATTTTCTAATCTTAGAAATCAGTAATGAATTCGCTGTCAATCTCAACTTGACAGCATTTCCCAAAGCTTAGCATGGGAACAACTTGGCATCACTTTATTGAATCATCAGAGAAAATTCATCAAGTGCTACTTTTGATGTTGCTCCCAAGATTCCAGCAAATTGTGTTCTTCATTCTGTGAGACATGCTGCCACCGCCTAAAGCGTTTTCATGTTAATCCATTTGCATTTGGTGATATCCACAACTCGCTTTTATCTCTGCCAAAAACAATTAAAAGCAATTTGCAATTATTACGGCCCAATAAATCAATTAAACAGCCCGTCAGGCACAACTCAATAGCAAGCACACAAAGCGTATGAAATTTTATTAATAATTTTGCGCTCCATAAACGATAATTACACTGATTAGCTACCGTTGGCAACCATTTCAAAAGCGGCAGGAGAAATGCCCAAAATTAGACCCACAATTCCGTAAGAGGAGCCACTAAACAAAAATCACAGTTGTATTATGGGACTCCCAGATAATTGGAAGGACAACGTCATCCCAAAATATAAGCAGACAGATAGACAAGGATAGATGAGTGTATGCAATAGGGTTGATCTTAGAGTTGTGAAATATGTTACGTTATTTATTTTCATTTCAGAAAATAAGTTTTTGTTTTTAAGGAAATTTATAGAGATTGGGCTGAATATCTAAAGTGTCTATTTATAAGGGATTTATTTTAAAAAGTTAAGTTAAGTTAATAGTATAAAATGAATAATTAAAGTACAGTAAAACTTCCCTAATTCGAATCAGCATTATCCAAAGAAAAGGTTCGAGTTATGGAGATATTCGACTTAAAGAGTTCTTTTTCTTAAGTTTATTAATTTTATTGTCCGTCATTTGGCTCGAGTTAGAGAGAAGTTCGAGTTATAGAAGTTCGAGTTATGGAAGTTGAACTATAGTTGTATATTTTTCAATATTTAATATTATTTATTATATTTGTATATAATTTATAATTAATTTAATTTAATAACTCTTTACACAATAATTATTTTTAATTTCTATGTATTCACTGAAAATGTCTTAGGCTTAAATTTGGAGTCAATGTAAATCGTATATTCAAATTTGTTCAATAACTATAACAACTATTGGATCTACTCTCGCCCTAGCCTACGAAATTCATTAATATACTCGTATATTCTGATATCACCTGCCTGACGCATTACGCATACGACGCGTTGAGCACGTGCGGCGACAAGTTGTCCTCCTGTTTTCCCTCCCTATCTATTTGTCTGCCTCCCTCTCTCGCTACCTCTCGCTCTCTCTTGTTCTTGCTCGCACTCTGGTGTCCCATGGCTAATATTATTTGAAGCTTGAAATTAATTTTAGCAAAGCTTGCAATTAGTCGCCCATCAGCCGCATGTGTGTGTGTGAACGTGTGTGTTTGTGTGTTGGGGGTGTTTGTGTGTGTGTTGGCTAACGACGCTCTAGGGTTTTCTTAGGGGCTTTTCAAGTCGGGTCCAGTCCAGGCAAGCGCATAATTAAATTCCCCACAGCTGCCAACAAGTTGTACGTTCAACCTGAGTGAAAGTTATGTAAAAGTGTTGGCAGCAGCCAGAAGAATCTCTGGGATTGTCCCAAAGCCCCCGTCCTAGTTACAAGCCGTGTCCATTTCGGTTTCATGCTCTCTGCTCAGGTGGCAGCTTGGCGCATTAAATGAATCCTTTTTACGTGCCTGCGGCAACTAACGGTACCATCTTCTTCCCACCTCTGTCCAAGCAATTGTTGTTGATGCTCATTGAATTGAAGCCCCCGAGCAGACCAGAGAATGAGCACCAGAAGTTGGGCGCCGAAGCAAACATTTTTATAAAAGGGCAGCTGCTTTTAATGTTGTCTGTTGTCGAGTCTTAATAGTGTTGGCTCCTTCTGTTGACTGATTCTGATCCTGCCACAGCTTAGCGGTCTCTTGAATGGAAAATTATGGGAAATTGTTGTTAGCTGCTTTAGCCAACAAAAGATTTCGATTAAGTCTCGTTGACTGATACTTATATCTGGTTTGAAAATACAGTAATATAGAGTATGATTGTTATATAAATATTAATTAAGTTTTACTATATAAAATTGGTAACAATTCCAACAAATTATAGTACGAAGAAATCAAAGGCCTTTATATTATTCTTCATTTAATTTAATTGCTCAGCTCAAGATATAGGAAACACTTTCTTTGTCGAATCCCAAGGAGATCATTTCGCAATTCTCATAGTTATTTCTTTGCATATTTTTATCACATCATTTTCGCATATATTCCCATACAAATTATGCATGCACAACAAACGCACACACGCACACACACTCTCTCCTTAGTTTTTCCCTTTCTGCTCGCTACTGTCCTCTTTTCCGCCTCTTGGCACTTGGTGAACCAGACTCTACAGACCCAGAGACCAACCAGACCATAATTTGATGCATATTTCCATGTATAAATATTTACTAAAGCTTGCACTTTTGTTTATTATTTCATATATGTTGCTTTTAGTGTCTCTCATTTTCCCCCTTCTGTGTCCCAGCCACTGTAAATTGACACAAAGCAAACACGCACACACAGTGAGAGAGAGAGACAAAAAAAGAAAGAAATGGAAACAGAAAGAGAAATGTTTGCGCAAGCTCTTCATATCTCTGACAAATACTGTGGCAGCTTATTGCTTTATTATGTTAAATAGCGCATGAAAATTATAACAAGCTGCCTCTTGGCTGTCGCTCAAGTGCGATACATGCCACGCCCACTTGGCAAAATGGCACTCACACACACACGCACACCTCATAGGCCATCAAAGTTTTATGTCAACTTTTGTGACGCTTCAATAACAAAGCAAACAAACTTGTACCCCAAAGAATGATGTTTGTTTGTGTGTGAACTTTTATAAATATTTATTCAGCATATTGGTAAGCAATTAGGGCAACAAAATTGATGACTTTGCTGCTTACTGCATGGGTCAATAACTTAAAGCTATGCAAACATGTAACTGTATTCAATAAAACTTTTAAATGTTGTTAATTTAATTTTAAAATTTTATTGTGTCTGAATTAACAGCAATAAAAAAAAATAAATGAGTTATTAAAATAACACAAGACCAAATGAAAGGCGTATAAAGACTTTCTAGCCTTGACCTTGATTTCTTAGACAAATTTTTCATTCCAATTTATGAACAAACATTTTGTGTACGCAAATCTTAACTTTGCGTTGTATGGCCTGTAAATTAAAATGAAATAAATATTACAAAATTGTCGAAAAGTCAGCGAAATTTATCAAATTAACTCTTTATTATTTGATTATCAAAATTATACCATTAACGTTTTTAATGAACATTTTATCATTTAAGCATTCTACTTAAAAAATCACATTTCGTACAATTTTAGATTAAAAAGCTTTACTGTCTGATAATTTAACATTAAAGGTGCAAGGTATCTAAAATCATTGACCTTTCTTATATTGGGCCTGATTAATTTTTTAAATTTATTCAGATATTATGAAGACAGCAAATCTGATAAATATATTTTTTTTAAATAAAAAATCGAGCATTAACTTTGATTTTGTTTATATTTTTACAAATGAAATATGCTAAATATTAGCAATTGATTTACACTTTTTCAAATATTAACTATGTTCTCTCAAAAATTCACTTAAATATAAGATGTAGAGTATTTGATATCATTCATAATGAGCCTGATCAATTTCTTTAAGTTTAGTGAGAGAGATATAGGGGCAAAGAGAGAGAGGGAAAGACTGAGAGAGATAGCGTAAGGAAAACACCGCCTGACAGGTATTTACCTTCGTTTCACAGCGGCAACTTTGCGGCATGCTCTTCATTGACGTCACAACGGCTGAAAAAAATGAAGAAAAATCAATAGGCCGCTTGTTTCATTTGCGGGCAGAAAACAGTATATATGTTTTCTTTTCCATTTCCATTTCCTTTTTATTTTCTTTTTTGCTGCTGCTGCTGCTGGTTAGGAAGTCACTCAAGTCCCAGCGTTAATCCGCTTCTGGCCGGGTCGAGTCACTTGAGCTGCGCCCACTTCTCTCTCCCTCCCAGCAGGGCAGTGTCGTAAATGGTTTCACACTTTGCCATCGTCATCGTCAACGTCATCGCCATTGCCGCTAGTGAAGGACTCTCGCGTGGGCTTACGCGGCGTATGAGTTACGTTTTGGTTGGGCTTCCACTCAATTCCATTTGGCTGACGATTCGCATTTGATGTTGCACACAGTTTTGTGGCCGCTTGATTTCTGGATTTGCCTCCCACTTGGAACTCGTCTGGCGACTCACTTGACATACCTTAAATCAAAACTATACCACACTCAGCAGTATGTTAAAGGATATGCAGTAGTTTTGAGACAGTTTATTGAACTGAACAGTGAGTTTATCAGTCATCTTGTGAGGCTTAAGCTACGTATTGCAGAGCATCTCATAATCGAGCACTCTCTCTCGGTGTCTTCTCCCTTGCGACACATTTTCATTGGTTTAGTTTATTCTACGTTTTGATTTCATTCTTTTACTTTCCCAAGTCTTTGTTTACTTTTGTCGCATATGGAAAACACAAAGGTGGCCCACACTGCGTATGCGCTATAATTATCTTTTCTTGTCCATAACTGCCAACAATTGACATCTTGGCCCCTTTTAACTGTTACCGCATTGTTACTACTACTTCTCATCTGCCCCTATTACGCCCTCTCTTTCACCTCGTCTTTCTTTGCAACTCTAATTGACGTCAAGTTGAAGGAAACTCGGACTATGTCTATTTTATTTGTTTTCTATTTCTATTCTATTCTTTAAGCTATTGTTGTTGACACACACTCGCACACTCACACACACACATTGAAATGCAATAAGCGCCATGTGAAAACAATCCTTCAGCTGTATTATTGGTCATTATTCAAGTTTTTGTGGTTGTAAGAGATGGAACAATGAGAGCTTAAATTTTTTTAATGGAATACTTAAAGCTTAAATATTATCCCTTTTTTTAAAATCTATAAGATTTTATTACACAAATAAAACAATTACTTGGGAGCTTCATAATTCAGACTTTTTTTTACAATTAAATCAATCAAAATATGTTTTTTGTACCGAACCTATGAGCAGTAAATAGTTTTAATAGTTCGGTTCATGATCCGATTTGCAGTCGTGGTTTTAATAACATGTCTGAATCTCTAATATTCAAATGGCTTAGTTTGAAAAATCCAAAGTTCGACTTAAACCACTTACTTTCTTATAACTAGCTTTAATTGCATTTACTTAAACTTTTTCAATTTCGAGTTCTACTTTAAAGTAAAAGCAAACGTGCGTGTCACGCGCACATCTCTAATCAGAACCACGGCGACGTCGTGTCGTCGGCGTCGCGTGTTATTGCTCACTGATTTACACATTTTAACTGTTTCTCCATTACGTTTTCATGTGCCAGCTGACGTTTGCCGTTCTTGTTATGCATGCAATTTGATTTATTGTTGTTGTTGTTGCCCAATAAATTGTCTACAATTGCTCATTACATTGTTGTTGTAGTTGTTGCTGTTGTTGCCAGCATTGTAGCCATATAATTTGCATTAACTGCATCAACTGTTGTTTCATATGAAAAATGGGGCCAAAAGGGTCAAAACTGGGCTCTGGTTTCTACTTCTAAGTCTGGCGCTATTGCAGTTGCCATAAATAATACGGGATATATATGTAAAGCAGCAATCGGATACAGCAATAATTATCGGTTTCTCTTACTTTTGGCGATAATCATAGGGACAGACATTCAAGTACTATGAACATTGGGATAATTGCATTGGGCTAAAGTATAGCTATAATTTTATAAAATGAATTAATTGAATTATCCAATTTGGTATGTTAAGAGCAGAGGAAATTCCTTTAATTGCTTTTTAAATGGGCCTAGGGCGTTTCCCAGTCATGTATTCAGAAGTAGAAGCAGAGCACTTTAATTTGATTTATATATTTTAAAATGTCTTATAATCAATTTTCTCATTGGTATTTCAATATAAATCACGAACATCATTTAAATAATGAGCATGCCTAAAATTCGAAACAGCTTTACAATGTCTTATTCATGCTAATCAGGTGTCCTTCATTCCAATCGAACGCCTTTAATTCGCGCACAATAATGAAAAATCCCCAAATTCATTGCTCAGTGATTTCATTACAAAACAGAAGTTTAACAAATTGCCAATTACCATTGGCAATTGGTTTGAGGCATAATTGGATTTACTGTGTCAATGTCAAACGCGAAACAACAGTTAAATGAATCTCGCGCACTCGGCACTCAACTCACCTCAATTTACCTGCCAGCGACAGCAGCGTCGCCTCTCTATGCAATTCTCAATCAACGGCATCGAGTGGAAATCACAAATTAATTTAAAATTGGCAAAGCGAGAGCTCGATAGCGGAGACGGGGACGTGGAAGGGAGTAGGGCAATAGAATTATCATCAGGTTGTGCTAAAATCTCGTTGGAACTTTGCCATTTGAAAATTAATTTCAAATGCCAAAGGTGAGTCGGGCTTAAGCCAAGGTGGCAACCCTAATGATTACTGGCTGCCAGGTAGCCTCATTAAGCTCTCTTTCATCCTGTTCAGCGCGGCAAATTGTACTCTTTTTTCATTATTTTTAGCTCTCACTAAAATGTTATTAATTGCAAAGTTTTTTTCTTTGATGCTCACAAGTTCTTCGCCTTTCCTGACTTCCTGTTTCCAGTTCGTAGTATATTTGAGTAGTTCTCGAGCTAACGCCTCTGTTGGTAGGCAACTAGACATGGTGAATTTAAAGCGGGACTTTAAGGATTACACACTGCATTCCGTATAAATATCGGGCATAACCTTTCTTAGTTATCGCAGATTTTAAACAACTCTAAACTTTTCAATTGTTCACAACATAATATTGATTTTCTTTCTTTTCTATAGCATAATTTCTTCTATTTTGTCAGTGTTTTCTGATTCAATCATAGAGCATCTCGAAGTCGAGCACTTTAAACTCTTTTAATTCAATTTTCACAAAATGTTTTAATTTTGTGCACCGCCTGCGCATATTCGACATCCTTTGAACTGGATTCCGTCTCAAGTTCTTTAAGTTTCGCCTTGGTTTTCCCTCCTTACTTAAAGTTTTCCTCGTTGTTTACATTTTGGGTTCGCTTCTTGTGCGTCAATTAGTAAAATTAAAGTTTATATTAAGGGCTGATGTGTGAGAACATTATGTGGATTTTTTATTTTCATAATGGACGTGTAGCCAAATCATAAAGTGCAAAACAAATTTGACAACAAATTACAGTCTACAACTTATTAGAGTCGGAAATATCGCTCGAAGTAAGAAAACGAAAACTAATTGGATTTACAAATAAAAGAAAACTAACTAAAATATAAAACTTTTTCAATAATAAAACTTCAATTTTCTCTTCGTACATTTTCCATTATTATGTTGAGCTTATCTTAAAACTTTAAATCGATGTCGCAGGTCTAATTTCCGTTGGTTGGTAAATACCTTTTCCTGAAACACACCTTGGCCGCCTGCCTAACTAACTGAACATAAATTTCATTTGCTCCCCTTTTATTTTATAGAAAATACGTAAACCTTTTGATAGAAAAAAATAACCTAACCGACGCTTCAAACAAGACGACCTGTTTTCTGTCAACTACAGTCCCAGCCACAACATCGGCACACCCATTCAACAAGCCCTTTAACCCCCTACTACCCTACATTAACACTCCCTAGCTGCGCCGTCAGTGTTCGTATATACATGTAATAAAAAGTGGGCATAAAACATGTAACAAAGTGATGGATGTTAGGACTCGACTGGGAAGTACCCTAAATTTGTTATTTACTGTTCGACTCTTATTTAATTTATAGGATATTTCATAAGCATTCAAAATAAATTGTATTCTAGAAACCAAAGTCTTATTGTTAACATTGTACAAATTTGTAGAAAAAATCAGAAAAATGCCCCATTTTATGCACTTAATGGTTATAGGGTATAAAAAGGGGCCAAGAACAAAAAAGCGACGAGCATTGAGAATGGCGGCCCATGTTGACGGTGACGGTGACGGTAATGGGGACTGTGATGAGAACGCCGGAAATGGAGCAGCCGCCATGTTTGCAATGTTGTCAGGCTGCAGTCAGTTCAGCTTGCTTTCCATTTGTCTGTCGCTCTCTTCCTCTATCTCTCTCTCTCTATATATATATATATATATATATATATATATATATATATATATTTCTCTAAGCGAACCGCTTTTGTACTTGTGCATGCAAGTAAACTGATTAAAAGAATTTAATACTGTTAATCTGCTTCGCCTAGTGGAAACGAACGACATTGGGCCATGCTGTAAATGTAAAGGATTAAACGAGACGTAGAATATAGAATAAATGGTAAACAGAGGCACACAAATAGTAAGAGAAAAACCATGTTGTTTTGTCATGTTAATATAGTCGTTATACCATACTATTTACTGCTACTGATTTGAATTTGTACTATACATTGAGATACATCGAGCAACATGACTCAGAGACAGCGTGTCTCCAAAGCTGAGATTCGTTGGGTTAAACGAACTACGGTTTCCTTCATTTCATTTACTTTTTCTTTACTTGCGTTCACTTTTTCCACTGTATCATCGAAGTCATGCATCAGAGCTGGCATAGTTAGAATACCGCCCTGAAAAGTGAGATCTGAATGCTGTTTTCGTATGCGAGAACGCTCCATTTTCGCCTTATACAGACGTTCCCTTAGAACACGTTGAGCTTCCACTCTCTTTTGCAGCTGTAAATTATGTTCCTTCAGTTTGCAGGCAATAGCGAGAGACTTTTCGCGATTATGATGTGTCATATGCAATTCACTGTGATAGTTAAGTCGCAGCCTTTTCAACTCAATATTGCGTTCTGATCGGAATAAAGTTAAAATGAAGATGAATTCTCTCTTTATACAATATTTCATTTAATAGCTAACCTTCAATTTTCTTGTTTAGTGCAGAGACTTGATTTTGAATGCTGATGAAGTCTTCCATGCAAATATCTTCATTGATTTTCTCCAGCCTGTCGATTTTCTGATTAGGATAAAAATAAATAAGAAATATTTAAATGTCGGTTTTGGTTTCATTACTTACCTCTCGGATTTTTCCCAGAGTGTGCTTCCTTGTGATAAGATTGAGACGGGCATCGCTAATCTCATTTCGTTTTTGTCTCATAAGTTTCAACTCCCGTTCCGTTATCCGTCTAAGATACTCAGATTTATTGCCAAGAACTGACAGCATTAAAGATTCCAAATGCTGCTCAGTCGTCATCACAATATTGTCTACGTATGATAGATCCATGGAGACACTGGTTATAAGGTAGGAGTTCTTTGTTTTGGTCTGTGCTGCTAACTGTAGATAATGATCAAGCTGTAACAGATTTTTCCTATATTTGGCGTATTCTATTTCCATTGATTTATTAGATAGTGCTGTGAATGGCCGTACGTTTCTCAGGCGTCTGTAATAATCGGCCATTCGTGTGTTTAGAAATGTATTCATTTCTTTTTCCATAACATAATTAAGCCTTTCCTCTGCCAAAGCTTCAAACATCTTTCGCTTATCTAATTTTCTTTTCAATAGCATATCCGTTTTCATATTTTCAACCTCGTCAACCACATTGTTGAATAGCTCATACATAAAATCGATAGTCATTTGCAGCGTTTCTTTTTGAAGATTGATAGCATTAATTTCTTCTTCATCGACGTCAACAGTAGCCGTTTCTATGAAACTCTTGGTAAATCGATCAAAAACATTTTCATGTTCATCGTTTATAACAACGACTTTCTTAATTTCCATCAGTTCATTGAAGTAGTCTAATGACATGCGACCGACAGACGCCTCTCTTTCAGGAGTTAACTCTTCCGAAATCTCACTAGTCGTCGAAGATGAAGAGCTGCTAGCAATTGAAATATCTTCGCCAGTAAGGGGATCAACGAATCTACCTGTGTCAACTTCAACAGCACTGACTGTAGAAGCATTAGAATGATGGATTCTTAGAGGCAACGCCACATCGCTATCCTCAGAGATATCTGATAATGAGGGAATTTCGAAATTATCTAAGAAATTATTTTTCTCTTGTAGTGAATCAACGTGATCTGATGGTAGAGGTTTAAGTTCTGGTGCAAGTTCGACATAATCATCATCATCATCATCGTCATCCTTATAAAAATACAATAAACTGTCCGTTTCGTCTAATGTTTCTGCCTCTATATTGATTCCATTTTCCAAATCTTCAAAATCTAAAGTCTCTGATCTTCTTTGACACGGAGTGGAAATCGCGCTATTGCTCATTTCTGTCATATATTGTAATTCGGCATCAACAGGATCAACAACTTTGAGATTTTGGGTAGAATCGTGTAGTTCGCCTATTGTAAAACGAAGACTTCGTTGTTTCTTCAATCGTTCCTTCTTCGATTCGCGGGCCTCTTCATCAAGTTCAAGCTTACTTGAGACCAGCTGTTCACCGTCTTTCTCTGGTTTTGTTGCTTCAACATCTAAATTATCTCCGAATATTGAGAAATGTGATATATGTCGAAGTGTGGCTTTTGATGGGTCACCCTGCAGTTCATTTAGTAAGGCAGCTCCGGTACTACCTACAACGCTTGTAATATCATAGCCACCTGCTCCTGGATCTATCTGGTTGTCCTGAAGATCTGGGTTCTTCCCACTGCTCTCGTCAAAGAGTACTTGGGTTTCTGCAGGGTTTTTCACTTCGGTGTCCATTATAATAACATATATATATTTCAAATTTTTTTTTTTTCTTTTTTGTGCTTTTTTTTTGATTTTTTGTTGATTATGATTATTTAACTCACATTAAACTAACATTGAAATCCAAGCTAAATTGTTAACTAAACTATGTTAAACTTAAAACTCAAATGTTATTCGATAACCGCTAAATACCATAATAAAACTCTGCTAATGTACAGATATTGAATTTAACATAACTCATGGCTGTTTTAGCGCTAGTTTAAACCGCGTAAAATTATTTTGCGATTTGACCTGTGGCACAGCGAAATGAAATTGAAGTGAAATTCAGGTGAAAGCGATTTTTGTAGCACCCCTGATACAGTCAGTTTGACTCATTTATCTACCCCACGACTGCTTATTATGACTTCCAGGCAGTAACAAAGTAAAGTTTTTATAAATATATTGAATTAAAAAAAAAACAAAATAACAATTTTGATTATTTTTTTATAAAATTTTAATTTATTATGCTTTTTATGTGTTGTATGTAAGGGAAATATTAAAGGTTCTGTATTACAATTTCCTATAGTGGAAGTAACTAACTAGATTTAAGAATTGGATCGAATTTGGCTATGTGCTTTTACGACAACTTGCCTCCAAATCAGAGATTCGTTGGGTTAGACGTAATACGGTCATCCTTAAATCATTCACAACGGCTCGCTTTGCTCTCACTTTTTCCACTGTCGCATCATAGTCATGCATTAGGGATGGCACACCTAATAGTCCGCCCTGATAAGAGAGATCCGAATGCAGATTTCGTATTCGCCTACGCTCCACCTTGGCTTTACTTAGACGTTCGCGTAGTTGTTGTTGAGTTTTCATTGCCTTCTGCAATTTATATTGCCTGAGTTTGAGCATAGCGAGAGTAGCTTGCCTTTTCTCCTGGCAATGTTGGTTTATGTGCAGAGCGGAGTGATAGTGTTCCCGAATCCTTTTCAAGTCCGCATTACGCTCTGAATCGAACAATTCATATATTATTAGAAGCTAACTATTTGTATTATATACCTTCTATTTTTTTTTCCAATTGTCCATTTAGATTCTGCATTGCAAGGTAGTCATCCAAAGAAATATCCTCTTTGATTTGTTGCAGCTTGTAAATTTTCTGTAAAGAGCATTAATAAAGACCAGGGACTGAAAATAATGATTATTTGTTTTTTTTTTTAATAAAAAAATCAGATACTTATAAGAGACCTAGAAAATAATGGTTTGCACCAAAATGTTTATTTTGTTACAATCTCTTTATTTCCACCATGATTTTTATTTTTATGATTTTTACTTTTTTACTTAATGGTAATCATTATTTTTGAGTAATTTTATAAAACTCAAAAATAATCATTATAAATAAGTTTTATTTTTTTCGCTTAAAATAAAACTCAAAAGTAATTTACGGCTTCTGAGTTAAGATTTTTACCAATATTACTTTACATCCCTATAAAGGGATACCATAGCTACCTCTCTTTTAGGTATATAAAGTAATATTAGTAAAAATCTTAACACAGAAGCCGTAAATTACTTTAGAGTTTTATTTTAAGCGAAAAAAATAAAACTCATTTATAATGATTATTTTTGAGTTTTATGAAATTACTCAAAAATAATGATCATCATTAAGAAAAAAAATTAAAAATTAAAATATAATCATTAAAATGTAATTTTTATAATATAACTTATAATGATTACGGTCCCTGATAAAGACACATACAATCAGGGGTGCCACAGGAATCGCTTTTGCTTGAATTTGACATAAATTTCATACAAATTTAAGTCAAATTCAAGTGGAAGAGATTTCTGTAGCACAATTGAAGTACTTACCTCTCCGATTCGAGCCAGAGTGTGCTTTCCTATGATAAGACGGAGTCGTGTATCACTGATTTCATTTCTTTTGTTGCTCATAAGTCTCAGCTCGCGTTCAGTTATCCGTCTGATGTAATCGGATTTATGGCCCAAGGTGGCAAGTACTTTTTTCGAAAGATGCAATTCTGAGTAATAGGAAATGCTTTGTGCGGATGAGAGATCCATTTGAACACTCGACATTAGGTAGGAATTCTTTTTTTTTGCCTCGGCTACCGCAATTAAGTTAAAATCTAATCGCTTGAGTGAGTCCATATATCTTTCGTATTCCCTTTCATGTAATTCGGTTGGCAGCGTTGCGAAAGCCTGATGATTTCTCATGCGTTTGAAGTATTCGAGTACTTTAGTGTTAAGATAATCGCTGGTATATTTCTCGTATTTATATTGGGTAACTTGTTCTTGTAACTTTTTATGGAGTTTCAATTTATCACACTTTATGTTGAGAATATCTTCTAATTTCCTATTTTCAACAGCGGCGACCACATTCTTAATGATATCGTTTAGAAATTCGTTTGTGATTAGTCTACTTCCTCTTACAGCTCTTGCTGATGGACGTTTTTCCCAATTCTCGTAGGTAATATCGCAACTGGTTAAACTTAAGTTTGTTTCAAATTTGGGAAAGATGTGTTCGTCTTCGTCCTTGAAGTCAATTTTAAAACTCATAAGATTATCAAAATCAAACATATCTTCACTCATCATATCTTCACTCATCATATCTTCACTCATACTCGAAATGTTCACATCGGGATTGAGCTCTTTTGAACTTTCTGAACTCTCGGTGCTCGATGATGATGCTAAACTGCCTCCAGTGAGAGGATCAACAAATTTACCAGGGTCCATTGTTACGGGTATTAGTTGAGAAAGTTTCGCTTGAAGATGTTCGAAATATTCGACACTGTCACCCTCTGAAATATCATTTAATGAGGGTATATCGAAATTGTCCAAAAAATCAGTTTTCGCTTTAACTGAATCGACACCCATTACGGTCTCCTGCACAATGTCCTCGTCATCATCATCAGAATCGTCAAATAAAAGCCTTTCAACGTCATCTTCTTCTGGAATTTCGTTTACAACTATTTCCTGAAGTTCTGTTGTACTAATCATATCTCGAAGTAATTGCGTCGGAGTGGAAATGGCATTACTGCTTGAGCTGTCACTTAATTCAATTATCAAATTGGTTGAAGAAGGTGCCTTTTGCACTACCTTTTTCACTTTATTTATCTCATGGCCACTTTCTCCTAGAGTGAAGCGAATATTAGTCGCATTTTTAACACGTTCCTTTCGAGCTGCTCGATTCTTCTCAATCGCGTGTGCTTTTCTTTCCTCAGAATTCCGTTCTTTCGAAGTCTCAGTTGTGTCTTTCTCTGTTGCACTCCCCTCCGACTGCTCGACATTTTCATCCGCAGTAGAAGCTCCTTCAACAACTATATCGTCGTAAAGTTGTAGCTCAGTTTTCTCTTCATTGGATATGGCAGTATCGTTTGTAGTCGCTGATTTTTTCGTTCCAGTGTCCATTGTAAATGTGTTAATTAGTTTTATGAATTGTTGTTATTTTTTTCTTATTTCTTATAAGTATTTAGTGTATGTGAGATTGTTTCGTCTGTCGTGTGTGTAATGTTATATTAATATTTCAACTAACATTTAAATCGAAGCTAAATAGTGTAGTTTAATCAGATATATCTATAAATCTGTGTGGCGGAAAGCCTCTGCAGCTAGCGCTATATTTTTAATCCCCCTTGCTAGTTTTAGTTGATAAGCTTAACTATCAATGTTAATAAATAAATAAATAAATATCTATAAATCTGTAATGTTTTGCATTATCTTTGGCATTATTTTTAGTGAAATCGGATCGCAAATCACATTAAATATTGAAAAGATAATGTCAGAGATGTTTCATTTGGGTCATAAGAAAGATTCCAACATATTATTCAATTTAAAGTTTCGTTTTAAATGTTGAAATCTAATGAATTCCTATTATTATCTTGTACTTGCAGCTATCAGTGGGCATCGAGCATGGCATACTGGAGTCCTACAATTCGGACTTTGAGCTACAGTTTAGCCATCCTCTGAAGCATATCGTGGGCATGTGCCGTATTATACACAAGCCGCAGGCAAAGACCGTTGGCAACGGTTTCATGCAGCTCAAATCAAATGCTGGCACTGCCAATTTATCCAATTGCGCCACAGCCACAGCGGGCTTCTCCTCCGCATCCTCATCATCATCATTGACATCTTCCACAGCTGCCTCTGCCGCTGCTGCTGCTGGCAACTCATTAGCCGCAAATGGGGCGCGTCACACACTAACCACATCCACATCCTACGGCTCCCTCTCGTCCAGCGCTGCGGCCGCTTATCAGCTGCAACAGCAGCAGCAGCAGGCAGCTGATGCAGAGCAGCCGCAAAACTTTATGGAGTTCCAGGGACCCATCACTGGCCTAGTTTACTTGTTAAAAGATCCCAAGGATCCGCTGCTGCACATCTATCTATTCGAATGTGAAACCATTGAGGAGGTAAGTTCAAATTTAAATCTCAACTGCAATTTTTACCCTCTTGTTGTGAAACTTTTCCTCCTTCCTTGGCAATTGTCCCTTTTTAAATGCATTCACATGAAAATGTTTTCAAAAGTTAGAACAATGCTTTTTGTTTTAATAAAAACCCAGTCGAGTGAATTGCAAAGAGCTTAAATGCAGCTAACGATTTGTGAGGAAATGCACAAAGTTTTCCCATGCCATAAAAATAAAACTTTTTGTTGAATTTTACAATATGTGATTCTATTTTAAATCCGTGTTCACTTCATAAGTTATAATAAGGTCATGGAAATTTATGATGCTGTCGGTTTCAGATTAGTGGAAACTTTAACAGAACGAGAACTACATATGTAACTGCAAGCTTTACATTTGGTTTAACAGAGTATGTTAGTGACTCTCCCAGTTATGCTAACCTGACTTTCTATTACCTAACAAAATCAGCCCCCAACAATAATTAAACGTCCAACTCATTTCCGTATAACAATTGGCGCTCAGCATGCCATAAAACAACTTCCGATTGTATTTCTAATTAAAGCCACTAGAAAATAACTAAAAGTGGGCCAGACTACCAAACTACCAAACAGCGACTGTATCGGCGCCATTTGGCACAGTTCAGAACTGACCTTCGTGACTAGAGTAAAAACTTCACACGCAAAATGTTAATTTCGTATAAAAAGATAGTAAACAAATATATAAATAAAAACAAATTCCTATTGCTGACACGCCCATTTCGGCAAACATAATTGAAAGGGACGACGTGCTCAAAATTGCATGTCATTAGTTTGTTACTTTTATTAAATCCCAAATTTTTGCAAAAAAAAAAGATCATGAAAAAGTTTACTGAAAACTCTTGAATAATTTTTGTTATGAAATTTTCAAAGAAAGCTTTGAAAGGCTTTCAATTATGTTTTTCATTTTAATCTTCAAATTATTAAATGATTTTTTTATAAATTGCAACAACAACATTTAATTAAAAGTTCGTTTTAGAATTTTTCTAAATAGTTTTTTTGCTTAAACTCAATTTGTAATGTAATGTGATTTTTGCCTTTTGGCCTTGTTTTTGTTTTAATAGTTGCTGCTGTTGTTGATTGCATGTCAGAAGTCATTTTAGGCAACGTCAGTTTGCCACGCCCACACAGCTTAATTAAACATCTACAAAACATGGGTATGAGTTGCTTTGTTTAGAAGTTTCGCTGTAAAATTTATGGGTCAGTTTACTAAATTGCAGGACGTCTGAAACCAAGCTCTAATAACAAGTGCAATCTTTTTTTAATCTGATTGTATCATATTGAACCAATTTAATCTTAGGGATTATGTAGTTTTGATTAAAAAGGAAACAAAATATAATAAAATGAAAGATACATTATTTTACTTAGCCGATTTAATTTAGGTAATGTATGTCTATTTTAGACTATATTTTCCTTAGTGTTATGAATGTAGAATTATTCGTATAAGGTAAAATTAATTGTTCAACGTTTTGGTTTGAATTCAAAAATTTCAATATATTTATTGCTTAAAATCTTAGGTCCGTTTTTTCAAGTTACATATTAAGTCTATTTAACACATAGTAATAAATTTGACATAATTTCTATACATTTTACGTCAAATTTTCTTTTCAAAAGCTATAAAATATTTTTATAAATTAAGACACTGAAAAACGGCACTAATTACCATAAAAATCTTATTTTCTAACTCACTTTCGGTCTTTTTTACATTTGATTATATTGTTACATTAATAAATTGGAAAATTAAAATAATTTAGAAGACTTACATCTCATCTCATCTGTGCTTCTCACAGGCAGCACTTTATATTTTTAAAAACTCCATTATAATGTATAGCGAATTCTATCAAATGAGCATTTTAAATTATTAAATAAACTGAACGGAGAACCTGAGGGCCACTTTATTCTTTTGGCGCTGAACGAAAGTAATAATTGCCCGTGTGAAAACGGCCTGGGCAGCATCCGCCCACGTTAATAGGTGTCATTAGATTGCGAGGAAACAGCGACAACACGAAAAAAATGAAGGGAAACCATTAGAACACCCAGTGAAAGTCTGCAAAATTGCGCCTAATTGCCGGGCAGAGATAAGCGAGACATACTTTTAGCAGAGACTGTTGACAGCTGTGGTCTCTGCGGTGGCAACAGTTTCAAAAGCTTCTAAATAATTTAAATAACTCGGTCTCACCTGCTACACACATGATCCACATGACGTATGCGTAATGTTAAATGCGATTTTTGTTTGCTCTTAATAAGCGCACTTTGTTGAAAGCAAAGTATTGTGTTTGCCCCGTCCTGTGCGTTTAACTGGTAACCTGGCAACCTGGCAACAAGCAGCCAATTCACGTTGATTGCATGCCCTTGCGGCAAGTCCTTTGGCTCTTGTGTCGTGTTGTTGTCGCAAATGACGCATGACGCTGAGCTGCCATTTGCATGGACCATTATCGCTGTTTAAGCATCACTTTTATTGTGCTGCCAAGTGGCCCGAACTCAAACTCACAGTCAGACTCAGACATGAGAGAGGCATTCACATACCTTCCGCAAATGTCGCTTCCGTTGCCATAGTCCGTAGTAGAGACATCATCGTTGTCATTCGCAACGCTCGTCTGACTTTTAATGGCCTTTAAGAGGACTTGCCCTTCGGTATCCTGGCTGCTTGTGTTGGCCAACATATTCGAATCGAGTGGTGGCCACAATGTGAATTCTAGATGGTTTAAAGGGTAAAAGAGAACATGAGCTATATACATTAATACATTCGGATAAACTGAGGAAGAACATGGGCAAAACCTTAATCCGAAATTTAGTAAGTGGTGATAACAGTCTGCTTGGGAAAATTGCGCTCACAAAATATTTTAACCCACCTTTAACATTTAGTTTAAACATATTTGAATAATTGTTCAATTATATTTCAACTATATGTTCATTAAAATAAAGTTTTTTACAAGAAATGTTGAAAAAAGTACGCCTCGTGAAAATATACTGTACCGCAATATATAACTGTTATTAACATAACATGTTAATGAAATAAGTTAACATCGCTTGCAATATGTTGCCTACTTTTAGGGTCTCTCAGTTTGCTACGATTTGCATTCTTACCTCCTGAAAATTGCGTTTACTTCTGAAAAATAGTAATTGCAGGGTAACTGTTGTTTCATCACTTAGAGTTTTTAAATGGATTTTATTGACGGCGCTCGCCTCCGTTCTAATTTCTACCACTTTTCCCTTTAATAGCTGCAGGACAACGTACAAAGTGCACACATAATGCAATCAAAAGTACTGTAAAAGCAGAAAGAAAAGGGCGAACGGGTATTTCGTTCAGTGGCAACAACTTTAACCTGCATTTGTGCTACAATGAATGTATTGTACTGAACTTTTTGGCCTGTTTGCCTTTAGTCGACATTTGCATATGTTGGAGCTTTGCTTCAACTCAAAGTCCTGCACGGCATTGTTGGCCTTGGCCTGATAGTCACATTCTGGCCGGCAAGTTTTGAAATTGATATTGAGTATTAAACTCTCCGTTTTCCTTGTATTCATGAAATTGATAATTGACTTTTGTTGTTGTTTTATTTGCCCTGCTTTGCTTGTATGTCAAAGCCTACATACAATAACAAATTGAATTGCCGCACAGTTTGGCAGGAGAAGGCATTTTATAATATGAAATCAATTTTACTTTAGTGCTATATTGATAGCAAAATGTACATTACAACCTTTTCATATTGCCTTTCTCTATCTCTGTCTCTCTCTTTTGTTATCCCTTATTGTGTTTGTCAACTTGAAATTGATGCAGAGCTTTTATTACAACTTTTGTTATTGTACATGATGGACCAATATAATATCTGCATTTCAGTTGAGTTTCTAGTTTATTTACGAAGTTTTGTTTCATTTTATTTTATTTCAAGCAATTTTTAGAGCTGGATATAAGCAAAACAAATATATAAAAATATATATAGTCTTTGAGATAGCTTATAAGGTTTAAAAACTTCTAGCAAGATCATGCCGATTTTAGAGCCAGTTTCGACTCT
Source organism: Drosophila limbata (assembly GCA_963924055.1). NCBI lineage: Eukaryota > Metazoa > Arthropoda > Insecta > Diptera > Drosophilidae > Drosophila > Drosophila limbata. The sequence goes on along the minus strand of OZ001352.1, from coordinate 18,417,543 downwards.
TGGTCAGTAATCGGTTTCCGATTAGTATGTATTATTCGCAGTATTATTTAATAAAATTATATACTTAAGCTAATATAAGGCAATCAAATTATAGCTTATATTAGCTTATGGTTTAAATTTAATAAAATGCTTTGTAATATATTATATTGCAGTATTAAGTTCATTGCCTAAAAATTATAGTTAGTATAGTTTAAGTGTCAATAAATTCCCCTTAAGCTTAGATCCGTTTAACACTTTTGCATACATACATATAAATACATGTTTTAAATAAATATTTTATTCTTTTAAAGCATACTTTGAATTTATTTAAATTAAGCATTTGATAATTTGAAACCTTGTGCCTAACATCGCTTACCTTCATTACTTAAACTTGTTATTGCAATTTATAATTTAACTCAATAATTCAAATTAATGTGGTCTGCAATATTTGCACTTTTATCCCTATGCTATATACAATATTACACTTTGCCCTTGATCGCATATATCGCACATCCGCAGCGTTGTCGCATACTCTCTCGCTCTTTCTCTCTCTGTTTTTCTCCCTCTCATTAATTGTTTCTTTCTCATACTCTCACTGACAGCAAACACACTCTCAATGGTTTTCACTTTTGCTCACTTAATGCTCATTGAGAAACGGTTCAAACTGTTTTCGCTGTTTCTTTCATTTCGCATGCGCAGGTTGTTACGTTGTTGTTTTTGTTGTTGTTTCTGTTGTTGTCGTCGCTCTTGCTCGTCGGATCGGAGACCAGCGAATGGGATCCATGTTGTCAGTTGTCTGGCGGCAATTGAAACGCGTGCGCGTTTGTCTAAAGGCAGCGACAGCTACCAAGTAACAAAAAAAAAGTACAACAAAACCGTTAACAAAAAGTAATAAAAATCAACGCAAGGAAATTACCTTATAATTAATAATAAACTAATGAATTTGTGTAATTGCGAGTGCATCGGCACCTATACAAATTTAGCATATCTGATAAATAAATATAAACTTGTTTATTCTACAACTTGTTTATTGTGCAAAGTGCTTGGCCATCCACAGAGGAAACAAAAACATAAAGCGTATATAGAAAATATAAATAAATTACTTACTTAAACGTGTCAGCCAAAAAACAAAAGCAACACACATCAAAACAATGTTCCAATTTGTATATACATATAGAAATGTTTATATGTATATTTACATACGCATATGAATCGAATACACAAATCGAGTATAAATCGTCTTCAAGTTGCGTCTGTTGGCAATTCGTTTATTTAAAAATTTAATTGAAGTCAAATGCAAACAAATTGATAGATGAAGGAAAAGACAGATTTAAGTTAAACAAATTTTATTAGCTGTTAAAAGTTCTATTACTCATTTCGATTCATGCAATTTGCGTTTAGTTGGATAAACAAATGTTACATAAAGCACTTAAAGCAAGTACACGTATTTGCAATGTCCCAAATACTTAAAATGTTGGCTGCTGCCAATGGGCAGTGCAAACATCTCGAATTCAAATCAAGTCAACGAATTAACGCGACAATTAGCAAAAAAACACAGATACATAAGAGTATATATAGATAGAGTACCAATACAAATGGATACAGATACACTGAACAATGCCTCAGCATTCACACAGTGTTGCTCTCAGCTAAGTCGCATTGTATTTATTCGTCACCCGATTATGCCCCAGGGAATACTCAACTAAAATCGTATCAATAATAATTCTGCGTTGATTTATCGCTTAGCCTCAACAACCGCAACTACGAGTACTTTGAACTCACACCCCCTTAACTGACTTGTTGCTTCAAAATCATAAGTGATATTTTAAAATTCTTTCGTTTATCCAGACATTTGCTTAGGCTGTGGTGCTGCTGGCACCCTTATATCTAAATAGTAGCAGAAACCCGCTCTATTTGCTGTTTGGTTCTTGTAACCGGCTAAAGAAATTCGCAGCGCAAACGAGTCGAAACAATCACACGCGTCGTATGTGTTTTTCATTTTTCTCACATATTTATTAATATTTGTCTGTTCGCAGCAATATAAATAAATTGTTTTGTTTTCTCTGTGACTTTCAAACATCATTCGGGTGCATAAATCTTTAAATAATTGCCTTTTGACTGTAACAAATATTTGTTTATTATTAAGACAAGGCTGCGTTTTACTGAATATGCCCACCATTTTATGTCTTTATTTATGAGTGATTAAAAATATGAATGTTTAATAAACAAGGCAGTAAAAGCCAAAAACATTATGACGTAAAACTTGAATGTTTTAGATAATCCAATTGTAATACCAATAAATATGTAAAATAATGCAAACTTATCCATAAAAATTAACATATAAATATAATTAAAAAGTATCTCGGTGGTTTTAAAATAAATGCAAAAATTTTTCGGTATAAATCAATATGCATATGAATTAATGCAAACATAACTAATAAATAATAGAGTGTAAACATAAAATTCGATTTAAAATATAATACAATTTACATTATTAAAAAAATCTGTAATCAGATACTAACAGTTAGTTTAATAAAAACTTAAGGTATTCAAAACCCTATTTATTATTTTTCACAGTAAAACCTATTAAACTTAAAGTGAAGTGATAATCAACATAAAATCAGACATAAAAAATCAAAATGGCAAACACAAACTTCTGATAGTTGTAAACAATAAAGGAAGATATTGAGAACTGAAGTGCAACAATAGATTGTGATCTAATTCAAAATTGCAACGGCGCCTGGAGGCAATTGCAACAGTAAGTTTCGTAACTGCAGCAACAGCAACAACATCGAAAGACAACAACAGTAGCAACAACAATACGAGAAAATAGAATACAATGTTTACGGTGCCATTTCATCGGGACACAATTTTGACGGCCTCCGTCAGCGATGCATCCGTGCTGAATAAAAGCCGTGCCGTATGTAGAGGGTATATCCGTATACCCCTCACCCACAACACCCCCTTATATATTTTATGTTATTTACCAATTCTGCCGCCTGCTTCAATTGATTTGAATTTATATTTTGATTTGATTTGATTGCTTTTTATTTGTTGCTTGTGCAGTTTTGCTATTGCCTTTACTTTTGTGTTTGCTTTTGCATTTGTTTACTTTGCTTTCATTCTTTCTCACATTTGTTTTGTTCTCCTTACGTAATGAGTCGCACTCTGCTTATGCATGCAAGCCCATTGTACTTTACATCTTTCCGCTCTCCCCACTGTGCAATCGTGGTGTTTAGTGGAAGTTAACAATTCTAATGGAGAAGGCATTGTTGAAAAGTAAAAATCATTTGCTTTTGCCTCTTGACTGACCGTGACATTGCCGTCACTTAACTCTAATTGAAGTGCCCTTGAGCAGCGTCTTTCATAATTCCATTCAATCCAGATTCAATTTATCCCATGTTTGGCAATTCCTCTACAGTTTCTTCTACACTTTCATTATTAAAATAATTTCTATGCAAAGCAAGTGCATTACCATATAAATTGTTTTTATTTCATTTTCCGTTTATCTTATTTTCTCTCCATGCTCAAATGAAATTCTCTCGCGCGTGCCAAGAGCCAAAATCGAGCAAAACTGACGCGTCAGCTACTTTTTCTTCTTCTTGTTCATTTTGACCCAAACGGGAGAATACAGTTTCTATTTTTTTTATTCTTTATTTTGTCATAGGCGCCAAAAAAGTGGCTCGGACATTTGAGTTTTTATCGCTTTTCAGCTGAAAATTGTTGACTCGCGGTGCGGCACTTGACCCTGACCATGGCGTGCTTAAAGAAGCGTAAACAGTTTTCCCGCAAAGTTGAAGGATTGTCCAAACTGTTTTACAAATTTATTGGTCAACTTTAAGTGCACATTGTTCAAAACTTGCAAAAAGGTTATAAATAAATGTAAAAAGGCAGTTGGTGTATGATTTATGGTTGAGAATGAAGCTGAACGTGTGGATTAGTATTTAGTTTAACTGCTTTTTATTACTTCCATTGAGTTTTTTAATAGAGAGTACAATTTTGAGTATATTAGACAGCAGAATATTATTCTCTAATTTTCTTTATTAAAAGCATTTTCAAATTGTTCATTAAATTTAGAATATTTCAAGCTACAAATTAAAGCACAAAAACGAAGGTTAAATTAGTCTCGCAATATTTTATAAATACATTGTGATTGTACAAATATTTGCCTTCTCGATATTTAAAGTCAGTATTAAAATATTATTGACTCCGCTAAATGCGTTCTTTGAATAAAATTGTTTTTGTTTTGTTTTTTGTAATTTTCAAGTTAAACGAGATTGAGTTAATGTCATGTGTTAAAAGCCCGGTATCATTACCCGGTACCAGGTTTGTGGTTCCCCCTATCCATGTAAAGTCTATACATACTTATAACGTATAATCTTCCATACTACAAATTGCACAACTAATAAAACAATATTATTAGGCGTTATTTAAGAGTTTAAAGTAGCGTGGAAAACAAAGTGAACAAAAAATTACAGTTTTAGCTGCACGCTTAAATATCGCATTCAACTTAATTGCTGTATTTTATTTTATTTATTTTTTCATTTACTTATTTCCCATTGCTACGCTAAGCATTATCCACATTTTTGCCCCCCTTCCACTTTATGCATGCTGTTAAGCAATTGAATTTATATAATTTTGTTCGACTTGCCGATATATATGTTTGTATTAGTGTCATAATTGCAAATTGGCGTTAAATAAACAAAGACTCAATATGTGTAGAATGGAGTGTACATATGTGTGTGTACTTGTTGTTTTAAATCAAATAAATACCTAATTATGAATAGGCTGCTTTTAATTTGCACGTAAAGAATCGAAGCAAATCGCACAGCATTTTAAATTAAAAAAGGAAACAGTCTATGTATAAATAAACAGGAGTGCTTTAGCCAAAGGTTCGACTAGGAGATATTCTAGATTTAAACATTAAAATATTGTACAGAATATGTCATTCAAGTTATTTGTATATCCAGTATTTGTTTTAGTGATTGAATCTTTACAGGAACGTTTCAAGTTTAACTAATTGCAAATCCAAACAAATGCATTATTTACGCATTGTGCTAACATTTACATTGAAATTTACATATAAAATGAATTTGGATGTGCAATTCGGTTATTAAACATTTGTCAAGGGTTGAATAAACTATTGACTGCTTTTTAAAATGCATGCGACGATTTGTTTTTATTGTCGTTTGCTTTCGCAATCGACCAGACGCTTTTCAAATTGCATAAAAAAACGATGAAAATCAGAGACATTAACATTGTAGTTTAATCACTCGATTTACAAGATTTGTAATATTTTTCCTGACTACGCGTATAAACGGAAATAGATTGGTTGAGACTGGAATAAGATTTACACTTTATACTGGAATATACATATATTCGGATATTATTTTTATATTATGCCAATATAATAATAAATAATATTATTTCAACTTTCTCGTTGAATATCACAAATTAGAATCGAATTGAATTGTAGGGTATTTGCCAGTCTATTACTTTGCCTTTGGCTGCATTTCTATAGCCCTGTTTTCAGTTTTAAATTGAATTTCCATTTCAGTTCAAGTTCAGTTTTGGTTTTGACAACGTGGTAAACAATTTAATAAACATGATATAACATACACGACTAAGCCTGAAGGACATTAGCCAGACAATCTGGCGACTCATAAAAAATAAAAACAATAACAACAATAAAAACAATAATAATGCCGGCGAATCTCTCGTCATGTAACTGAACTTTTTTTTAGGGCTTGTCAAGTTTGAAATGCTGTTGATGTTGCATTAAATATGCATATCGATGTGAAGTCGTCACATTTAACACAAAAAAAAAAAAAAAAAAATAGTACGGCAAACAGTAAAAAGTTGATGGCACGTATACGAGTTTGAGAATGGAAAACAAATAAATAAAAGGCGTAAAGAAAAATGCGAGGCGAACGTGACGTTGAATTGAATTCCTGTGAAATAAATTGCAAAAAAATGTATTTATTCATGTAAGCCTTGTTATACCCTGTAACCAAGAGGCAGATTAAATTTTATTTAGTATGAGAATGTGACGTGACAAGTAAAAAGTATTTAACAGGTAGAGAGAATATACTTCTACCCAAAATGTGAATAGTCTATCTTAAAGACTTTCTGATTTTTGGATATAATCTGATTCTTCAGATTGCTCAGTGATAATAATTTGTTATGTTAATTTAAATTGATAAATTGGTAAATAAAAAGATACCTACAGGGTAAATTTTAGTCAGACATTCTCAACTTGAATATATTCACTTGATTTTCAAATAATTTTTTTTGCAAAAATTATGAAGAAGCATGTTTACTTATGCATGTATGTATGTGAAATATACATAAGTGTATGTACATTGTACATATGTGCTTACGTAAAAATATTCGACAAGGAAATTTGCGTTGCCAAGCGTGTTCCTATGGCTCCATACATCAGAAGATACAAATGTATCTGATAGATACTCATTTGTACAAATTCGAATTTTGGTCAACTTGTGCGCCACAACACGGCAACAATGTGACGTCACGATCACTCAGCCAGCGACTGATCAGCTATAGACAAACCAGAGACATCACAAAACAAACAATTAAATACATATACATACATACATATGCATATTTTATCTCAATTTTGGTAGCTAAGGGTCGCAGAATGAACAGATTTAGAATAAATTGTATCTATTTTTACCATAAACTGCTGATAAATGGCAATTAGTTGTCAGTGCAGTAAATGTATCTTTTGTACGTATGTATCTTTTAGACAGCTGCATAATGCACTGACATTGGACTTTAGAACTTTTACAGTCAACTTTTTCTTTTAATTTCCCTTGATTTGCAATTTTGGCAGCATTTCAATGCCGCACATTTTGGGCCACTCAGGGCGGCCAATAGATCAGAGAGCGAACTGAAACTATCTCTCTGAATTTATTACACACTCAACAGCTGATTCGGCTGCTTCATCACTGGCTACTCTGATGAGAATGATGCATTGCCGAGAAATTTCCCGAGAATCGACTGAGAAGCGCAGACACGATGTCTGCACATGAAAACCAAACGTGATTCAATGATTTGCGTTTAGTTTCTTTTAGCATTTTTAAAAGATTCGTAAAATAATAAAGAAGTAGGAAACAGACAGAATTGAATATGAACTAAAGTCACTTAGTTTTGATAAGTATAGGAACCCAAGTGACAATAAACAACGATGTTATAGAATTCCCTAATATTTTAAAGATATCTATTTAATTCTAACGCTTCAAAATGAAGCTAAAATAAAAGTATAAGATATTAAATGAGTATGCAAAAATAATAAAGTTTTTTAATTACTTTCCAATTTAAGTTGAATTACAAGAACTGATTCGGATCTTTTTTATACAAGTCTGACTTTTGTCTTATAAGTTATACAGCTTAAAAGAAAGGAACTCTTTGGCATAAATTAAAGCCGAGAACCATTCTATGGATTCATTAAGCAATTCAGCTTTTAAGCGACAACTCCTCAAATATTTATGAGCTTTGAGTCATAAGAAAAGTTAATTTAATGCAGACTCCCTGCCAGAGTCCAGTTTTTGTCGCCCTTAAAATAACACAATCATAACACAACCTAACCAAAGTAAATCAACTTTGTCGGTCTCATGAAATTGATGTCTGGAATTTGCGCCAAAATCCCCAATAAAGAAAAAATAAAAGCCAAAAAAAATCGACCCTTAAGTGACAAAGTCATAAAAAGTGCCATAAACTAAAGACAAAAGTCATAAAACTGAATGGGATGACAGACAGGAAACTGGCCAAAGCTCGGACACGGCGGAAACGCATCACAATGGCTGACCGTTAACTGCTACGTTGATTGTGGACGGGGAAGTGGAGCATGTGCATCCAAAGTGGCCATTAACTGAGTCTGCTCTGTTATTGTTGAACTTACCGCATGAACTGTAACCAGTTTAAGATGTATATCATAACCATAACTATATCGTTTTCCTGTCTCGCTTTGCTCAATTCCAGATGGCCGAGCTGATGCATCAGATGAGGGATCCGGCGCATACGCTCGGCGGATCTGTGGGCAGCATCCCGCAGACATTGATTGCCGGCGGAGGCGGAGCTGGAGTCGCTGGTGGTCACAATGGCTCACTCAATGGAATACATGCGACACCAGCGACGAATCTGAAGATGAGCGAGGCATTGCGCACTGCTCAGCACGATGCAAGTCCCAATCCGGTGAGCTCCAAGATGAAGGCATCCAAATCGTATACGCACGGACTGAGCAGCTCGTCGGGCACCGTCAACATTCCCACGTCCACCTCGGCACAGAGTAATCTCTCGTTGCTCGCGGACATCTCGCCGAATCACACGCACTTCTTTGAGGTGATGTATGTGGGCAAGATACGCGTCTCCCAGAAACGCGTGCCCAACACCTTCATTGACGACGCCCTGCCAAAGTTCAAGGCCTACGATGCCCAACGCCTGCGACTCATGCAGAATCGCAAGATGTCCCTGAGCAGCGAGGGAGGCGTTGGCATTGAGGCCAAGAGCTCGTCCAGCAGCCTGAAGAGTCACGAACTCAAGGAGGAGGATGAGGAGGAGCACGACCAGCAGCAGGAGCAGGAGCAGATGGTGCAGCCCAAGCCACAGGTGGCACTGCAGTTGACGGGCGCTGAGGCGGACGCCATTCCCCAGCCGCTGGAGGAGAACAAGGAGAACAAGTCGCCAGCAAAACGAGCTCTGATGCGCGGTCAGAGTCAAGTGGAACTGGGCCAAAAGGAGTTGTAAGTATTTAGAGATTAGTTTAGTTATTGTCAGATCCATTTGTCCAACCCTGTGACGATAAATTCAATGCTCACCTCGAATCGGATGCAGCTCGGAGGATGACCATCAACTGGAGACGCCCAATGTCATTGTAAACAAGCAGCCCACTCCGCCCAAAGAAGACGTAGCTGCAACTGGAACTGCAACTGTTCCAACTTCAGCTACAGCTACAGCTCCAACTCAGCTGCATCCTCACTATGCGCTGGAGAAGTAAGTGGCGCCCAGGTCCAGATCCGATCCCACGCATGTTTAGTTGATCTTTCGTTTTATAGTTTCTAGTTTTCTTGCATTTCACTTTAATAACCTGGCAGAGATTGTCACAATCTTGTCACCCAATGTGGAATACACTTGTTCTAGTTTTTCTTCCGTTTGTTTTGCTTTTGCTCGCATGCCACGCCCACTATAGCTTAGGTCGCCCAGCTAATCCGTCTCTTTTTGATGCACTTTGCAGCATACCCAAGCAGAGGGATCGCTCGGCTTCCCAGGGATGCATTCCGCCCTACGCCGAACAGAATCGCACGATGGTCTTTTTGGTGGGACGCAGCGATCTCAGATTGATCTCGCCGGATCGCAAGCAGGTGCTGCTCTACAAGGACTTCAAGGACGTGGCCAGCTGTGTGCATGGCCAGAAGTCGCTGGATCACTTCGGCATCATCTGTCGCGAGCTCAACAACGAGGGATACATTGGCTACGTCTTCAAGTGCCAGTCGGAGCATGTGTGCGACGACATCGTATCCGCCATTGCCCAGGCCTTTGACACCTGTGCCGAGCAGAAGAAGAAGCAGGAGACGCAGATCTTCAGCTGTGAGCACTGCCCCATGCTGTGGTACCACAAGCTCTGCACCGATGTGGAGGGTCTGTCCGAGAAGAAGACGCAGACAATGATCTGGCGTCGGATCGCCACGCTCAGTGACGATGAACAGGAAATGGTCTGGGCCAAGTACTGTGGCTCCGAGAAGACCAACTCACCGGTTGCCGAGCAGAATCAGTTCCTCATGATGCTGCTGCGCGCCCACTGCGAGTCCCGGCAGCAGCGACATGTCCATGACACCGCCGAGAATCGATCCGAGTTTCTCAATCAGTATTTGGGCGGCAGCACCATCTTCATGAAGGCCAAGCGCTCGCTGACCAACTCCTTCGATAATCTTCTCAAGCGCAAGCCCTCCAAGGACGACATCGCCGTGCCGTCGCACAATCTGCGCGACATCCGCGAGGGATCCGCCGAGCCACAGGGCACTGAGTCACCGCCCGAGGGCTTCCGATCCCGCTCGAATACCGTCGGCGCCAGTCCCAGCAGCAAGCCCAGCGCTGAGCAGCTCAAGAGTCCCATGATGGACATGTAAGTAGAGGACGAAGAGAGAGAGGGGATTAATGCAACCTTTTTCCATTTATCTGACAGCTTCATCAAAGTGGGCAACAGTCCTAAGGAAGCGGAAACACACCAGGGCTCCTGGCGCCAGGCCATACTCAACAGCGTGGTGACGCCTTCCAAGGGACTGGACAGCGAGGCTCCCACCGAGTTTCTATCTCCCATGCGGAAGCGTAAGTCTCCCAGCTGCATCGTGATGTCAGTCATCAACTAATAGCTCTAATCCTTTGCAGCTGCCAAGCGTGGCAAGCGGGATGCAGCCGAGCTGAGGGAACTGTGGCGCACGGCCATCAGACAGACGATAATGCTGAATCGCATGGAAACGGAGAATGCCATGTTGCAGGCGCGTCAGAACGAGAACGAGCTGAAGCGCATCAAGCTGGACTACGAGGAGATTGTGCCCTGCGACAAGCAGTTGATCGAGCGATGGGAGCAGATCATCGAGCGCGACTCCATGCAGATTGGCAACAAGAAGGATCCCAAGGTTCTGCGTCATGCCATACGCACTGGCGTCCCTCGGTCCAAGCGAGGCGATGTCTGGACCTTTCTCGCCGAACAGCACTCGATGAACGTGGCTCCGGTGGACGCGAAACGTTTCCCCAACTACAACACGCCGTATCAGACGCTGCTGAAGCATCTGACGGAGCATCAGCATGCGATCTTCATTGATCTGGGACGCACCTTTCCCAATCATCAGTTCTATAAGGATCCATTGGGCTTGGGGCAACTGTCGCTGTTCAATCTGCTGAAGGCGTACTCCATTCTCGATCCGGAGCTGGGCTACTGTCAGGGACTGGGCTTCATTTGTGGCGTGCTGCTGTTGCATGTAAGTTGTGGCATATCTATTAATGCATTCAATCAACTCACGAATCCATCTATCCTTATCCATTTGCAGTGCGATGAGGCGAACGCTTTTCAGCTGCTGAAGCATCTGATGTTCAGCCGCAACATGAGGACGAAGTACCTGCCGGACATGAAGAAGTTCCAGCTGCAACTGTATCAGCTGTCGCGCCTGGTCAAGGATCATCTGCCCGACTTGTATGTGTGGCTGGATCAGAACGATGTCTCGCCCACTCTGTACGCCGCTCCCTGGATTCTGACCGTGTTCAGTTCCCAGTTCCCCTTGGGTTTTGTGGCACGCGTATTCGATTTGCTATTCCTCGAGTCCTCCGATGTGATCTTCAAGTTTGCCATTGCTCTGCTGTCGGTGCACAAGACACAGCTGCTGGCCAGGGATAACTTTGAGGAGATCATGGACTATTTGAAGTCTGTGGTGCCCAAAATGGAATCCCATTGCATGGAGCAGATTATGAAGCTGGTCTTTACGCTCGACATTGGCAAGCAACTGGCCGAGTACAATGTGGAGTATAATGTGCTGCAGGAGGAAATAACCACGACGAATCATCATCTGGAAATGCTGAATAGGGAGAAGACACAGAATCAGCATCTGGAGCAGCAGCTGCAGGTGATTAGACATTTGTATATAAAATAATATTATAACGCACAAGGGCAAAAACTTACAGATGTCAAGAATCTGCATGTTTTTTAATAATACAGTCGAACTTCCCTAACTCACATCACCATTATCCAAATAAAAGGTTCGAGCTATCGAGATATTCGACTTATAAAGTTCTTTTTCTTAAGTTAGCTCGAGTTAGAGAGAAATTCTAGTTATAGAAGTTCGAGTTATGGAACTACAACTGTAGTTGTTTTTTGTTATGATAGAATACATTTTCAGTCTTCAAATTCATGGCAGAGCCTAATCAATTAGTTCGTCTTTAGCCTCTTGATTTCAATAATTCTTAAACTTAAACTTTGTTGTATTTTCTTTTCTTTAAGTTAAAAACTAAATCGAAAAGATATTTAATATATATTAATAATTTGAAAAAAAGCGTGTGTGTAAAAAGTGTAACGTCCGCAACAGAAAAAACTAAGATTTTTAATTAACGAGACTACTTATCTTTATTTTTGATGTTGGATTGATATGGTCGTATATTCCACTTAATTTTTAGTATTTGGATATTTTTTGTTATGCAAAATTCGCTAAAATATGTTAAAAAGCACGTTTACCTCAAATCGACTTCCATTCTTTGTAACGGCCGCAACGGAACTTTCAGCAAGCCTAATTTTTTTTCAAAAAAAGTAAGGCTTTCATCATAAAATAGGTTTAAGAGCACTCCCAATGAAATGAAATCGAGCTGTATCAGTTTAAGCATGAAAATTTGCGTGCAAATGTAACGTCCGCAACTCAGGATTAGGCCATATACATTAATATTTTATATTCCCCCTTTAAATGTGGTTAAAATTTGATACCAATATCATAAATGTCTTATAGAAAAGATCGTTCGCATCTTGAATTATTAAACGAAAATCTTTATGTTTTCAAGATAAAAACAAAATCTAAGTATTATAATGCCTGTTTAGGTAGAAGATACTTTATTAATTGTTTATTTATTAATTTATTAATTAAACATGTTCACAAAGTTTCTCACTAAATTTATCAATTCTCACATCTAAATAATCTCCCTTTGTTGCTTAAACAGTTCGCGCAATCGTCAATTGCACAGCTGGAGACAACGCGATCGTCGCAGCAAACACAGATCTCAACGCTGCAATCGCAGGTGCAATCCTTGGAGCTGACGATACAGACGCTGGGACGCTACATTGGGCAACTGGTGGAGCACAATCCGGACCTGGAGCTGCCCAGCGAGGTGCGACGCATGCTGCAGCAGCTGGACGATTTGGATCGGCAGCGACGTAAACCGATATTTACGGAGCGTAAAATTGGCAAATCAATTTCGGTCAACAGTCACTTGGGGTTTCCACTCAAGGTGCTCGAAGAGCTGACCGAAAGAGACGAACATGGTTCGCCACAAAAGCAGAGGAAGGAGAAGACACCTTTTTTTGAGCAGCTGCGTCAGCAGCAACATCAACTGCAACAGCAGCGCAACCATACGGCCAATGGACAGCCAATGGAAGCCCAGGCTGGTTCTGTTTCACCCCCGCCACCACCAGCACCACCGACGCGTCCCAATCGCCTGCTGGACAATGCCAGTGCACGGAGCGTGATTCAAACGAAGCTGGACGAACTCAAGTTGCCGGAGCATGTCGACAAGTTTGTGGCGAACATCAAGAGTCCGCTCGAGGTGGACTCTGGCGTCGGCACACCGCTCAGTCCGCCCAGCACCGCCAGCAATCACAGCAGTCACAGCAACAGCAGCGGCACCAGCGGCAGCACGGGCAGTATTTTCAGTCGCATGGGCTACAAGAGCACGCCCTCATCCCTGTCACCGCTAGCGACACGTCAGAGCTATATCAATGACATTGCCATAACCACAGCACCGTCAACAGTGCCGATGGAGCAGATGGTAACCACAACGGCGGCACAAATGTTGCCAGCACCAGAACCGGAGACAGGGATGCATCCATTGAGCGTGGTCGGGGGCGATGTCAATGTGCGCTTCAAGGGCACCACCCAGCTCAAGTCCATCCGACCTGTGCACCACATGAGAGCCATCACCTTGCCCGGTGTGTCGCCGAGCAGCGCCGTGGAGGCGACTCCAACAGCGGCCACCGGTCGCAGCTAACGGTTCTGATTCATCAGCAAGCTGCTGCGTGGCCTCTACCGAGAGCCCATTATGGAGTAGACGTAGAGCTAATGCTTAACAGTACAACTTAGTTGCGGCTTAAAAAAAGAATGAAAGAAAGAAGAAAAAAACAAAGACAAAAGCTACAAATTTTCATTATGTTGCATGTTGCGCACAAATTGTTGCCATAAATTACTTAGAGTAATGAAGAAACGCTCCCTCAAAAATACCTTAAACTTATATATACAGTCCCCACACATAAAGTAGATAATTATATATCTATATAAATATAGACATGCTTATATACAAGTACTTATATACATGAATTGGATAGATGCTTTTGCAAACAATTTTATAAAACAAACCTTTGGCATAACATGAATTGTGCGTAAACGAATCGAACTTAATCGATGCTTAAGATTCGCTTAACAGAGTCTCAGTCTCAATCTCTAGTTTTGTTTAAGTTTTCTATATTGTTCAGAATTAATTTGTAACGAATTTAATTAGTTGTACTTGTTGAATTTTATGTTTCTTTAGTTTTAGTCATATTAGTTATTACACATTCGCTTAATTTTAAATTAAACATAGACATAAATTGTACATTTCAATTGGGTTTATTAGTAACCACAAGGAATGAAAACACCCACAAAATACGAGTATATTGAACAAATTCCGATAATATATTTGCATGTATGTGTACATTATATAGTAGCTATATAAATTTCAAATATCTCTTCTTGGACTTGGATTAACTATATTGATTGTTTAAATATACGTAAAACAAAACAAATGCATTAACCTGTATGTATGTACTTATATACGAAAAACTTAATAAAAAAATGCTTCTTTGTTAAGTAAATTGCTTAACTGGACTTAACTTCACAGAGTTTATGCGGTCCAGAGTTCTTGTGTAGCTGATTTGTGTTTAGTAAATGAGTAAAAGAATCATATACAAAATTAAACAAAAAAACAAACAATAATAAATGCAATAACAATTATTTAATCCGTAAAGAAAATGAAGTTTAATTGCAAGCATTGGGAATCTGGTTATTATTAATATTTATTTCTTACACAATAAAACGATTATTTTTTTCATTAACATATCACAACACAATTTTATATTTATTTGATTTGAACTGAAAAGCTCCTAAGTCTTCCTAACTTACAATATTTTAAAGTAATTTTAATACAATTTTCAATAATTTAAGCTAAGGAAAACATCACAGTTTTTAGTTAAACTAAATTCAAGTTTATTTTATACGGAAAGCTGAAATCTTTATTAAGCTAGAAAAAAAAGGAACGATAATAATAAATTATGGAACAATTGCTAACAAAAGCGAATTCAGCAACATTTTGTTTGTGGCCTTTAAGCCAACTTAAAATGTGGCTGAGTTGGCTTTTGTAGGGGGGTGAAGGGAAAGGAAAAGGCAAAGGTTAAGGAACGTCCTGGCCATGCAACAACAGTTACCCATTAACCCGTCAACTCCCCGCCTGCCTCTGTCTAACAAAGCGTCCAACTCAGTCAGTCACTATAAGTTATAACTATATCTATGTACATCTGTTGATCTGCCGGACGTTCCGATCTACTCCTTGAACTCGGGCTTAATGCTAAACTCGGTCTTTGGCTGTTGTCCACCTGCTCCCCCACCCGCGCCCACTCCCGCCGCTGCCGCAGCAGCCGCAGCGCTGAAAGCGGCCAAGTTGTTGAACATGGACGCGTTTTGGGGCACGGCCAGCATATTGGCCGCTGCAGCGCCGGGATACAGATTCTGATAGAAGAGCGGATTCTGCAGCTGGAAGAGCGCCATGAGATGGGTCAACTGGAAGTTCGGCGCTGTTGCATCTGCGGCAGCTGCAGCGGCGGCGGCAGCGGCACCAAAGCTTGGCAACATGCTGGGGAAGAGAGCGCTGCCCAAGGGATTCCCATTATTCACTGGCCGCAGCGCAGGATTGCTGTCCGTGTCCTCCAGCTTAAGACGCTTCGCCTCCGACTGCTGAGCATTGGCGGGAAGTTGCTGCAATGGAAGGAAATAATTAGTGATCAGTATGGATTTATAATTAAGAATAGTCCAAGTTGTCGCTTACAATCATCTTGGGTGGACGACCGCGCTTGCGTGCCAGGAAGTGCTCTGCGGAGAGGGAAGAGAGGGGCGTGGATGTGGAGCTATTGCTATTGGTAACGGGCGCTTGCTGTGTTGCGGCATCCAGGGAGTTGGCCTCCTCGGGATCCTCCTGTTTGCTCTTGAACTGCTGGTAGGCCTGTTCGCCATCCTGACGATCGTGCTTCCGCTTGTGACTGATCATTTGACTGCTCGAGTGCAGGATGTAGTTGCAGTTCTCCCGCACACAGTGTATGTGATTGCAGACCGTGGAGAACTTGCAGGACTCGAAGGGACACTGCTCCGTTTTGAGTATCTTCTTGAAGCCATCCTGCGTCAACTGATAGTCCTTCAAATGGTACGTCTTGTGCTTGTCTAAAGGAAGAGAGGAGAGGATCAGTATATTCCATGATATGTATTCCAAGTTAAATTACTTACCCATATCAGCCTTGTTCTTGAAAGTGTGATTGCAACCCTCGCGACAGCAATGATAGTGCGATATCTTCTTGCCAAAGAAGGGACAATCCTCGATGCGGCAATTCTCGTGGGCACGAAAGCGGCGGAAACCCTCGTTGACAATCTCCGAGTCCTTGCGATGGAAATTGGCATGCATCTGGACATCGCTGGTGCTCACATAGACCTTGGGGCAGTGCTCGTAGACACAGTGATAGTGGGTCTGCTTCCAGTTGTAGGCACATCCCTCGCCATAGGCGGGCGCACAGTCATCGGCGGAGGAGAAGCGGGCGAATCCGAGCTTGAGGCTCTCCTTGCGCTTCTTGTGCCACTTCAGATGCCGGATGATGTCATCTTTTTTGCTCAGGATCTTGCCCTGGCAGGGCTCGTCGTAGCAATGGAAATGCTCACGCAGCGTCTCCTGGCGACACAGCGTATTCTCGCACTCCAGATACGAGGACACCTTGCGCAGATTCTTCAGATTCTCCTCGTTCTGCAGGAAGGCATCCAAGCTGCTGGCCGTGGTCAGGCTGACGATGCCCTTGCTCTGCTGGTCACTCGATGCCGGTGGCGTCAACAGCGAGTTGCTCTGACCCAGAGGCGTGCCAAGTGTTGACTCATTATCGAGGCAACCAACAACACTGTAAGATGAGTCCGCTGGCTGCTTGACGGGCGTGTACTGAGCAAAGCAAATACAAAAGAAAAGAAAAAATGTTAAAATAATTATTAGCATTAAAGTCAGACTGCCTGGTGCCACCAGCTGCAGCGGGAGTTGCCCACGCCTCGTCCAGCCAAGACATCACAACCTACAGCATCACAGCAGCTGTTTGTTTTCCTTGGAATCAACATCTTTTGTTTACATTAACCCAGCGCAATTGCGACAAAGTTTCGCCTCACATTTGGTTTTTGTTTTTTCTTCTCTTTATTATTTTGATTTTGCGAGCAAAGCGCACGAATGTTTCCTCCTCGAGCAACTCTCGAATTACAGACAGCGTGGGAGATTGTGGACAACATCAAAGAAAAGGTCCATTAGAGCCATTCAGCAACTTTTTTGTAAACTCTTCACAACCCATGACTTTCTGTGTAAAATCATGTTATTTTTAAGACCTTATTTCAAATATTGTTAGCGCTTTCAATTTCATTGAGCGGGTCAACTGTCTACACTATTGGTATTAATTTAACTCTCCCTTTTATTTGTTAATTATTCTCAGTAGTCAAGGGTGCTTTTAAAAGTCTCTTTAATTTTTCATACATTTTTCTCTCTTCCTAGTCTACTTTTTTTTATCTTTTTTTCGGTTTTCTACAAAAGAAATTTTGATGCAAAAAAAATTCTTGAAACAATTCTAAGAGTGACTGCAAAAAACAATTTTCAAAAATATTTTTGCTAGTATTTTTTTATAATTTTTTAAAATCCTAAAAATGACTATTTTAATCCCTTTTACCGACTTTTCACACAAAAAGTGGCTTATTAGCAATTAGCAAAAAGTACTTAACGATCAAGTTATCCTATATTTAAATTTATTTCATTAAAATATCTATATATACTTTTATCTCTGAGCTTTTTTTCAAGTTATTTGCATAAGATTGTTTGTAAGAAAAAGAATAAAAACTTTGCCTTTTTTTACATTCTAGAGAACTCCAAGTTGTCCTTAACAATTTATAGAACTTATTTACATTAAATTCAAGTGAAAATTGAGTATCTTGAATGACTTACCATGCTGGGCGAGTCGTTGCTGTCGGTGGTGGTGCTCGTGCTCTCCAGCGGCTGTACGCCGGACAACAGAAGCAACTTCTCGGTGCTGGCGCTGGTATCATTGGTGCTGGCCAAGCCCGAGGAGCTGCAGCTGGTCAGGCTGGACAACGGTTTCTCGTCCTCATCATCATAATGTGTATCCTGCTCATATTTAACAGTGACTGCCGAAAGATTGCTGCTAGCTGCTGCTGCTGTTGCTGATGTAACTGCTGCTGCTGTTGCTGCTGCTGCTGCTTGTTCATTTGGCGTTGATGTCACTGTGGAGGATTGCAAAAAGTTATTTGTGGTAAATTGCTCAGCACTTTTAAGAGGGGAGTTGGGGAAAAGGGGTGTGGAGCTGGGCGTATTAGGTGTTAGTAAAAGATTTGTTGTTGCTGACGTTGTCAACAAATGTTGCTGCTGTTGCTGCTGTAGTTGTTGTTGCTGCAACATATACTGTGCCAATGGGGACAGAGTGCCGAGCAACATTTGTGGCAACTGATAGGCAATGTTTGTGTTCAAATTGTTGTTAGGTGTTGTTGGTGTTATTAGAGTTGTAGCATGTTGTTCATATTGTTGTTGTTGTTGTGTGGATAAAGCATTCAAATTACTATTGGGACTACAACTACGGCTACTACTACAGTTCGTGTTTTGCGAATTTGTTCGTTTATGCGTTCTTTTCATCAGATGTTGCTGGTGTTGCTGGTGTTGTTGCTGTTGTTGTTGCTGTTGTTGCTGATATTGCTGCTGTTGCAAGCAAGTGCTGCTGCTGATATCCTCTTTCTGTGTATAATCAAAGCCCGTCAGCTGTGATTGTTGTTGTTGTTGCTGAGGTTGCTGCTGCTGCAGTTGCTGCTGCTGCTGTTGTTGCTGCAACAGATTCATCATATAAAGCTGCATCATAAGTTCCATTTGATTGGACATTTTGTGATCACTTTTCTATTGATAAACACAGCACAATTTGGATTTCTTCAATTTCGTTTATCGAAATTCTTTCGAAAATTCTTGATTCACAAGATTTTCACAGTCTCTCACAGTCTCTCACAGCACACACAAAAACACACACTCTTTTTTTTCTCGGCGCAACACGATCTCAAGATAATTGTGGCTCGTTTCTAGCGATCCTCAAAGTTCGGCTGCGCAGCTCAAACTGTCTCAACTCTTCCGCGACGACCAGCTAATATAGCAGAAGTTGCGCAAAAGGTTCTCCAGCTGCAACCCTCTCTCAGTTGCAGCTCCGAGTCTCTAAAAAACCCAACTCGCTCTTAAAAAACCGATCCGCTCGCTCTCTCCTGTCTCTCTTGCTCACACTCTCGCTCTCTTAAAAAATGGTTAGCCTTAAAAAGCAGTTTATTTGGTGGTGACTTCACGCACAACCCTTAGTTTATCTAGCGCCCCGGAAAATGTGTGGAAAACTAAAACGTTGTCCAACTTGTTTTCAGTTTTGTTGCCGTTTTTTTTTGCTAGTTTTTTCGTGTCGACCAATAAAATGCCAGCGTTCATGTAAATTTTGGCAGAAAAGCGAGTTTTTTAGGTAAAAATGTCATTGCGAGGACCAACGGTTGCTTCGGAATTTCCCCTGTGATTTTTAAGGGAAGAGAGTCAGCTTATAGGCAATGTAAAGGAATCCAGACAGCGGAAGAAAGAGAGAGAGTTGAAGATAAAATCCACTAAAGAATACTTAGGTAATGGCAAAGGGATCTTTAACTTAGATATCACATAAATAAAAATTAATATATTAATAGTAAATAAATAAAATAAAAAAATATATGGGATTGGGCTAACTTAAATATTATAAATAATTGATTTTAATTACAAAGTACAATGATATTAAAACAAAGTTAATCGACCCCTGTACTGAAAAACTGAACTGATATTAAATGCCCTTAGGCAGTTTAAAATTATTCAGATATATAACAAAGTACAAAAATAGAGAAAAATTCTATAAACTAAAATTAAATGTCTTTAGGCAGTTTTAGATTATTCAAATACAACGAGGCAATTTAAAAATAAATGTAATAATACTCAACTTCAGTCATAATAAAATTTATATAAATTACAGTCGAACTTCCCTAACTTGAAACACTATTATCCAAAGAAAAAGTTCGAGTTATGAAGATATTCTACTTATAGAGTTCTTTTTCTTAAGTTTATTAATTTTACTGCCACTCATTTAGCTCGAGTTAGAGAGAAATTCGAGTTATAAAAATTCAACTCTATTTGAATTGATTACTCATTTAATTATTGCTTAAGGTTAATAATAATATTTAACGAAAAATAAAGCTAAGTCCCTTCATTTATTAAGTACTACTATAAAGTAAGTGCTAAAATGTTTTTATTTATTGGTGTATTTTCATCATAAACATTTAGTTTCCTTATATTACCTGGCATTTTAATTAATTCGACCAATATTTTGAATTTATTAATAACGTTCTCTAGATTCTCTCAGAATTTTCTCACACAGTCTTAGGTTATATAAATTTGCATGCAATCACATATCCAAAGTTGAAATCAAAATAAGGTTTGGGCCATTGAACTAATCCCTTTGGAAATGATTTGCACAACTTATGCAAAAATCGGGAACTTATGCAAGGATGCCACCAAATGGCGCGCAGAAGTCGAAACAGCTGCTAAATTTTAATAATAATCGAAAGAAATCTATTCAAATGCAAAAAATAAACTATTTTTGGCGCACAAAATTAAATTTACAAACGAACAAAAAAATCTGCATTACAATCGTGCAAAAAACACAATTAAAAATTCCACCAAAAATGTCAGAGACCTTAGCGCAAAAAAAATTAGCATATAAAAAAAACGTTGCAAAAATGCGAAACAAGAGCAAACCCTTAAAAAAGGTGCTGCGATCTCTAGCTCGATCTCGATCCATAGGCGACATGTAACATCCGCTGCGCAGGCGCAATACAAATTTGCATAAATTATTATTGTAAAATTTACATAATTTTGGCACAGACTCAGGTCCTTGCAGCAGTTTGCAGAGGATGTGGACGAGGATTGGAAAAGGATCAATACCAGGAAGCAGCCAGTGTTATGCTAATGCGACCTGTGTGGTGTCCTCCTCTACGGAGGAGGGTTACTGCGCACGCGCGCCATGTGGAAATTTATGCAAATCAGCAGAGGGAAATGAATGAAAAGCAGAGCAAATCCCTCTGCCGAACAAATCGATTGGCAAGGGGCGGAAGTCGATCTACGGCCATCGATTGATTGCGTATGCGGCGGATGCAAATGGGTTCGACATCATCAATGGAACAGTTTCTGGCTCTGGTTTGTCACTTGGTTGGCGAATTGAGATTGAAGTGGATTTACCAATTGTTGCCATAATTGAGTGACATGGATAGAAGAAGTTAGGATGCGAGTATACACCAGAGTATACTATACTATTGATTACAAAAAAGGTTGCACGCCAAAATGGCAATGGAACTGAGCTGGGGAAACTGAGGAAATCTGCATGAAAATGCACACAAAAGCCCAAACATAGAATGGAAACAGAAGAGAACCTATCCAATCCTGAGCTGCTTTGTGCACTATAACTGTGTATAACCCAGCCATTACTTACTTCTCCGTCTCTGCTGATTCTCATTCTGTTTCTATGATTTTGCTTTAACCTAATGCAAATTTGCATATGAGAATTTCATATTCAGTTACAATGTTTCGAAATGGAAAACTTTTGTATTTTGGCTTTTGTTTGCAAATGAAAGAGAGAGAGAGAGAGAAAGAGAGAGAGAGAGGGAGAGTGTAGTACAAAGTCAGTTGAAGGATAACAATCACTTTGCTCATGAAGCGACAATTATTATTTCAGGCTCCTCAAATGTACAAATAACTCGAATGTCAGTCAGACTAGAGAATAGTAGAGGAATTAGCATTACATTGGAATATCCTTTGGCAGCAAATGGGCATTGACATATTTTAATTGGAGTTGAGAGAAGGACACATCACATCTTTATGGTTCTATGGGAATTTAATTGTTGCTAAAGTTGAATAAAATATATAACGTAATTGCAAGTGAAGATCGTAGACTATCTGAAGTAGAGAGAAGTTTTGCCATCTACGTGAGAAAATCTCTGGGAGTATCTCAGAACTCATCTTCCTAATTACGGCAATTGCCTGTGGCAGCCTTTGTCCTCGTCATTATTCACGATCTCACAATTTATGCTAAAAAGTAAACAAAAACAGTTTGAATATTCAATCGCAGTGGGCATGGGACACCCCAAGGAAGTCGATTCGAAGAGATACGAGTATTTTTGGGTATTTTCTTCCTTTTTGTTATCCTCGATCCTTTGTTTTGGGATGCGTTGGGATGCCGCAGATTTATTGCCTCGACTAAATCTCAACTCAACTTTTACCCTCGTGAAAAGTGAATGGAAAATAGAAAACTGCTCAGTTCGGGGCCAGAATAAGGATGATATTTCAATATATTCTCGGCATTTATGGCAATTTTTGTTGAGTATTTGATTTGGTCAACTAAATTGACCCCTGGCAAAAGTGAATGCACACACAGGAAGATCTGCATTGTCCTCGGCTGTGAATGCCCACAGGGATAACGAATGCTAATAAGATCTTAATATTGTGTAAAGGACACGCGCTCATCCTTTTCTTATAATAAGGACACAGGCGCAAAGTCGGCGATTAACTTCAGGGATTGGCCTGGACATTGAGGGATGTGTCAGGTAGTCGGTAGTCTTGACCAATGGTCAACGCTCGTGTGCGATTATCCTTAAAGGACTCAAAGGGGCACGCGTCGCTCGTCCTTACTGGTCAAGCAGACAAACAGGTTTGCAAAGGTGTTAAATGGTCATTTGTCGTGGTCAGTCTTCAGGACGCGTGGCAGGACATTCCCTGGACAAATTGAGATGGTCATCGAGCTAATGACGCCATTTTAAGCGACTTCGAAGAGGTCGAAGATTGTAAATTATAACGGTTATTTAGATCTCGCATTGTCCTTTGATGTTGGGAAAAGGAAGATGAAAAAAACTTGAGAAAAAGATTTCTCATCAAATCCTTGGTGTCCTGAGCAACACACACACACTCACACACACAATAAACCGAAAGCTGCAACTTTATTCGCTTTTGCGCATCCTCACAACAATAAAAGGGTTGAAGGGTCGCCCAAAAGGACGACTTCCTTGCCTAAAACCGGACCGGACTCACGGCCCAACGGCCGCGAATCCAAATGAAAGTAATCACCGACCGAGAAACCGGTTTGGACACTGGCATTAATATTTTTCGGAAAGGCCGCAAAGAAAATTTGAGCCAAAACCAAAAAAAAAAAAAAGGACGAACCCCTTGCAGGAACACGGCATATGGCGGGTCCATTGCGGGATCTGGTCAATATGGAAATACAGAAGAGGCGGCAGCTTCTTTTTCGGCATCAGCATCAGCATCTAGTTGGATAACATGTCCTGACAGTTGCTTCCATCCTTGTCCTGGGGTGGCAGGAGTTGCTATTGCTTTTGTTGCTGGCGCAGGACAGCGGCACAGCAGGACAATGACAGGCTCAAAGGGTTACGCTTGCGGTCATGCATTCAAATTATCTTCCCATTTTGTCTGCAATTGAGAATCCTTGAATACTACAACAGGATCGTCCAGGAGGTCAGCCATTTTGAACTTGAACGTGTTCTCAAATTAACGGACATTTCTCAAGAAATTCACAGGCTAAAAGGTGAGCATAAGGAACCTCTTATTTGAGGTAGAAAATGGCGTTTTTTGCTTGTCAGATGAATGCAATCTCCAGCTGGACACGTGCTGAGCCTCAAGGATAACTGAGCCCATAACTGACTGACCATTAGCAACCCTTCACCTACAGCCCCTACAATCAACGACTTGTAACTGGTTCCTTGACCAGCATTAAATGATTTAACGACTCGGACGCGTGTCCTTTGGCGGGCTGGTCACTCAGATGGTCAGCGACATCCTTCCCCTAAGTCGAAGGGATGCACAGGAAGCTGACGACACTTGGCACATTTGCATTGTCATTTGCATCGACTTCCTTTGATAATCGCATCCCATCCATTGTCAGCGCGAGGTCCTTGGCCCTCACAATGTGTTGACAACACTCCGAAAAATGAAGATCCTATTAGCACTCACTGTGGTCATTGATACCCTCACGGATTTATGCAAAGGACACCCAATATATTCATCAAGGGTCAACACAGTTGAGAAAACAAAATGCTCGGCGAATTCTGAATCGAAATTTGCAATAAATGTCAAGGATATATTGAAATATCATCCTTATTCTGAGCATTTCTCTATTTTCCATTCACTTTTCACGGGGATAAACGTTGAGGCAATAAATCTGCGGCATCCCAACGCATCCCAAAACAAAGGATCGAGGATAACAAAAAGGAAGAAAATACCCAAAAATACTCGTATCTCTTCGAATCGACTTCCTTGGGGTGTCCCATGCCCACTGCGATTGAATATTCAAACTGTTTTTGTTTACTTTTTAGCATAAATTGTGAGATCGTGAATAATGACGAGGACAAAGGCTGCCACAGGCAATTGCCGTAATTAGAAAGATGAGTTCTGAGATACTCCCAGAGATTTTCTCACGTTGATGGACAAAACTTCTCTCTACTTCAGATAGTCTGCGATCTTCACTTGCAATTATGGTATATATTTTATTCAACTTTAGCAGCAATTAAATTCCCATAAAACCTTAAGATGTGACGTGTCCTTCCCTCAACTCCAATTAAAATATGTCAATGTTCATTTGCCTGTCCAAGGATGTTCCAATGTAATGCTAATTCGTCTACTATTCTCTAGTCTGACTGACATACGAGTTATTTGTACATTTGAGGAGCCTGAAATAATAATTGTCGCTTCATGAGCAAAGTGATTGTTATCCTGCAACTGACTTTGTACTACACTCTTCCTCTCTCTCTCTCTCTCTCTCTTCCATTTGCAAACAAAAGCCAAAATACAAAAGTTTTCCATTTCGAAACATTTGTAACTGAATATGAAATTCTCATATGCAAATTTGCATTAGGTTAAAGCAAAATCATAAAAACAGAATGGGAATCAGCAGAGACGGAGAAATAAGTAATGGCTGGGTTATACATAGTTATAGTGCACAAAGCAGCTCAGGATTGGATAGGTTCTGTTTCCATTCCATGTTTGGGCTTTTGTGTGCATTTTCATGCAGATTTCCTCAGCTCAGTTCCATTGCCATTTTGGCGTGCAACCTTTTTTGAAATCAATAGTATAGTATACTCTGGTGTATGCTCGCATCCTAACTTCTTCTATCCATGTCACTCAATTATGGCAACAATTGGTAAATCCACTTCAATCTCAATTCGCCAACCAAGTGACAAACCAGAGCCTGAAACTGTTCCAATCCCAGTCCCAGTCCCAATCCCACATACATACGAAATCAATCGATGGCTGTAGTTCAACATTCGCCCCTCGCCAATCGAATCCTTCCCTTTGAAATAACCTTTTGCCGATTTGCATAAATTTTCACATGGCGCGCGTGCGCTGTTCCTCTGGTGTCACCCTCCTCCTTCCTCCTCCTTATCCTCCTGCTCCTGCTCCTGTTCGGTCACAGGTCGATTAGCATAACACTGGCTGTCGTCCCGGGATATCCTGCATATCCTGGCAGCTCGCACGAAAGTCGCCTGTGCCAAAATTATGCAAATATTTGTTAAATGCGTTTTAGGCATCAGGTCCTCATGGCAAAAATTAGCATAATTTATTAATGGTATATCCGATGGGAGGGTTGGAAAAAGTAGACGTTATTTTTATTTATTGATAGATTTCTGGTAGATGGGCAGCTGATTTTTGGTTCGATTTAATGAAGTTGGGCCAAAAATTAATTGTGTAAATTGTCGAATCAATTGAACAGATTTTCGTAGCGATTTCACGCTTTTCCACAAAACAAACGCCAAAAACTTGGCCAAATAATTTATCATAAATATTTGCCTTTTCAGCGAGTGTCGCACAATTGATTGATGATCCTTATGAGTTCCTCAAAGTTCCTCAGCGTATTTCCTCGCACAATCATTAAGGACGACTCAAGTTACGATCGCAGCACGATTTTCTCACGATTTTCTTGAGGATTTTCAAGTAATTTTGCCCGTAGGGTTGTGCGTTAAAACTAATGACAATATTAAAATTAATGATAGTTGGCAATGTTACAAGATACTTTTGCTAGGTAACAGTGTATCCTGTAAATATTTACCCTTTCTTTTGGACAAAATGTTGCCAAAATGATCGAAAATTTGTCGAGAAAAACTGATGGAACTCGATTGGAAAAAGGGTTGATGGTGGAAGCAAGTTTAATGGAATTTTTGCAACCCCTGGCGAATATCCTTTCACTTCAAAGGTCAGCTGCTAAAGTTCAGAGAACTTTAACGCAAAAAGGAAAAATTGAAAGGAAAATATGAAATTATAATCTTATTACATCGTCACAACAAAACGCAGAGCGGCGCCCCATCTGTATCCTTGGCATCCTTTTGTACATATTTCGTTTTTTTTTTACTTTTCTGTATTACATTTTTCTGTTGATCATCTTCAGCTGCCATTTGGGAGCGAGATCCTTTTGCCTGCGAACTGAGTAAAGGACGTAGATACGGAGATACGCGTATGCCAAGAATCGTCCTCAATTTTAACTCTCTTACTTTGCAGCGCAATCCTTTCAGCTACGCACACACAGACACACACACACACACAAACAAACGTGTCCTTACAAAAAGGATTACGCAGCATGCTTACACAAATACAACGTAGGGCAACACATCTTGTTAGGAATTTGGCCTCAAATTGAGGGTGGATTGATTTCCTTTTTCTTTTCTCGGCTCACTTTGTTTCATTTGGGTTATTTTCTATACGAATTTCTCGTTCTGTGGAAAAGTCTTTGAAGCAGTTTTGGCAGTTGCGCAATGAAGCGCACAACGCCGACACAACCAACCGATTCAATACAAGGATCTACAGGATATCATGATCACAGCACGTTTTACTCTCCAACTATTTGGATTTCAGCTTGCTTGAGTTTCTGTCAAAGCGGGAACAGTCAATAGTACGCAAAGATTCAATTTACAGAAATAAAGGAAGTACAGCACAAAAGAGCAGATACTAACGTTAGTCTAGAAAAACTTAAAGAAGAAAAACAAAAGTATTCAATTTGGTTGAGAATTATCTTGAACTTCGGTGGTTAGACCTGGTTTTTGTTTTTTTAAGTCATATGTACGTTTTTAGTATTTGATTACAAAAAGACATATTTGCCTAACTTTTATTTCACGTTAATATTTGCATAGCAGCCAGGTATAAAACTGTTCCTATATAAAGTTTCCTTACTTTGCCGATGTAAATTAATAAAAATAACTAAAAAACTGCGGACTTCTTAATTCCATATCTTACAGTGAAGAGGACAATGAAATATAATATAATCTCCATTCTCTATTAATTAAAATAAATTATATTTGATTTAGATATAATTGTATCTTTAAGGAAACTAAATTCGATTTTATAGTTGTAAATTACTCCAAACGGATGCAAATGGTCTGAATAACGCACATCCGTGTTGACCTTACACTGTCAACACAACTCATTAAGGCCCAGTCAATGCGTGTCCTTCCGTGTGCCCGTGGTGCCGCCTCAGTGCCAATGTCCTGGACATCGACAGCAGCTGTTTGCTAATGACTTTGCACAATTTATGCAAATTGAGTGTCAAATAGGGGCGTTACAGTGGCTGTCAAAAGTCAGTCACGTTATACGGCAATTAAATGCGTTGCTAGTTGTTTGACAAAAGTTGGAAATCAATGTCAAGTGTTTGGGTAACCAACGTATCAACTCCCACACTTAACAAAGAGAGCATATTTTATACGTTATTGAACATGTTAAAACAGGAAAAGTCTTAAATCAGCTAAGAAGAATAGATGGAAAGAGTTAGGTCTTTCTAAAAACCTGTCGCATCTACTTTTTTAGATACCTCTTTATATACTAGCAACCATCTTATGCCTTTACAGAAGAAGAATCGCAACTGATTACTAATTTAAACTTAATCTAAATATTTGTTTCTTTCATTCTTTAAAATCTCAATCGATAGCAATTCCAAGTTCCTTCGGTTTCAACATCGATTAAAGCCATTTTTTATGAATTTCAGTTTTGTTTTTTGAGGTAACTTGCAGCCTAAGCAAACACGGATTCTCTGAGTAAACCCAAGAAAAGACAAATGCCAACTTTGATTTATATTTGTTTGGACATTCAAGCATAAGAATTGCACAAGAGCGGAAGAAAAGGTATTTGGGAAGCACCCCTATTATAGGGCTTGCAATTTCGCCTCAACGGAAATTGAAGAAAAATAGCAAAAGGACGAGACGAAACGCGAGGATCAGTCGAGCAGAAGGACACTTTTGCCACAGCTTAGTGCAGCCGGCCAAGGTCAGGGTCTATTAGGTTAAATGATATTGATGATGATGACGATGATGATCAGCTGGCCTCTGGATGCATCCAACTGGGGTTGCACTCTCGAATCTTTTGCCTGGGAAATTTCCGAAATTTTCGCACATTTATTGAGCTGTTTATATATTCGACTTGGTTTTTCGTCTGCTAATAAAGCAATTAATAGGATTATATATGCAAGGACCTCCGATAGCCATAAGTATGTTGACAGCTCGCTGGCCAGAGAGGTCAAGTTTCGATGGTCATTTCCTTGGCACAATTTATGAGCCTCGGCTTAAGGGTAGCTATAACAGAAAACTCTCTTTTTAAACTTTCTGAATATCTACAGTGTCAAAACGGAAAATACTTATACACAAGAAATGTTCACAGCTTGTAATGTGAGCCATGTCCTTGTTTGATTGATGATCCGCCCGACAAGTTTCCTTTCTTTCTCTTGGCACTTTCTTGGCCAAACTATCGATCATTTATCAAGGGGTTGGCCAGCAATGTGCCTGTGATTTTGCTGTAGAAAATCTCAGATTTCAGGCGAAGGAAATTCGTGAAAAAAGGATACAATTTTATAGCAAATCCTTTAACGGAAATCAATGACAAATGCCGTCTTAATGACGTCAGCTGCTGCAGAAATTTGGCACCGCGAGATTTATGTGAAAGTTGCCTCACCTCACCTCGTCCTGTCTTCCCGTGGCTTATCCTTTTGCCAGCTTCAGGTCCTGCCTGCATTAAAGGGTTGCACATATGCAATTTTCCTTTTACGGTTATGCAAAAAGTGTTTTACGGTTTTCTGCCTGTCTGAGCAAAAGGGTTTGCAATTTTTTGCTTCAATTTCCGTTCCATTCGCACAGCATCGGAATTCATAATCCTTTTGCACTGTCGAAGGACTCTGTTGCTACTCTACTGACATTTGATATTGCAAATTGCATAAACAACAACAAGTCTGGGAAATTAATAAATTGACGATTTGCCTGCGCAGTTATTTGCGAAAAAGGGTTGCAGTTTTCCATATTCCCTTTTATCATTTCGTTTTCCTTTCATGCTTTGAATTTCTTTAAGAGTTCGGAGATTGCCGAGATATTCGCCTGAGAAATTGCGCAGCGAGATTGTGGAAATTGATTAGAACGGTTTGCATGATAAACACATAGATTAAGAGATATATGTATATATAGTATGTATGAGTATGTATCGAATTTGTCGGTGAAAAAATAATATACTCAGAAAATACAGGCTGGGTTAGAATTTCAACCCGTAAACACATAAATGTCTATTAAAGAAATAACTATACTATACTAATACTAAATTACTATATACATACAACCTTTGCTAAAATATTGTGAATAATCGTAGGACAGCTACTAATGTACTTTAATGGTACTATTAAATATAAACTTATAATATGAACATTAAATAAACAAGGGCGCTGCTATACTCGACTCGCGGCTATTGCACGACTGTAGGATACCCTGTACCAGTCTCCATAAAATATAATATTGGTTATAATTAGAAATATGTATGTAAGCATACAAAGCACAAATATTTAACGCCGCTCGAATTTACTGTATGATATAGTAGCCCGATCTTAACCAAGTTTGGTCAAAATGTATGGGACCATCTCATATTCTGTCAGTTTGGTTTAGTTATCTTAAACAACAAAAAAGTTGTTCATACAGAGACTTGACTTTCGACTGATCGTTCCTATGGCAGCTATATGATATAGTGGTCTGACCCAAAATTAAAAAAAAACTTGACGAACGGACAGACAGACGGGGAATGTGTGGGGTCGGAGATGCTTCCTTCTGCCTGTTAATTTATACCAAAATATAAATTTAATTTAAATGAAGGCTCCACTTAACAACCCACATATCTGTATGTGAACGTTTCTAATCCCCTTTAAATTCATAAATATACTGAAAATACTCAACCCTATTCTGCAATATTTGCACACTTCCAATCAACTTCACGCAAACATCAATAAATTGAAATGCATGAATATTTAATCAGAATCAATTAAGTAACCCAAAAGCAGCCCAAGGACATGGTCTTGGCCCAACTATTGGCACTTGAGGAAAATTAACATTTAACACGGTTAATGCCAAACAACAAAACATCAAAATCAAATCAAGGACCCAGAACTCTGTCGAAGTTAAGACTCAAGACGGAGTCGGAATCGTAGTCAAAGTCGAGTTGGAGGGTAACACAAAATTTGCATAACATTGGCACAAGTCAAAAATGTGCCACATCCCTTTCCCTGGCAGGACACCCGCTTAATTGAAAATGCAAAAACTATGCAAATGCGCCAAGGACCTTCGGTTTGCATAATCATTTTTCGGTTACATTTGGCGAATGCTGCGAATTGGCAACTTAGTGGAAAGTCGGAAAATTTATGCATTTCCATTTGGCAGTTGCTCACATTGAATGCTCTGTGCATATTATTATGTTTTTAATATTGTTGTTTTTTTTTTATATTCATTCCATCCAGTTGATTGCAATCAGTGTGAGAAACGCATTTTAATTCAATTTTCATAACCATCAAAAATTGCAGGATATGCAGATGCAAAAATCTTTTTCTAATCGAATGGGAAACTTTGCAAAAGTCGTGAACCGTGAGAAATAAATAAGTTTCCAATAGTTTTGCCAATTTATGGAATATTTTCTATAATAGTATACTATGTATTAACATAATTTTCTTTAAATTTTAAGCTACATCTTAAATTAAATTCAATTAAACCCAAAATGCATTCTCTGTTTTTTAGTTTATTTTTGAAGATTTCTATACTTTTCACACCTTTTGAATGCATGATTTCTTTTTTTTACTGATCATTAATTTAAGATCATTAATTTCTTGACTCCTTAAGAATATTTCGCATATGGAAAAAGCATTTAATTAATGAATGATTAATGAAAAGATAAATGTTCTTGAAAATGCCAAAACTTATGAGTTGAAGACCCAACTCCATCTTTTTTTTTTTTTGCAAATACTAAAAGTAATTTAAGAGCATCGTTCGCTCTTTTTTTATTTTAAAATTTCCTTCTCTCTTTTTCCAACTGCCTCTCTTTCTGATTTGCGATATTGTGCGGGCACAGGGACGAAGGTCAGCTAAATTTTGGGCAGACGTAACGCTTTTATGTGTGTCCCAAACAATTGAACGCGCTGTCAGGCAACGACACAACGCACAGCATCAGGATCCTTTGTCCTTTAGCTACCCCTTTCCATGCACATAAATGTATATGTGCGTGTATTTACCATTGCCAAAATGTAGCATTTATAAAAATTTCAAATCACAAAAATTTCAAATCACAAATAAAAGCTGACAAAAAAAAGGGTTGATAAAGGATAAAACGCGCCAGGGTCCAGCAAAGGCGTTGAGGTCCCGACGAGAAAGAAGCTGCAGGCAGAAGAGAGATACGGCTTAGATATAAGTATGAGAGCCTAGGAATAATTTAACACATCCAGACGCGTCTATCTCTGACCAACTGACCAGAGGCAACTTCTCAATCAGTTGCACGTGCCACAGCCGCAGCATGTTGTCATCACAACAACAACAACAGCCACAACAACAGAAACCCGTTTAGAGCGTGCGTCCTGGTCAATTGGTCAGTTGGGTCACTTAAGGGGTTAGCTTGACTGGACACGCGTCAAAAGCAAAACAAAACAAAACACAGAAAACCCCGAAAATAAATAAATAAAAATTTACATGTATGCAAACATTTTCCAGTTTTTCCTGCACTAGAAATGGCCACAAATTGCTCTTGTGGTCAAGGGTAAAACCATAAAGCGATTTGGAAAACGAGTTTTTCACCGGCAAAATACAAAAGCAACAGCTTGTCCAGTCTTTTGAGCCCATAATTAAGCTGTTAAGCTTTTCATATGAATTAAAATAAATTAAATTAAGCAACTGACATATTAAATTTCCACTGAGGAAAACTTTCATTTCCCCTTTTTGCCAGTGCAAAAGGAAAACCCAAAAGACTTTCTTTTTAACCCCATTTTTGGAAATTCAATACAGCCATCGATCAAGAGCGCGCGCATTTCCGCAAATATTGCAAAAGGAAAATGTGAAGATGTGGAAAAAATTCCCACAGTGCGAAAATCGCCGTTTGCTCGATGAGGATTACAGAGAAAGAGAAATTTACGAGCGATCAAATAACCGAACCGAACTTTATCAGGTATCAAAGGGTGCAAAATAAAACGAAAATAAAATTGCAAGAGCTCAGAGGTCCTTGATGCTGCTGGCCCGGGGTTCAAATGTGTCACGTCTTATGATGTCACTTTTGCACACGATCAAATAAGAGGCCAGCCAACCCCCAGCAGCACAGATAGTCATCATCGTCGTCTTTAGATTCAGATCCAGAATCCTCCTCGATCCTCTGATGCTGATGCTGATGCTGATCGGGTTCACAGTAAATTACGCACAGAGGTGAAATGCAAACAATAAGAAACGTCTGCTCCTTGATGTCCTTTGGCAACCCTTCCTTTTTTTCCTTTTTTTCTTCTTTTATTTTTCCCTTTTACTTCTTTTTTTTGTGACGAATTTAATGATTTTTGCCTCAAAATTGAAGCGATTTTTCATTGACCCAGCTCGGGGTTGGTTCAGAGTTCGTCTTGGGGTTTCCTTCAATGCGTTTTCATGTTATGCCAGCTTGAACTGGTAAATCGGAATCCATTCAACCGTACACGCTCAGATTGCGGCTTAGCAAATAGAATTGAATCGGCCTCTGCCCTTGGCCAGGTTTTCTGGGTCAATGGTGCATTAAGCCTGAATTTATGGCCTTTAAGTGCCAATAGTCATGCAGATTAATGGCCAAGGGCAGCAACTAATACGAGTATGAGTCAGAAGTTGCGCCATATTATCCCATTATTTCACAGAACTCCCAAAACAGACCAAGAAAATCATATAAAAATTGTCATAAGAGAAGACTTTTGAGTTAAATCTATAGAAACTATTCAAAAAAATATTATCCAAAAGTTGTATTCTATACATACAATATCTAGGAAGTTTAAATCAAGATAATTAGGAAAAACACAATAAAAGGATTGAATCAGATTTATTAATTTCTAGGAAACTGGAATTCATAAAATCTTATGAAACGACAAATTGAAAAAAGAAGCTGAATTCTGGAACAGTATATCCTGGTACTAAATTAAATTTAGCAAATTACACTCATCAAAATAACAACCAACCAAACTATACCTCGTACAGAATAAAGTGCACAAGTTGCCCATATAAGCCAAATGATAATCCGCTCTATTGCCATTGCCCCTAAAAACATGCCACAATTTTAGAAATGTTAATTAGAAAATTTTAAATCAGCCAAAAAACACATAAAAAAAGACGTGGAAAACAGCGCAGACCTTTCACCGACTGTTGGTTGTTTTGCTACAACAACAATAGCAACAAATCTGTAGAATAGAGTTCTGGTTTGGTAACCTTAGTTCAAAATAATTTGAAGCTTGATTTGTATGCATATTATGGGAGTAAGAAGAGAGAGGGAGATGAAGAGAGAGAGAGAGTAGAGCAACACGCTGACCCAAAATTATAAAGTTACATAAATGCAACCCTTCGGCTAACCCCTTCGGAGTAAAGGCAACGATTGAATTACACATGGACCAAACGGTGGACCATGGCCAGGATCGACCCCTGGGCAGCATACAGGCTCAATGCGTTGTCAACTTTGCTCGGGCTTGTTAGCTGTGACGCCTCTTTGAGGGTTGTGTATTTAAATTTGGATGGCAACCAAAGGATTTGACCAAACAAATCCTTTCTAATTTTATTCAGGCTGCTGCAGACTGCGCCTGTGCAGCAGATTAAATGCCGGACGCTGTGCAGCTTTTAGGCAGCAACGTTAAACGGGTTTTGAATTTCATATGCCACATGATGCATGTCCATGTTCCTGTCCCTGTCCCTGTGCGTGACCCATCCATCAGATCGGAAGCTGCAGCGCAATGGAAACTACAAGTCATTTGAAGTTTTAATAGATGTTGCATCCTTTTTTTTTTTTTTTTTTTTGGTAGACAAAAGACAAAATAGAAACTGGTTTCCAATTGCGCACATTTGGTAGAGGATCCGTGGTCCACAGTCCAGAGATCTACGTCCAGAGCACAACCCCTTAATGTAATGACTGAAATTAAATTTTATTCAAATTTTATTCGTTGCAAGTCGTGCAAGTTTTTCCACGGAAAATGTCTTATGACGCGCTCTTTCTGTCTTTTATTTTTTATTTTGAGAACCTTTTAAATGAATTTTCCAAAATTTATCTCTTGCCGCTTAATGATCACTTTGGACCATTGTGTTTTGAGAGTTTTATGGGAAATTTTTAGGCGTTTGTTTGGGAAAATAAAAAGGGTTTTGATCATACCATAAATTAAATATGAAATTTATGAACTGACGGTCGGAGGATTTTAATATAGCGAATGCCCGACTCAAAAGATCTGAATATGACTCTACTTTTTTCTTTATAAATTATTTAAAATTATATAAAATTTTTCTGCGCCTACACCCATTCCAACCCTTTTAATTTCAGTACGGAACTGGCCACGCGCCGGTCAGTCATGCAAATTCAACCCTTGAGAGCTCTTGAACTGACCGCGGTACACACACACGCACAACGCGTCCTAACAATATTGGCATAATTCGTTATACTGTCCCTTCCACAAAGGGGTCAACGAGCGCGGCTCACGCTCGCCTGATCTAGCGGTTTCGCATTTCAAATAGTCGTCGAAACGTTTAACGGAAATTTCCGATAAGGCTTTGCATTTAATGCTGCCAATACGCACATGTACTTATTATTCGTCCATTAGCCATGCTTTGTTATGCAAATTGTGCGAATTCTATTAACCTCCAACAACTGGAACAGTTGCAGTTGCAGGATGCGAACACATACCAAATACATGCACAATGGAATCAATACAAATTTCCAAACGTTCGAACATTGCATTGAGGGGTGCTAATTTTGAGCTCATTTGCATATGGCAAATACATATTATTTGAAACCAACGTAAAACTTTATTAGTTAAAATTCTCATTTCTTAAATATTTCATCTTTATTAATTTTGTGTATTTTTTATTTATTGTAAAACTTTCAGTATGTTACTTTGAAATTTATTTAAATTTGGCGCTTTGCTTATCGGGTAAACGAAACGGTTACTCCATTTTAACGAGCTACTCAATATGTTAACAGAAATTACTCACCAGTTAACAGAGCTGCTAACATTACTTAACGAGTTACTAAACTGTTAATGCCACATGTTTGTTACATTTCGCAACACTGCAAAGAGCAGAATCTTCCAAACCGCTAATTTTTGTGTTGTTTTTTTAAAGTCTAAACGTTTAAAACGTATGAAATTCCGCAATGGATGTCGAAACAAACAATAACACGCCAGTACCTGTAAGCAAATTAGTACAGTTTGCTGAGAAGCGAAAGGCAACTACCGAAGTTGATGACAGTGAGATCAAGAGACTGAAGCAAAGTGTTCAGGAATCCAGCGACAATGCAGCCGCTAAACAAGCGGATGCGCACGTGCCTCCTGGTGACACCGCGAAGCAGATCGCCCACCGACTGCCCGCCCAGAGTCCGAAGAAACGTCTGCAACTGGACAATAAAAATGCAGCTGTCAGCAGCAACAAGTCGAAACATAATAGGAACGAAACTTTCATGTACGGCAACTACAAACAGTACTATGGAAAGCGTATTCTGGACAAGGATTTCCACGACATTCGCCTGGATGTATTCGCTACACAGCCGGAACTATTTCGCGACAAGCAATTGCTCGACATTGGCTGCAATTCTGGTCATTTGTCTATACAGATCGCCAAGCAGTTCGAAGCCAAGAGTCTCATTGGCCTGGACATAGATCGCAGCTTGGCGAACGATGCCCAAATGGCCATAAGTAATATCAAGCGTACCAGCAACATATCCGTCTCGGCGGCAGCTGGCAAATTTCCGTACAATGTGAAATTCGTTCATGGTAATTATGTGCTGGAGGACGATGTGCTGCTCGAGATCGAGCGTCCACAATACGATGTGATCTTGTGTTTGTCGGTCACCAAGTGGATACACTTAAACTTCTGTGATGCCGGCCTGAAGCAGGCGTTCCGGCGTATGTTCCTACAACTACGTCCAGGTGGAAAACTGATACTGGAGCCCCAATCTTTTGACACCTACAAACGTCGCAAGCGGCTTTCGGTAAGTGAAGAACATGAATCCTAAAGTTTTACCGCTAATTCGCTTGTATTTACAGAAAAAAATATGTGAAAATTACAATTCCATCAAATTCAAGCCAGAGGAGTTTACAGATTATCTGCTCAGCCCGGAAGTGGGCTTTGCCAGCATGGAGCTCATGGGCCTGCCGGAGCACTGCAAAGCCGGCTTTAAGCGCCCCATTCAGATCTTCAGCAAAGTCTAGTGTACGTCAACATTTGGTAGATCGATGATTAAAAGTGAGCCAAACATTGGAGGGAACTTACAGAGAGCGTTTCTTTTTATTAGGCGAGCCGGGAGGCGACTCTAGTTTCAACAGCTCCAATATTGTGGGTATTTTCTCCAGCAATTCGTCTGCAGTCAGCTTAAAATCACTGTCTGCCCACAGCAAACGCAGCTCGGATAAAACCATTCCCATTTTCTTGCCCGCCAGGCCATAACTCTTGAGCGCATTGCCGTTGATGGGAAAGATGGGCGTCTGCCACGACTTCAGTTGATTGTACAGCTCCAGCTTGTTGGCGTACTTTAGCAGCTGCTCGACAAAATCCCGCTTAGCGAATGGTTGGAGGCACAATTTTTGATAGTCACGGAGACAAGTGCACTCAGAATCGACCTGCGATTAAATCAGTTAGAATACATTTAACAATTGATAGACCTGAGTTACCCGGTGTCGCTGCTGTGTAATGAACAGCGCGAGATCCCGCTCGTAGGCGGACAGCTTCAGGCGCTCGTGTAACTTCATTGCATCCTCGGTGGAGTGCAGCATGCCAATCAGGTACAAAATGGGAGAGTGTGGCAGCTCGAACTGTGCCAAGTCGCTGCAGAGACGGTTGAATTCCGTGAGATTGGGCTGAGCCGGCAGTCCACAGAATTCAGTAAGGCCACAACTATGCATCTCCAGCATCAGCTCACGTCCGAAATTTCCAATGACAATCTTCTGCAGCTCAGCCCAAATTCGCTCGCCGCTAATCCGCGCCAGACCCGAATTATTTGCCTTGATGGCGGCTAGCGTGGCCTTGTCGTGGGCATTTGCATCTGGTGAAATGCGGCCGTAGAAACGAAAGTAACGCAGAATGCGTAAGTAATCCTCCTTGATGCGGACATCCGCGTCGCCGACAAATACAACGCGCCGCTGTTGGACATCGTCGTAGCCGTAAAAGTAATCATAGACTGTACCGTCGAAGCCGAGGAACATGGAGTTTATAGTCAAATCGCGACGATTTGCATCCAATTGCCAGTCGGTGGTAAATACCACGTCCGCATGTCGTCCATCTGTGCGCACATCAATCCGCAATGTGGTGACTTCAAAGTTCTCCTTGTTGTTAATGCGAGGCGTGATTGTGCCATGTTTTTCGCCCTTGGCATTAATCATGCGCACCTCCTCCTTATTGAACATATCCTTCATCTGGTCGGGAGTCGCGGTTGTTGCCAAGTCCACATCCTTTGGCTTAATGCTCATCAGTACGTCCCGAACTGCACCACCGGCAATACGCAGCTCATAGTTGTACTTTTTGAAAAGCGCCACCAGAGCCTCCAGTTCCGGCGTAAAAATACTGTGGAACTCTTCACTGACAACCTTCGTGAATGCGGGATCCTGTCGCATCCTGGGCGGATTCCCAAGCTGTTTTATAATATCCGGCGACAGTTCGCTTTCTGTCGTCTTAGCGATTTTTGGCGGAGAAGGCATGCGGTTCGAAAACGTTTTCAATTGAGATGTATGCTGATAAAATGGAAGGGCAATGGATGCAGTCGCTCGTGGTGAGATGAGAATCTTAGTAATACAACGTGCACCATGCATCTGAAAGTTTCAAGGCCTGCAATATTATTTTATTTTGTCGAAAAACAAGCAACTAAATAACAGAACACTGTTACAACAGCTGATTGATGGAAACTTCATTTAAATGTCATAAATACACGTGTATCGACCGACCGCCACAATCGATCGACCATTCGGAACTTAAAATTATCAGGCGCGCTATTTGAAATATAATTATTTTAAATAAAAAATTTAGTTTTTAATCAGTCAGCTTATAATAAATGTAACCATTTAAATTTTCTCCATAAATAAATCACATTTATAGCATTTATACACAATTTATTATTTCTAATCATCATATATTACCTATATTACCAATTTGCGCAAATTGCAGTTCCACATTTTCCAATTTCAACAAGCTGCGTTTCCACTAAAGTTTTACATATTGGGCATGTACATATATAGTAGTACATAGTGTAATTCAATTTTTTTCAACTTCTCTTAGGCTTATATTAAAACATTATATACATAATACACGAACGCTGCATTTCTTTAGAATAAGCATGGAAACTTAAAGTTAGGCAATATAGTGTGAGTTATCCAATTGATCACAATCAACGACATATTCAAAAACGACATGAAATTTGTCCAATTTCTACGCATTACTCGTTATCTATCAACTTAATTCATAGAATCAAAGAATCTGTTAATTATTGCTGTATATATTTATATTTTTATTAATTTAGTTTTTCATAGTTTTGCCTAATCAACAGTATTAAGTCGCACTGTATATTTAAAGTTCAGAGTAAACATTTACGACTTTCATGTCTTTTTACACAAATGTAGGTTTCTGTTCTTTTTAATTGGTTTTAAAGTTATTTACTTAAGACCTAATTAATTAATTTATATTGATTTTATTTTTACAATTTTAACACAAACAGGCATGTAAATTAAATTACAAAAAGTGCAATATGAGAAAAGCAATTCGCAAAGTTCAAAAACAAAAAGCTCATATTTTGCCAAATTTATGAAGGTTTTACTAACACCTACGCTAAAGACTATATTCTGTACGATCTGACATTTTTGCTTTTCTTATTTGCTTTTTGTTTTTAAATATATATATATATCTATTCGCATGTTGTGTGTAAAAAACGTTTCTCAAAATCTTATGAATTCATAAAGCCGCACTCAACTCAATGCACTGTAGTTATTTGAGCTAAACATTAGTTACATCTGTTTCTGTGCCACTGCCGCAAGCACAAACAGTCGATCCAACGATTTACACAGACTGACCTTAAATATTTCTATAATGCCTAATTAACTAATACATTATTCTGTTTATATTTGTATACTACATATATATTTTTTTTATTCTTCTTTTCGTACATTTCTCAAACCTAACAGCCAGTTTATGCAAAAATATTTGTTATACTCTCTTGTTGTATTTATTATTGTGTATTGTTTTTTTTTTTTTTTGTATTCTTTAATAACTTCATTAATTCATATTATGCTTGTGTGTGTATTTGTTTTCATTTAATATTGAACATTTGTTTTTGTTTAAGTTTTTGTAGTGTTTTTGTTGCATTTCATTAAAATCGGAGATCGCAGTAGCTTGTGTTCAACATAATTTAATGGACGAGTCTCAACGCTGTTTGCTGGCTTATCAGTTATTCAATAGTTTTCACGATCATGAAAATCAAGATTATCAATATCAACCTCATCATAATCGATCTCTTCCAGCTCGAGATTAATATCCTGATCATCATCATCATTATCATCATCATTGTCGTTATCATTCCCTTCCTGCTCCTCCTCATCGCTGGAGGAATACAGCTGAAGCTCCCGTAGCTGCCTTTGCACAAAATGTTAATGTTCCATAAGGGCCGCTAAAATCAAATCAACAAAATGTTAATAGATAAATATATATGTATGCATGTATAGTAAGTATTAGAGATAAAGTGAAAGTTGGCTCTTACGTGACGGTGTTCGGCCGGTCTTATTCTCATTGGGTGTGAAATTTAGAAAGTCCCATATTAAAATAGTATCATCGTGCGAGCTGCTCACAATTTGAAACTCATCGAATTGCAGGCGAAAAACGCGACCAGTGTGCTCCTAAATGGAATCAATTAGTACTCCATATTCACCAAAACATTCCATATGAACAAATATGATTAGAGTGAACTCACCACGAGCGTATTGAGGCACAATGTATTGGATGCGGCTCGCGGATCTAATGCGGCAACCAAATCCCACACTTTGATTTTGCCATCGTAAGCGCCACTGACAATTCGCTTCGTATCGAAACGGATGCAGCGCACCAGCTCTTCATGACCCTCCAGTACGCGAAGACAGGCGCCGCACTCGATATCCCATAACCTGGTCAAAGTTGTACACACAATTAGCATCAATTTGCAGTGGTAAATGAGTTAATGTCGTCATCACCTGATAGAATTGTCGGAGCTGCCACTGACCACCAGACGATCCCTGTACTGCAGGCAAGCGATGCCACGTTTGTGGCCATTCAAAGTGCGCACAAATTCACAGCTCGATGTGGACCACACTTTGATGGTGCGATCCCCACTGGCAGATACAATGTACTTCTCATCAAAGTCCACCACATTGACGGCCGCACGATGTCCGACAAGGACGCGACGCAGGGTTATCTCGCTAGGCGAGGTCATGTCCCAGACTGCAATGGAGCGATCCTTGGAGCAGGTCACCATCATGCCGTTGTTGAAGCGTAAATGTAGCACCGCCTCGCAGTGATGAATCAGTGTGTTGACCATTTCACCAGTATTCACATCCCATACACGCACCGTGGAATCGCTCGATCCGCTGATAATCACCTTATCGTCGTACTGCAGGCACAGCACCGAACCAGTATGTCCCATCAATGTCTAACGAAAAGGCAATTATTAATTAAGAGTTTGCCATATTCCAAATTGAAATCTGAATTTGTGTGTACCTTGACGCACTGCAGATCCGTGCGATCCCATATTTTGATGGTGTTGTCCCTCAAGCCAGACACAATCTTGCCATCGTCGTACTGCAGGCAATAGACACCCTTGGAGTTCTCGGAGCGACAATTGATGCGACGCAGCATATGCCTTCCAGTTCGCCAGTTATTCTCAATGGTATCAATGTCCTTTGGTTATGTGGAGAAACGGGAAATTAGTTTATCAGTATTATTATTCTAAATCGATCACACTCACATTCATAATCTTGGGAAACAGTTCGCGATGGTATGAGTGCGGTCTCTGTAGTTGTCCCGGTCGTGGCTTGAACAGATGCTGCATCCAATTGCGACGCTCGGCCAGTCCACGCCACAAGGAATCCGTGCGCACCTTGCGCTCAATGAGTTTCTTCCATAGCATGCCCTCGGATATGACGCGCAGCCATTCCTTGCACACCAATTCGGCGGACTTGAGTGATTCGGCATCCAAATACGACAATATGTTCTCGGCAATGTGATCTAGACCTTTTTCTGCAAGCAAACAAAAGTTTGGTTCAGTTTGTGATTAGTGATGTTTACAATTTTTAAATGAATTGCAAATTATAAAAGATATTATAATTACTAAGGTGAATCAGATTATAAATAAATGAAATTGCTGCAATTTGAAAACGTGGAAGTGATGATGCATGTAGTACTCAAATGAAATGTAAAAGATTAAGATACACGCGAGTAAACCTTGATGACTCATGATAACTTTCAGTTTGTTTAGTTTCCTGAAAAGCTCTTCAACTCAAAGCAAGTACATAATAAATACATATGTATATAGGAGTATTTATATACTTAGTTACACACAATTGCCTAGAGTTGTGACTCATGATCTCGACTCTTTTGTAAGTTGTGCATATCTAGTATCACGGTAATGATATCTCCCAAAATGAAACTCAGCTCGTAGGTGCTCTTCCAGACCCACGCGTCACCGCCAGAGACGAGACTGAGACGCGCCTAACGGCATTTAAAGCAGCATTTAGCAGCGGGAGTGGCGAATTCGAATCGACCAATCGACAGATGTCACAAGCCACGAATAAGGGAATCTAGACGTGGCGTGGGGGGAAGGGGGAGTGGGTTGCTTTGAGGGGGCCAAAGACCGCCCTGCTGGTCTTGGTCTGCAGTGAAGTGCATAAAGTGCTGCATTTGCCAAACACAATTAAAAATGTGCATAACTCGCTTTGGCAGTCAGCGAGCAAAGTGACTTTGCAACAACAACGTCAGCAACAACAACAACAGCAACGAACACGTTGCAACGTTGATGTAGTTCAAGTTGTTGTTGTTGTCGTCGTCTAACGGTCCATGTCGCCAGCCTATCCTCAGTTAGTTCTTCGCGTCTATCTGTCTGTCTTTAGAATGTGTATGTGTGTGTGTGTGAGTGTGTGTGCCTGGTTAGCTGCCTTTGAAGTGCATTACAATGTAAATGGAGGAAACAACGGTGCTTATTTCCCGCTCTCGTTCCCATTTTATTACATGCTCATCCTGACAAGTCTGTTGAGCATTTCAAGTTGTGTCTCTCTTTCTCTCTCTCTTACCAACTCAATGCCTTGTTTTAGGATTAAACAGTTCTCTGAAAGAACCTTTGACTTCGTACTCAGCATTGAGCATGTAATTATGCACCCAAGGATATCCGGAGTACATTCAACTTTAAGCCTTAAAGTCATTGTATAAGTTGCCTAAAAACTCTAGACTGAAAAACTTACTAAAAACAATTTCAGAAGTTAAGTTTAAGTTATCCATAACTTTAACATATACTTAATGCCTACCTGTTTTATTTGTAATCATCACGTGAATAATAAAACAATATACTTTATGATATTTCTATTGCTTTCATAAATTTAATTAAGGTGTCTCTTCTTTATGATTATTTTGTTCATTGAATAAAATATGTCGCATTGCTCAGGTTTTTGCATTAGCTGTTTGTTGTTCTGTTTTGTTTTTATTTTGTTTTCCTTTTTGTTCCGACAAAGCGCGTTTAATGGGAAGCAATGACCTTTGAGTCAACAACATAAGCAACGCCAATGACTTCAGCAATATTCCCCGCCACCTGCACCTGCACCTGTATCTGTACCTGCACCTCACACTCCAATCACCACACTCCACACTCAGTTGCCCCAACACAAAACAGTTGCACAGCAACAGTCAGCAAAGGAGGGGAAGGATCGAACGGAGCGGGGGGGCGGGGGGATTCGTTCGAGTTAACTTCATGTTTTTGCTGTTCAGCTTTGTTATTACTTCACTTTGTAATTGTTTTCTACTTTGTTATTACTAAGGTTGTTCCAATAAACGTTTATCTCACAGCTCTTATCGGGTTGGAAATGCTTAACATGACTTTGTTTTAGTTTCGATCGATTTACGCGGAAATTGAGGAAGTTTACAAATAAGAAATGTTTACAAATATCTCATTTAATCCGAAAATAAAATTGACATTGAATTTTTTTCTTACTATACTTGTTACGGTTATTCAAGTGCTTTAAATGGGATGCTACATAACTAAAATAAATATTTAATTGTAGCTTGTCAAATTAGCTGATAACATTCGAAGCGAATGTATGAAATTGAGAAAAACCCAAATTCTTCAAACATCAAAAATATTTCAACAAAAAGCCGAACCAAATGTTATCTATATTTCCTAGACAGTCAGCGACGGAGGATTCAGTAAATAATTATAACACAAACAGATGACGAACCTAATCTG
Organism: Drosophila limbata; assembly: GCA_963924055.1. Classification (NCBI taxonomy): domain Eukaryota; kingdom Metazoa; phylum Arthropoda; class Insecta; order Diptera; family Drosophilidae; genus Drosophila; species Drosophila limbata. The sequence goes on along the minus strand of OZ001352.1, from coordinate 18,373,461 downwards.
GACACAAGGTTAGAGGCCGCAGTTATGTGGATCATCTATATATTTACCTATGCACTGGCGGTATATCGTTTGATTCTTATACTGCTCAAATCATATCTCATTTCTTGGTCACTTTATTTAGATCATAGGTCAATGTGTAATATTGATGGGTCTGGCCTTGCATGGGTCAAAAAAACCCATATAAACTGGGATGCCAAATAAAGTGCACAGTTTATCTGTTTGTATTATCTGGGAGTGATAACCATTTTCATTGCCATCGCAGGTGGTGGCTGGTTCCATGCTCACCAGAGTCTATTGCTCCGATTTGCAAGTATTTGAACAGAAAGTTATAATTTATTTATTAACCCTTGGATTCTTCATCAGCAATCTGGACTCACTGTCTGCGCCATTATTATCAACTTGTAGTGCTGGGAAATCCAATAAAGAAAGAAACTTGTCCATAATTGGCATAGTTTCATTTCGATCAACTGAATATAAAACCAATCTCTATTTGATCAACTGCTGGAATGACTTTGCTCAACTGAACAAAACCATGGATATGATGGAACTACAGATTCGGGTATGATCTACTTTATGTTGTGCAAACGGCGGCTGATAAGAAAGCGTAAATAGTTCATAATACAGTTGAATATGCCGTAAAAATATCTAATATATTAAGTAATAAGTAGTTAAATGAGAAATTTCATTTTGGAGTTTTTGCTATGGATTAACCACTTGCAGTCGTTGGAATATGCTGTAAGTAACCAATTGGATGAGCACTACATACTAAACCCAATGGCTTTTTAGGTGCTGGGCATAACATCGATAATGGCTGTATTTATCTTACAATCAACAATGCCTAGGAAAAACTCTGGCTCAACACTGAATATAATGATAATGCTTCCTTCACGATGTAGCAACATGTAAGCTATAGATTTTGTTAATATCTATTTCTGATCGATTATTGTCTTACTCTGCAGCTTGAATGCTGCGTATGTCATAAGAACTTCAATGAAGAGGACATCAAATTCACCAAGGGATGTATTGATGCGACAATACGGTTCTATGAACAAAGGGAGATCCACATAACTTCTTTGAATCCCACTTCATGAGAGATCCTATCATATCATATCTTCACAGTTCAAAAGTCTGGGAAATATCTATGCTGAAATATCTATGAGACACACAGTTATTTATATCTTTAGAGTTGTACAGATCAGTTGTGAATCTGGATGATCAGAAGACCCTAAATAAATTTTCTATTTTTCTACTATCCGCATTTCGGCAAAGAAGCAACTTTTTTTCGTAGAACTGTAGTATTGATATGTGTCTCTTTTATCTGATCTTAAATTAGACAATTTCCATTATTCATGAAATTCTGAGTTTCCTGTTTAAATTCATCAACGGAACAACTCTATGTATACGTATTTTATCCAGAATATCTTTAAAATATACGTATCCATAGTTAATCTTTAATGCATTATCCGAGAAATGTTGGCAAATGAATTGCATAACATTAGAGTTGACTTACTTGGCAGCAATGTTATAAAGTCGCGCTGTAGCATCGGCTTCAGATATGCATTGATCTGTCCGTGCTGATAGTGGCACATGCGCGTTAGCAGCTGCTCGACAAAGTCAACCTGCCCCGATTCGCTCCACTGTGCAAAGTACTGAAAGCAGACTTCCCGCTCCGTCTGATATGTGGGCGATGAGTCTTTCTTGCGCACCGGATCGTACAGCATTGTTGTTGTGAACTGTAAGAATTTACAAAGAAAGAAATACAAATTTTAGAAAAAGGAAAATAAATGAGAAATGTAATAATGAAAATGTACTTAACAGTAGTATGCAATATGTATAAATTGCTACCTCTCACTCTCTCTGACTCTCTTTGCCTCTCTCGCTCATTCTCTGCTCTTTCTATATGTGGCAATGTCAGAGGGCAACTCTCGTAAAAGTGCTCGAAAGTAGGTAGTAGGAATAATGGCAGGTTATGTGCCAAGCAAAGATTGTGCAACTCTCAGACGAGTTGGCGACCAGCAAATAAACTTCAGGCTTACAATTAGCCAATTAGTTGAGCTTGAAGTTTGGCTCTTTTTCTTTTTCTTTGGTGTTTTCTTTTCTTCTTATTTCTTTAAATTTGGTTTTTACGCTTATGTACCAGTATCTGGACTCGTGTGGTTTTTGACATTATTTATCACGAAAATTGTGAAGTTAAGCTAAGCACGAGAATGGGCAATGAGGCAGCCACATATCATTTATAGGTTGAGAACAAAACAGGAATCAAGAAATTGACAAACAGAAAGAACTTAAGTTTTCTTTCTCAATAAAATTTACTTTACCAGTAATAATCATCGTAATGTCTTAAAGTACAAGAAAAGGGATCGAAAGTAAAAGATCATCTCATTAGTATATTTTATTTTATTTCTGTATAGTTTGTATTATTTCTGTCTTGCACTATTAACAAAAAAAAATAACCTTAAAATGACTCATTTTTTATAATTAAGTTAATTGCAATGTCAGCAGTTTTTAAATAAATAGATACAGATATATATATATACAAATTTATGTGTGTGAATGATAAGTGCTTATATACTTAGTATGTTGTGCTAATACCTTGGCTACGTTTAAACCTTGTTTATACGAGTGTAACTGTATGAGTTAGTTAACGAACAATTGTTTAGGTGTGTGTACACGTTTTTAGCGCTTAATTTAATTGCAATATCATGTTTGTTGTTGCTATTTGTTTGCCTTTGCATTAAAAATTAAAGTTGATATCGTTTTCGAGATTTAGTTAATGACTGTGGAAACTATTAACCTCCAGCTACCAATATTAGCTACTTCATGGTGTTTGTAACTTTTAGAAGTACTCCTTCCTCACTGTTAACTAGGTCAGTTTCTGGAAAACAATAACACTTGATACAAATTCAAAGTTATCCATTTAAAATCTTTGTCGCCACATTGATTAATTTAGTTATTCAGTTAATAGAATTATAGAATTGCTCTAAGCTGATTTTAATAAGACTACATAAATCCCTAGAAAATTATAATGAAGCGGCAGCACCATAAACCGGTTTGTAGCCTTGTATATTTAGTTATATGTGTGACCTGTATTTAAAACCTATTTATTACCAGACTCCGATGCGAAATCTTAATAATAAACAAAGAAAAAAAGTTATAATATTGCCAATGCACAATTCCCCCAACAATTCACCTTGATGTCAGCTTTGGCGCAACAATAACAAATACGACTCAAATGAAACTTAATTGCTGAGTGCGTACATTTTGCCAAAAAAAAAAAAAAGAAAAAATCAACTTTTGACCCAGAAAGCGAAACCGAAACCAAGTAAATAAATGGAGAAGCAATTTATTGACTGGATTGACTGAATGGAAGTGAACTGCCTCGCTTACCGAAAGGGGGACTGACCTTCATTATCACGCCTCCACCCCCGTCTCCACCACCACCTCTCATACATATTTACGCACAATAAACCAAATGTATGTTTAAACGAAATTTGACCGAACAGATTGAAATAAATACAAATATAAACAATGTGCTACAAATGTTTGTGCATAAACAAACTTAAAAATAATGGGGCCAATTAACTGTTAATTACAAAATAAAAAATATACACAATCAAACATAAGAAAAAACAAATGTTTAAGGCTAAATGGTAAAGGAAAGCTAACAAATAATTAATAGAGTGCACGGGTGCAAAATTTATATCAATACGTACTTATGCATACGAAAATAAAACACATAAATATATATGTACATATGTATGTATGTACAATCTGTGACACCTTGAACATTATGTATGTACATATGTATTGATATTGAGCGCTGCATACATACATACGCGTTCATCTATGTATATACACACATATATACGATATATGCATGTACGAAACTCAACTCATTAATTACACCTGAAAAATTATGAACTTACTGCTTGTGCATTGGAGTTAGTCTCGTCCATTATTTTGTCAGTCTCCATTTTCATCATTGTGTTGTTGTTGCTGTTGTGTTTGTTGAATTTATATTGCTGTTTGGCTGCTGTTTAGTTCACTCTGTCACACTTATACAGTTTTTTTTGTTTCGCAATAACTTAAAGCAAACAATACGTTAATTAACTTAGCACATGTATATTTCCATTAATAGGTATTGAGGGATTATATTAACTTGCAAGAAAAATATAAATTTGGTTTGAGGTTGTCCCTACAACTCTCTTCTCAGGGTGGTGACTTTAGCGCTTTCTCGTTTTTACCCACTTAAAATTTCATTGCTTTCTCGTTCGCGCATTTATTCACCACGCCGCGCGTTACTGACTTCAACAAATATGTGTTATTTTCTTTGGCAAGTCATTCTTTATACTTTTCATTTGACTTGAACGCTATATGATTGACTTTTTCGTTATTTCACGCAATATTATGATTGCAATTACGCCGTGCAATTGCCCGCAAATGCACGCGTGTTTCTTTGTGTTACACTTTTACGATTAATTTGACTTAAATTTCATGATTTTTTTCTCCACAATAAGCGACGGAACGTACGTTGTAGAGTTGTGTCGTTTCGTTCTGAAAAAGTTCCAATGAACAGGTCATTAAGATGAACGAATGAACTTATTCAGTCAATCATGAACTAAATCGTTCATTTCGCAGTTGGTCAGACATTTCTTCAAAAATTTTTTAAATTTCTTAGAGAATATATTTTAAGTTTTGAACAATGTGAAAGGATGCTTAAGCCCAAAATAAAAAACCAACTTACCTAATAATCCTAAATATATTTGACACATGTCGTCTATCCTAATTAGAAACTTAAAACACATTTCACATTCCACTAAAAAGAAACAGTTGTACACTACTCACATCGTTTATCTCTCATAAACAACTCACCAACTGATCAGAAAGACCTATTCATCTTTCACAGTGCATGACCAACTGAATAACTGAACTAAACGAAATTATTTAGTTCACGACTGAAAAATGAACGATTGAACTTATTCAGCAAATTGAACTGAAAGGCCCAACTCTAACGTTGATGTTAGAGTTGTATCAATCGTTCAGATTAGGGAAAAGAATCGATATGGCGATATCGATACTATATCGATATTTACTGGAGATATCCTAGCAGAAGAAGATTGTAGTTCATATAGTTTAGTTGATAATTCCCAAATAATGTGTGGCAGCCATCAAAAAACATATTTTATTGTTATACTTTTTAGTTTTTTGATAATTTTACAGGAATTTTTGTTATAATTATATTGTAATTTATTGCTGAGTATTTGCCAAATATGAAGAAAATGCATATCCAAATTGCGCGCCGGCCCTGGTTACAGTCGGAACCGGCCTTGTTCAAACCGTTCACAAACAATGTAAATTCTCGATACAAATCGACAAAATCCATAAATTAATTTTTGTGTAAATCGATTTTGTTTTAAAAATCCCAGCAGGGTGCCAAATATTTTCTGCACAAACCGACAAACGTCCAAAGAGCAGGGATTTTTCCCGGCTGAAGCAGTTAAAAACCAGACAAATCTATCCGAAAATCTGGGGCTGACAGCAAAATCCTGGCCCCGAGCGAGAGCGAATACATCACCTTGTTATAATTTCATTATGATCACACTGGCTTCTGTTGATCAGCTGTTGTTTTTTTTTTATTCAGTTATTTAATTTCTGTTGATAAACTTTATTGGGAGAGGGGGCCGTGGCGCACGATAACCTTCGGGCTCAATAACTCGACGTTGACGCAAGTAAGTGCCTATGGGCAACGTTATAATTAAAATTGTATCATTTGCTTTCATTCGTTTGAACGCAGTGGTTCTAAATTCTAATCGTATCAAAAAAATATACATTTTTAAATTAATTGTATAATTAACGCTTTCAGTGGTGCGCCTATTCCCAACTTTACTTATGGCCTGCCAACGCAACCAGGATGCGGCCAACTTCGTTCACAATGGCAAGAAGATTGTTGGAGTGGCGTTGAATTACATGTAATTGATATTGTGATAGCATTGTCAAATTGATAATTCAACTCGTTTGTTTGTGTTGTGCCCCACGCAGGTGCGCCGTCAAGGCCAGGAAAGTCCCTACACCGACAGTGCCTCTCGTGTTCCTCAAGCCCACGAGCTCTTATCTGCGCGAAGGCTGTCCAATTGTCGTAAGTTCTCTCTCTCTCTCAATCATCTCTCGATCAAAACAACGATCGGTCAAAAATCAATCTTTGTATGATTAGATTTGGTTACAATTAAACTATATACATATATAGAATGACATCTATATCTCGTTTTATTTGATTTAGCTGCCCAAAGTTTTCACCAAGGTGGCCTATGAAGTTGAGCTGGGCGTTGTCGTCGGATCCCGCTGCAAGAACGTAACCAAGGAGCACGCCATGGAGTATGTTGCCGGCTATTGCTTGGCTCTAGATCTGACCGCCCAGTGTAATCTGACTGAGGCACGTGCCACCGGTGGCCCCTGGACATTGGGCAAAGGCTTTGACACGGCAACGCCAGTTTCCCCGTTTATACCCTTTGATGCCGTCAAAGATCCTCATGCTCTGCCCTTGTGGCTCAAAGTTAATGGCGAACTGAGGCAGAGCGGATGCACAGCAGATTTGGTATTCAAAGTACCCGACATTATCTCCTATGTGTCAAAGCACATGACATTGGAAGAGAATGATTTGATACTGACGGGAACGCCACACGGATCTGATGTATTCAAATCTGGCGATGTGATCGAGTGCGGATTGGCGGACTTGGCCAAAATGGAGTTCAATGTGTGTGACGAATAGATTCGGCATTGTGACTCTCAACTAAATCGTTTGTTATTAATTTTTTAACGCGAGTAAATGGACCATTAAATTTGCTGATCTCTAGCTGATAAACTTTAATGAATGTATTAATTTTTGGAAACATCGCAGGCCACCAAGAACTTCTTCATAGCCAAGCAGTCATCGGTATTTTTCCATTTATTGGCCGGACAATTCATATACACCTGTTCCATGGTGCAGGCCAGCAAAGTAGCCGGAAAATAATCGCACTGATCCTTTGTATGCAGCCACTCAAACTGCTGAGCACGACGTTGAGCTAATCGAAGATTTACTTTAGATTTCATTACTTTTAAACATATTTAGGTACTATTCACATACCCGACTCCAAGCACGTCTTCAGACTCCTGATCATAAGCTGTGCCACAACGGGATCTCTTTGGTATCGCTGTTCCAAGCTCCTTTGGACAACAGGCAGATTGATCGTTCCATTTGATAGCAAGTAACCATTTTGCTTAAACACACACTCTGCAATGCACTTTCAAGGAATACGCTTTTCAGATTGTTCTTACACATTTCGAAGGGACAACTTACTGCATGTAGAGCCACCTTATCTGCCTTCAAGTTACGAGAGTCTCCATTATTCGTTGTGGTTTTATTCTGACTCAGTAAGGACTTGCGACAGGACTTGCTGATTCTATCATCTCTCGGTATATTGCAGCAGGAGCCCATCTTAATATAACTTGATAACATATTTCTACTATTTTATACAAAATGTAGTTACTTACGAATTTAGGTTGTTTTGCTTTATCGCAGCTCGTCATATCAAAGGATTGGTTTTTAGCTCCCAACGCTGGCAGCATAAAAAGAAAAATCAGAGTGTAGCTCAAGTACATGCTGCTCTTCGCAAGGTTCACCTCAATATGCTTTGGTTTTAGTAACTTTGGTATTAATATTGATTGCACTGAGTTTAATGTTGCATACAAATTTCATTTAAAAACAGGAAATGGCGGTTTTATTATATGTAATTTGGGCGGGAGAACCAACATTTACATTTTCAACTCCTCACTGTCAATTAACGAGAGCTCGTCCGCTTAAGCAAGCCATTCACAGTCGAATTTGTTTGACGAACGTGTTCGCTTCGACGAAATTTTCGTTGGTGGTAATGTTCGTGGCCAAATTTCGTGTTGTACGTTTTGTTTGAGAAAAATAGAACTGATTCTGTTTTGCCTGTGTTCGATTGAACAATTCGACAATGGATGGCAATGTTGGCGCAAACATCATTTGTCAAAAGTTTTCGTAGCGTAAACAAATGCTAAAAAAGTCGAGTTTATTTATTGCCTGAAAAATGAGCCAGCACTGTAGCATGCAAAAAGCGAGACATGTAAGAACAAAAATATGCGAAACAAGTCTTTTTTTCTCTAAATTAATATGTATAGCCATCAAGGCAATGACTGTATCGTTATCTGACGACATGTTTATTCTCTGAAAATTTTCCACAAATGGTGCTTGCAAGCAATGTTTGAAATAGTTAGAGAGCAAATGTAATTCTTGTTCGACAAAAAGTTTGTCAAACAAATTCGACTGGATGGCCTGCTTTAAAGAGAGTCTGTTATTGTTGTCTGTTAATAACATGTAAACATTATAAATAACATTTTCAGACCATGTAAACAAGAGGAAATGGAACCAAACATTTTATATCAAGGAAACTCAATTTTTCGCAATCAGCCATCGTATAGGAACTTTAACAAATCTTTCGAGACTGCCAGCGATACCCTCTTTACCTTTCTGAACGAGGTGGAGTCAGAGATCCTTAAAGAAGAGCAGCAGGCGCCGTCGCAAGTCTTCACATCCTATAACTGCAGTTTTGCACGAAAAGATCCGCGCACTCAGGAGGTTGTGGGACTCTCGGTATATGATCATACTACGGATCAACTGCCATATGGCTTTCCCAGCACCCAGGAACGCTACTCCGTGCTAAGTCGCGTGCAGCAAGCCGCCTGTCTTCGCGTATTGCTCGCTTGGCAGCACAATTCCGACGTTAACGAGGCGGATTTCGTGGTGTGGCGTGCCACGAACAACAAACGATGCAACGAACAACAGTTGGTCCAAAAACATATCTACGACTATGCCAAGGTGCAGAAGGAACGGCTCTATGCACCAATGAAGCCACTGGTGCTGCTCTACAGCAAATGGTTCAAGCTGAAAGTGCAGCATCTTCTGCAGACGCTTCCAAGTGCCAGCTATATAACCCATTCTGGGCTGCCACAGCTGCCGCAATGCAAAGGGCTGAACGTGGAGACTGCCAGCATGGAGGATATTGAGATGCTGTGCCGTGCGGGCCAAGTGCGTCTCTGGCCAGCGGTGTCCCTCAAGCAGCCAGAGTTGAGCTCGTTACGTGTGCGCTTGGAGCGTTATATATACGCCGATGTTACTTCCGAGCCTGTTGCACGGTGCAGTCGCGTCACTGCTGAGCTGGAGCATCAGCTGCATGAAGCGGATGAGGATGTGTTTGTACTGCCACTAGATGCAATGCTGATGCTGCTAACGCCAGGCGCCTACATTGATTTGCCTACTGAGATGCTGTTGAGCATACGAGAGATTCCGGACAGTGATCACAAGTGCATTGAATTCAAGCAACCACTGCCGGCACACAACTGCGGCTGGCACACAAACAGTCGCCTCGTCACGGCGGCCTATGCAGCATATGCCCCAACCCAGTGGCTGCAGTTGAATCCCGATGCAAGTGCCAAGTTAATTGACGATGTGCCCATCGAAGATACCGATGCCAAGATGAAGCAGCAGCTTGATTACAAACTACACCACATTGCTGACAGTGCGCAGGTTGTTCAGCCAGTCAAATCGAATTGTTCGCTGGTCAGTTGGCGCTTGCGAACCGAGGCGGAGTCGGATCAGGGCCTGCAGATCTACAGCACCCTTTCGATGGCTGCTGTACGAGATGCCATGGCCAAGAAGCCTCTAGGCTTTCACCTAATCAAGCTGGAGAATAAGCCGGAATGTGGTTCTGAAATCATGACCAAGTATGAGCTGCTTTCGGCCTGGCTGCAGCTGAAGCTGCTCCAAGCAGACGTGGGTCATTGTAGCCGCATTTCGCTGCGGGACTTTGCGCCGCTGCTGGAAGAGAAGTTGACACTGGCCGCACTGGAAGAACAGCTGCACGAATACTATCACATAAGCATGCCGCAGCAGTTGTGTCAGCTGCACGAGTTCCTCAAATTGCTGCGAGGCATGGCGGCCGGCGAGTATCTACTACGCTATACGACCAAGTACATGGACAAGTTTCTGCTCTGCCGCCCCACACTGGAAGCGACATCTCAGAGCTTCAACTTGCGAGATGTGCTGACCAGCACATCACCGAGTAATGTCAATTTTCTCACACAGAGCACCAGTTACCTGCCCATCTCGCCCAAGCTGTGCAGCCGTCTCCACGAGCAACAACAGCTGCTGCCTTGCGCTTTCCCAGCCAAAGCAAAGGGCGTGAGCCGTCCAAACAAAAAGTCTACTGTCGAGAAGACACCAATTGTAGTGCAGCGGACGAAAATGCGCTCAAACGTTAAGCCAAAGAAAAAGAAGCGGAAATCCTTGACACGACAGCGGAAACAGGCGGCGAACAGGACACAACAAGAGGAGGACAATACATTGGACAAGATAATGTGCCTGTAAGGTTAATTGCTTATGTTTCTATTAAATGGATTCAATTCTGTTTTTATTAAGACTTGTGGGTTGTTCCTCTACTTATTGCTTCGCCCGCTTGTTGTTGTTTTCACTACGAGCCAATGCTCAGAGCGGCCAAATCTTCGGATATTAACTCAGTACGTAGCTCATCTTCGTGCACTTTTAAGGGCAGACATCGCGTCCAGAAGGTTGTGTCATCCACAGCAGGTAGTTTGTCACTGGGGAAAGTGTGCAATGACAGATCATTGAACACATTGTGCTGCTCGTAGTCATCCTCCAGAGCAACCTCGGTGCAGTGCGTCACGATGCGGGTGATATGATCATCAGAGTTTTGCGTTCTATTCAGTGCTAGCATCTCAAAGCTGTTCGAGATTAGCAACACATTTGGCAAGCTATCGCTCGCCCAATTGCACCACAATAAATTGTGCATTAGTGCATACGGACAGTGGGGCAAATAATACAGAGTGGGCACTGTCGCTTCATGTCTGCCACCACAGTCTTCGGTCATGACGGTCCCTTTGAGACGTTGGATTAGCTCCTTCTCTGTGTCACGGAACACGGGATCATAGTAGAGTGCCTCCTTGATGTTGTATTGCCGTTGTGTGCTCAGAATAAACGCTGCCTGATGCAGCGCCTGGTGGGTGCGGGTAAATGGTCCCAGTCCTAGGCAGACAATGCGTTCCAACGGTCGCTTCAGCGCATCAAGCTGCTTATGCAGCGTTTCCATCGATAAGATAAAGTAATCACTTTGGCTCATTTCCGCACAGAGTCGCTCCAGGCGTCTACAAGTATCAATTGTTAAACTAGTTATAGGCACAGACAGTTGCACTTACGACTCAAAGTGGTCCACATTCACATCTGGACAATCGTTTAAATAGTCGCTCTCGGATTTGTGACGATTCCGACGACTCAGACATTTGCGAGCCATCCATTTCTTGCGTGTAACCACCTGGAATGCATCGCCAGCGCCAGACATGCCATCAAGTTCGTTTGTAAATAAACTTTTATATTATATTATTTTGCTCTCGCTTTCTTCACCACCTCATTCGTGTTATCGTGCTATCGATACCGATATCTGTGTTGTGCGTGAGCAAAGTACTTGATGACTCAAGCAGTGCTGCCAACTCTTCGGGTCATGAAAAAGCTAAACTAGCATTTGAAAAAAGATAGAAATAGCCAGAAAATTTTGTAGGTAGCTCAAAAAAACCAATAGAGTAGTAAAACGATATTTTTATTGATTTAATCCAGTGCTTTTGGTTCCGCTCAACAATCCCAAATGGTCAATTGGCCTGACAGATGAATGTGTGACAATATACAGCGGTGTCCATAAGTATTTTGACACCATTTAAAGTTAATTCTACTCATAATTTGAACTTCATGCAAGGTTTGGCATCAATGGAAAGGTCATTCGAATTGAATGATACAAAACTTTCCTTAATCCATTAGGTACCCATTGAAATTTTCTAATTTTAGAAATTGCATTTAAGTGTGGCATCGTAAAGCATAAAAATACATAAAGTTACGAGATGTTTCTAAAAAGCTAAAATTACGCAAATTTCGCGAGGAAAATAGCCATAATTCCCGCTAGCCGCTATTTTACAATTTATCCCGCATTTGCCAATTGCAACCCACTAGATCTAGCGGGAAAATAGCTAAATTGGCAACACTGGACTCAAATTGACTCAGCTGACTCTGTTCTTCTTCTTCTGACATTATATATTTGTGTTTTGAATATGAACGATCCAAACAAAGCGATAAGCGTCAATTTATCATCTCTGCTTAGTTTAAAAGCTGAGTTACAGCGCAAACAGCATGAAGTTAAACTGGCCAAGGTCACCAAAACGTCGGCCAATGAATTCAAGCCCAGCAAAGTCGCTAGCGAGCGGGAAATGTTTAAATCCAGCAGCAGCAAGAACAGCAACTACACGGAAATCAGTCGGAGCGACGAAGTTAAGGTGTACGAAACGGAGGACTATGCACAGTTGGATAAATCACGTCGTGTGCTGGAGGCAAAGAGTAAGTTCTATGATCGCATGAGCCGCAGCGGAGGCAGTCTTAATTCCGACGACAATTGCCTGGTAATGTTCAATCGCAAGCGACAGGAGCAAACGTTTGACCAAGAGCAAGAGCAAGAACCTCAAAGCTGTGCTCAACGTGAACGACTGATTAGCAGCAGCAGTAGCTCTAGTGACAGCACAGTTGACAGCACAGCTGGCAATGACGATGACGAAGTGGAGTACGTGGATTGCTTGGGAAGAACCCGAAAATGCTTGCGGAAAGAGCTCGAGGATGCAAAGCGACGGGACAAACAGCTGGCAGACAGCATGCCAGAGCGATTGGACCAGAGCAAGGCCAACTGGATGATAGACACGAAAGGGAATCAGAGCAGCAACCACAACAGCGACGACGATGAACCCAGCTATGGACCGCGAGCGACAGAAAGTGTGTTCAGCGAAGCAATCTCTACGATGACAAAGCATGATGAGCAGCGCATAAACTGGGAACGAAAGGAACTGGAGAATTTCGATAAGCCTGATGTTCACTATCAGGATGTATTCTTCGACGAGGCGCGAACACACGGCGTTGGATACTATGCATTCTCCACGGACGAAACCGAACGAAAGCAGCAACAGCGCGAGTTGGAGCAATCGAGGAAGGCCACACAGGCAGAGCAAAAGAGACGCGATGATCTTCGTGCTCAGCGGGATAAAATCGTAGCGGATCGTGTGCTGGCAGCCAAAAATCGTATACGAGCTCGCAACGGACTGCCGCCCATCACCAAAGAGGATTACGAGCGGGAGCAACAGCTCAAGGCGGATGAGGCTACTTCAGAGATTGCGGCAAGGCAACGCGAACAAAATGAAAAGGACGAAAAGCAGGCGGCGCAAAAGGCGGTCGAGGAAGCCGAACGTGAGGAGCTGCGCAAGGAACATGTACGCGACTGGGACAGGGACAAAAGCGGTGTGTCCAAGAAACGAGACGATCACGACGAGGAGCACGCTCCAGAAGAATGGCAATACAAGGCTGAACGATTGCCCATGTCCCAGCAGCAATGGAACGAACAGCAGCGTGCGGTGCGTGCACCTGAATTTGCACCGATGCCGGAAGTGATGCTGAAACGAACCAACTTCAGTAGCACGACACCGTCATCGTCATCATCCATGTGGCAAGACAAAGAGTTCAGCAGCTTTCACTCGACTAAACGGGAAAAACAATTCCAACGACGCAACTATACAAAGGCCACCGATGATGTCGATCACGAAAATGGTGAAGATGTCGAGGAAGCAGCAACAAGCTCAGGGCATTCTCGAAGTTATGGAGCTGCTATACCGCCACCTGATACTCTGGATTCTTCTTATGGCGGACCTTCAGCATCCAAGCGACCGAAAACACAGGATGAACTGGAACGTTCCATTACGGCGGGTCTGAAATTTCTGCGCGATAACTGCGACAAGGGAGTGCTGGGGAGCAAGGGCACCTGGACAGCCAAGGCCGATTATTAATAAATAAATTAAAAAACAAGACTTTTGTCGTTTCATATGTAATTTATTGCTTCTGTGTAAAAACAATAGTTTAGAAAAAACACGTGCATACCTCGACAAGCTAACTATTGTCTGGGCTCAAATATACGTAGAGTAATAATGCAATTCACATTTGAAATTTCCATTGCATTCCGGAAGGTTGTTAAGTTGGCTTCTAGAGATACGTAACGGTTAACAGTCTACATACTGTTGAATTGTGATTTGTTTTCTCACTTTCTTTTGCTATGCTAACCTAAATTTTCTGGGCAATAACACCGTTATACAAGAAACTAAGTTACATTTACTTTTAAAAATATTTTCTACAAATTGAGCATAACTAAAATTAATACACATAAGTAGTCTAAGCTGTAAAATATGCTTATCATTTTATTTAGCTCTCAATAATGTGATTGCAATCATTTTATTTGTAAACACTTCAATCTACAATTAATGCAAAATTTTGAGAATTGGGATCAAACTTGATCTTTGTGGGTTTTGTAAAAGTTTGTGTGCCAAATTTAACAGCTCTAGTTTCTATAATCTCTCAGATTCAACGACTAACTGGTACAAAATTACAATTATGTGGAAAATCTTTTGATTCAGAGTTGGCTTTCGTATCAATTTAGGTACAGTTTAAATTTTTTTTTCTCATATTGCAACTTAAAAATTTTGATTGAATTAAGATTTTAGAAACCAAAAAGTGTTTGAATCAAAATGATTCGAATTGTTTCAATTATTATCAATGCAACAGTTTTGATTAATATCGGTAAAGCATACAATTTTTATAAAAACTATGTGATTGCAATCAAATTAATGAGAATACATATTTTACAGCTCTGGGGGAAGCAATCTAATTGTGTTTTCAAGTATGTGCTTTAGAGCATTCCCCTGTCTACCATGTCAATGACAATTTCCGACATCTTCTGTCTACACAAATCGTTGGGCGGAAAATTTAAAGTGGGCGCTCCTACATCCTCATCGTGGTCATCGTTGCGATTTAAATACATATCGGGTGCATCCTCCGAGGAACATGTGCTAATTGGTATAATGTCCATTGCCAGGCCGAGAGCAAACCGTCCATGGGTTTTGAGTTCCAGGGCAAAGCTATGATAAATAATTGGATAATTCAATTTGCTCTCTAATCTCTCTTCTCAGTTGCAACTTACAGTTCTTGAAACTTTTCGAGCGTATTACAATGTTCAGGTAAGACAGTGCAGAGAATTTCCAGCCATTTGTACAGCTCCTCCCTGTAGACTTTGAGCAACGTTTCCAGTTGAGCGTCGCGCATTTGCTTCGTGGTGCAACAGTACAATAGATTGGCAATGTCCAAGGCAATGGAACTATAGCGCACCAACTGAAAGTCTATCAGTGCTACTTCGAGCACCTGCTGCCGATCTTCTGGATCGTAGCGGTATAGAAAATTATTAACCCAACAATCGCCATGACAAATGGCGGACAAGGGCGACTCGGTGCTCGCCATCTCCACCATCTGGGCGAAGAACGAGGAGCTCTCCGCAAAGCTGCGCAGGGCCTGCATGTACTTTGAATCCGCGGGCAGAACATCAGAGACCATTTTGATGGCGTTCTTCGTCAGACGCTCATAGTAGTTTTTGTACCAGCTGGTATTCGCTGTGCAGAAGATGCCCTCGCTGATGAGGCTGCACATTTTGGTAAACTCCAGGGGATGCTCAAATTTATAGGCCAAACTCAGCGCATGCAACTGCGCCACCTGCAGCAGCACCGTCTGCGTCTCCTCCATGCTGAGTCCCTTGTGACGATCCGACATTTCAAATCCCCGAACACGCAGATCCTCTGCAACACAATTTTTATTATAAAAATTTGAAATTTATGCTGTTTAACTGATAGTTACCCATTATGAGCAGATCATGCCTTGCTGTATAGCACTTGGGTATGGAATTGAACACGGCTGCCTCAATTCCCGTTTTGCTGGCCTGAAACTTGATCAGCTCCGGCATAATTGTGGTATAGAACTCCACCTCATTCCTGTAAAATAAAACAGAATTTGAACAAGAATTTAATTTAATTTTAGATTGATCGTTTCCATTATAGTAGCTATATGATATAGTAGTTCGATTTGAGCCAAATTTGGTCAAGATCAGGGAAAAAGACCGTAACCATAACCGTAACCGTTAACAGGTACTAACCGATCGAAATTGGTAACCGAAACCAAACTTTATTATTTAAGCGATACCAGAAACGCCAATTTATTCCAACCTAAATAACCGTTAACAAACCGATTCATGCATAATGGCTTATTTCGGTTTGGTATTTTTCACAGTAGGGTTAATTTTTTTTTAATTTGTAAATTGATTTCAATTAAAAGATTTTAATTTTATAAATTTTTTAATATTTGATTTAAAATTTATATTTTTACATTTTTTTTGTGAACCGAAATTATAACGGTATTTCGAAACCGATACAGACAAATAACCGGTATCCGTTACGAAACCGATATCCTAAGATATTTTGTAACTGAAACCGATATTCGCTTCGGTTTTATAACTAGCTTTATGAGGTCCTTTAATAAGTTAATCACTTTGTGACAATATAAATAATAGCCGCTGCAAGAGTATAAGAGTTGATAATTGATAATGATAACTCACCGAAATAGCCTATCGCTCTTGTATGCCTCTCTTTGGACGACGCTCTCTGGCAACACCTTGCATATGACGCTCTGCTCCCATTTGTGTTCGCTGCCGTCCAAATTGTGACGTTGCCCGCTTAAATTTATGCGATACAGTGCTGCCGTATAGTTGTCTCCCCGGTCAGAGCCTTGCGCCAACTAATAAATGAGATGGCAGTGAAAACACACACACACACACATGCGTAAATAAAAATTGAATCTAGAAAGTTTAAGTGCACACACCTCGAATGCCTCTATTTGCACTTCAGGCTCGACATGTTTAAATATCTCCTGAAAAATGTCCAACGTCAGAACTTGTTTATTTTCACAAGCCGCTCCCGTGCCTGTCGTTGTTGTAGCTGCTGTTTTCGGCGTTTCCGTAATGCCCATTTTTTGCCTGGTATTTATTATAATTTGAATTTTTCAGTTAAACGCTTGACTTCAAAGGAGAAAAGCTAAAGCTGTATCGCGTATAAAGTAGTAATATTTAGCTCAATAAATGTTACTGTTAACTTTTGTTACGCTACGTTGCACATTTAGCTTTTAAAATAAACACCGTGTTACATTTGATTTTAAGCGTTCATTCATCGATTTTACGCGAACACATGTTTTGCCCGCATTGCCACTTCTCGTCCTTCGCGAAAATACGCATGACATTGCCGAAATACCAAAACAACTTTTATCCTTTGTGCTTAACCAAGTTGGCAGCACTGTCAAGAATGCTTTACCAGCACTAAACTTTACTAAGGCGGGCATGTTTAAATTTAAAAATGCGTTCGACTGGATTTTTATCATACGCGTATTTATTTTCTTTGGTAAATAGTAGAGTTTATGTATGTATGCATGAGTGTACGATTATTTGAGAGCCTTTAAAGTGATAGCTAGAAAAGAATGAACATTTGATGTTTTCAACTACAAGTTACAAGAAATGCTGTTAACATTTGAGCTTGAATTAATTGTTATTATCAAGTTTTGGCCTACGGCGGCGTTTCGAACGCCTTGACTACAAAGTATATATGTATGTATGTTTATCCCTTAACTGTTAAAAATTAATACAAAGTTATTCAGTGCGGAGGCTGTTGTTGCTGCTCTATTGTGATCAGCCCCATGTCCTGGCGCAGCTCCAAGGACAGCGGCAACGGCCGCTGTGGCCAAGTGCGTCGTTGCAGCAACATTTGACCACTGCCCAGCTGTTGGTGCAACGCAGTAATGCTGGGATAAATGTGCTGCTCCACGAACTCAGCTACCGTGTGCTCATCGTAGACTTCCCACAACAGCTGCTGGGATTCCCGGGCCAGGGCGCGCAGTTCCTCGATCAGCATGGGAGTGCGCACCGTTAGCTCATGGACCCGCAGGGGCGAGCTATAGTTGTGCCTGACATTGTAGTCGGACAACCAGGCGCTGTGATCCCGCGTCTGGTGCAGATAGGCACCCACTTCAACCAGTTTGTCGTACAGGCGCAGCGCGTACTTGAAGACCAGGTGACCCGGATAGCTGCACACGGCAAACAGTTGACTGTGATGGGCATTTGGGTGTAGTTCCAGCCAGGGATGGCCAGAACGACGGCTATCCGGCTGGAAGACGCAGCGCAGCACACGCAACAATTCGTTGTCCCGTGGATTGGTGCTAAAGTAACCTTTGGATACAGTGGACAGAGATGTCATCAAACTGGGCATGCCCACGGGCAACAGTTCGCAGAGCACGGCAAAGTGATCATAGCGCTGCCATCCAGTCAGCGCCAATCCCCTCAAGCCCTTGGCAAACCGTCCTCCCTCCTTGGCAATCACCGCCAGCCAACGTATGTTGTTCTCCAGATGTTGCTGCAGCGGCGGCACCAAGAGGCTCTCCCCAAAGGCGCCCTTATAGGCAGAGGCAGCCCAGGCGCTGGGAAATACCTTTGAGTAGGTGTCCCACAGCTGTGGCTGAATAAAGTGATAAATGTCGCTGGCATATACCCAAACCATGGGCTCCACATAGCTGCCAATCTGTGAATTCTGCAGTTCACTCAGCGTCATGTCACGCAGCATATCATCCCAGATCACCACGTGCAACTGCGGCCAGCGTCGACGCACAAAGTGCGCCAGACTAATCACATGGGTCAGAAGGATCTCACTGCGCAGTCGCTGGCGACAGAGGGCGCACTCGCCCATGCGCTGCACCTCATCGCAGCCGATGTGCAGGTGGGTGAACTTAATGGGCAGCTCGGGCGTCGAGGGCGTGGCATTGGCCGAGGGTCGCATATGCAGCTCAATCACCTGGGTCAGCATCTGCTCCAGCAATGCCATGCTTTGCGGGCGACTCGGGCAAATGGACTGCGGACTCTCTGGCAACTCCCGCAGCTGCTCAAATTCCGAAAGCTTTAGAGCGTACTCCAAATGTCCAAATGTTTGCACCAGTGGCATTACGCTCAATCCATGCTCAACCCATGCCGACTCTAGAAAATCCTTTGGAAACAAATATAGCAAAAAATAAGGTTAAAAATCAGACAAATTCAAATATTGAAATAAGCTAAATCGATTGAAGAACGTTAACTGTTTATCGATAATGAGTAGTGATATCAGTGCTGAGCAACTATTCAAATTGACATTTATCCTTGATCGATAACGATAAATAGGACCATTATATGACTACCTTCAATTCGTTTTCCTTGTAGGCATTGTGCGCAGCAAGTGGCTGCAGTGCGCCGCTGTATGGAAACATGTCCTCATACTCGATTAGAAGCCCTGTGGCGCCCAGAGCTCGCAGCACGGGCAGCAGTTGCTTGAGGAAACTCAACTTGGGTGGCGCGCCCTTGAGATCCAGATGCACCAGACGCTCGGCTGGCGCCCGTGGTCCATCTGGGCCAATGCCCGCCACAGTGGGCACGCCCATGCGTTGCAGTTCGTGCTCATACTGGGTCTGTCGCTCCGCCGAGCTGAGCATGCGATCATCTTCGGCATTGGCATTCAGCTCCTCCATGCCTGCGTTGCGCTGTCGCTGCTGCTGCTCGAGGATTTTCAGTCGCTCCTGCTCAAATAGAAAACTCTCGGCCAGCGGTAGTGGCGCTTTCTTGGCTTGCGTGGGTCGCACAAATCGCACGTTGCCCAATAAACGCTGCGCTGGCGGCGACGCTTGCTCGACGTTATCCTTTTGCCGCTCTGCGCGCAAAACACGATTTGCTTGGGCAATCAGCTTCTGGATGATATGAACGTGCTGATAATTGGCCTCACTGGGCTGTCTGTCTGTCTGTTGTGTGAACGCTGGCAGCGCTTTTGTTGTATCGACAAGTATGGCCCATGTCCAGAGTCCAAGCAAAATGAGGCCAGAGGCCAGCAGCAGAAATGAAAGTTTGCGGCGCCAAATAAATATCAGCAAATTTGAGTGCATCTGCAAGGAGGCGGATGGAGAGAGAGAGAGAGAGGTGGAGGAACGTTAGAGTGGGCAACTTATGGAGCAAGAACAAAAGCAGTTCTTTGCTTTTTATAAATATTTGAGGAACCAACAAGTAGCCCCCGGAGTTGTGCTATACAATTTGCCACAGCGACTGCGTTACTCATACGCCACATTGCGGGCAGTAGTGGAGGCTCATTGAGGTTAAGAGTTGCTGTCGTTGTTGTTGTTCTCGGTTTGTTTTGTGTGCCATGAGTGTACACACAGACACATGTGTAAGAGAGAAGGCACATACATGTGTGTGTGTTTGTGTGTGTAGTGTGAGAGTGTGTGTGTGTGAGGTAGATGTTTGCTTTTGCTGCTGCCTTTCCAATGCCTTCGTTTAAATAGGCACAGCTGCCTGCTCATTTAAATGAAACTTATATACCAGTATGTATGTATAACTCTGCAAATAGTAGGCATTAACCCCCTCATACCTCCCCCACCAAACACGTCTTTGACAGCCGACAAATGTAAGTGTTCAAGTGGAAATGGAACAATATGCAACTGTCTAGCGGAAATTGAATTGAGTTTGCCACGACTCGAAGTTCACGTTAAGGCAAATAAGTATTACGAGTTCATGCAATTGCATTTCAAACTCTTTGTGTGCACTACACAGACAACTCAAGTGCTATTTTCGTAAGTATTTGCAGAGTATCATTAAGGATGACGACTGTTTGGAATTCATTGTCTCTCGCTTGACTTTTATTTAAGAAGCTTAAACTTTGAATGTAATTGAATGGGGTTCGATTATATGATGCTTTTGTTTTATTTCATATGTGCCTGTCTGTCATCATATAAAAGGAAATTGATTTACGTATTAAATATTTAATTTGAATTTCAATGTTTTATACACATCGATCATTTACCTCAAGACTGTCGCAATAATGCAGAAATACTTGCTATACTTGTTATTATATAAAAAATTCAATTTCATATCTTTTACACTCTTTATGTCAGAGTTGAATTGAATTAAAGGCGATTTTTTCGAACCATTATAAGGTTACGACCGTCTTGAAGTAAATTAGCAATATATCAATCAAATTATTTAGCTTAATCTAATAAATTTAAATTCGAATTTTAAATGTATTTATCACTCAATGTGAAAAGGAATTATAAATCAAATTTAAAAGCTGATTTTATAATATATTAATGCAAAATATATATATTTTTAATATGTATGTCAAATTTAAGTAAAAGCTACATTCCAATCGTCTTACATTTTTTTAATTTTTTTGCAAATTCAATTATCTCTTTCTCGTCTTTTCTTTACGACAGATCATCATTTTTTTTTATTAAAAAGAAAACTGAAGGTCCTGGTCTGAATCTACATATTTGCAATAAATGGACAAAAACTCAAATTGGAAAGAGGCTATTAGAATCCCAATTGGCACATGCAACTAGTTGAGTGCAACAGTAGTTGAATACCTCTTAGCATGTCCATCAATGATCGTCAAGAGCATTCCCTTGAAGTTTACCCCTTGCACAGTCTGTACGGCTTACATTTTGGGTATAACAAGCCGCATTTAGCCAACAACGAGCAAAATCCAATTGTTGACCCAGTTGGCTTGCACTTCAATGCCACATGCTAGAGCCCTAAATGCATCAGTGTGTGTGTATCTATGTGTATGTGCTAAAATGCGACTTATCGTTGGCTTGTGCCAAAAATTGGACTCTAGGAAAAGAAAACATTGGTAAGCTTTTCGAGCTCAAAGTCAAGCCACTTTCACAAGAGCCATACACTAATTTTTAAAGTGTGCTCTTGGTTTCGTCTGTCTGTCTCTGTCTCTATCTCACTCTCACTCTCGCTTTCACTCACATGTTAATATAGCTCGACAAACAAAGGCCGACGAAAAACACAAAAGTCAGATGGACTTTATAGCCTGCAGGGGGTGTCAATCTAATGTGGTCCCTGCTCTCTGGCGACACACTGTCTGTCCTCCTCCACCCGGAATTCTCGTTCTCCTGTCAATGCTCTGACATTTGATGCTTTTATGTGGCTTTTTGTTTTGGACCAGGACAGCACGGACATGGACAAGGTGCTAATTGGATACTGTGTGCAGCTACAACGATTTGCAGAGCAGTTAATAAAATGAAATTTAATTGCTTCGTCAGCCGCACAACCAAATTGCAGTTTGTGGTCTGTGTGGGTTCACTTTTCTGTCTGTTGTCGACTCGCTGTTGCAATTTATGCACCGCATTTTCTGAGCCCAAATTCAAGGCAATGAAGACCTCTGGCAGCAGTCTGCTAGCTGTGAGCTGTGAGCTGACACGCCCCCAGCCGGTAACCGCCCACATCGAACAACACAATTTGGCAGCTTGCCAGAGGCAAGGGCAACCAGCACAACCAGAAAAAGGGCAATTTAATCGAGCTGAACGACTAAGAAATACCCCAACCCATTTGAAAATAACTTGACTTTTATATGTACTATATAAATATATATGTATATTCATATATTTATAAATCAATTATGACATGATATCATTTTAATAATAGCAGCAATAAAATTATTGATAAAACCAAAGCTAAAATTTAATTTTTTTAAATTTTTAACAATTTTGTTTTGAATGCAAAAAGTAATAATCAGCTACCTCAACTGGTACCTGCTAAAGTGTAAACTACAATAAGTGTGATACAGGCTTGGTATACCCTACCAAGTCATTCGAGTGTAGGTAGGCGGAAAAAGCCTGAAACATTATCAAAAAAGTCTTTAAAGCCGCTTTACTCGTACTTGTTATTGTTGATGTTGTTGTTGTTGTTGCTGTCCAATTTAAAATGCACTCTAGCTTCCAATTTATGATTTTGTTGGTTATTGTTGTTGTTGTTGTCGCACCGTTATTGCATTCCCTGCATTCTGCTTTAAAGTACAAAAATATTTGTGTTTGGCGCCCAACGTAGGGCTGTTGCATTAAACCCAGTTAACGTGGGTTAAAGCCAAAGGCAAAGGCTGGATAGTAGAGTGCATTATCAAGTAAAATATTTTCCTAGTGCCGCTTCAGCTTTAAACACAATTTTCGTTTTTGGCGCTCAACGTAGGGCTGTTGCATTAAACTCCCTTAACGTGGGTTAAAGCCAAATCCAAACGCTGGCTGGTAGAGTCCATTAGCATGCAAAATATTTTCCTAGTGCCTCTACAGACTGTCTGGCTGGCCGAGAACCATTTCTCTGCCTTTTTCTTGCTGCCCTTTTACTTATTGCTGCTTATCTCATTATCGTGCGCTCGAGAATCATAATCGGCAATTAGGTAATTTAACGGCTTATTAACGTCCATGAGCTTAAGGAGTTTAATAAAGTTATTTACATAAAAAACTTGAAACTCGAGTACATAATTCTGCTCAAACATTTCTGGTTTAAGTTTCAGTGAAATATGCATGGAAAACGGATAGAAAAAGCAATGGGAACGGAAGTGAAAAAAACTGTTTGCCGGTTATTGAGTCGAGTCGTTTGGCTGGTTATGCACTTGGATGGTAGGCAAATCAACTAGGGAAAGAGGGTGAGAGTTGAAAGTGGATTTCATGCTTCAAGTAAATCAATAAGAAAGCTCATGCTCAATAGCTAATAAATCCTGAATGCACTATGGGTTTGAGTTGAGCTTACGTATGCAAAGAAGCATTGAAATATTAAATGCAGAAGGGAAAATCAACTACAATTACCTTGTAGCTCACTTTATTTCTTTCACAGTTAAAGTTACCTCATATTCAAGACGACTTGAGTTCAAGAGATGTATCGTTTAAGCCATAAATCATGTTGCCTTAAATTTTTAATCTACAAGTGACAGTCGTCCTTAAATTGCAGCTGAAGCTCCAAAAGCTATTGACCCATTTGGCAAGTGCCATGGCTCATAGTAAACTCAAACTATAAATGTATTTATATTTTTCTTCCATTTTCCATTTCCATAGAAATTTGCAACAAAATGTCGGCAAATACATCGAGTTTCCCCTTGCGCCGGTTTCGCCCCATAAATTGCAATTGGAAAACTTTTCACATCAACTTGCAAATTACTCGACAATTGCAGCACAAAATGGCCGACGGAAGTGAAATTCCCCGCCCTGGGCCCTCATCAACTGATCAACTAAGTGAGTTCTCTAAAAACTAGAAAATCTGTCACGTGCAGAAAGTTTTTAGGTCCGCATTGGTTTTGCTGGCCAAAAGTGTCGCAAATAATAACAACGTAGTTTAGTTACCTACTTCATAAGTGCATTAAAACTGGCCAAAACTTTAGACGTATAGCAGAGAGGGACAGAGACACAGCGAACAGAGGTACAGCGAACAAAACAAAAGAGATGGAGCATAATTTAGAGCGAAGCACAAATCTCAGCGCCCTTAACTATGCAACACTTAGTTTGTCAGGGCGCAAAAAAATAGCAGCTGCACAAATGCTCCGCTAAAATCCTCAGCAAGGCCATATTGATACCCTGTACATAGCTGTCGCAATGGGTATCTCAATAGCATTGTCTATCTGTTAAAAATTTAACAAAAAGATTTCTTTAATTTAACATTTCTTGAAAATAATAAAAAATACTTTAAGCTTCAATATGTTTTTTTTATTGTTTTACCAAATATAAAAAATTTAGCTACTATATAATTAATTATTAGTTATATTGAAAATACATATCTCGATTTTCGATATTTGTATCTGTAATATTTCATATTGAGCAAAAAAGTAACCAGAAAAATGAAGAGGAAAATTGAGAGGAACGACAAAAAAATCACTTTTTTTAAAGGAAAGTCATTAATTTGCTGCTTTTTTTTATAAAATATGTGAAATTAGAGCATAGGAAATTTGCGCTGCTACTGCGCTGCCGCTCACGTACAGTATAAACTGCGTCGCTGCTACGATTTGTTTCTGTTACTTCGCTGTTATTCCACTGTTAGGCTAACAAAAATTCACACCAACGCAATGCAAAAATATGACTGTGATGGTGCCGACCAATGATATAGTTTAACTACTTTTTAAATATAGTTAATATATATGCCTTAGAAGATACAATAAAGCTTAGTCTCAAGTCAAAGCCTTGCAGGGTAGTCAGCAGTCGAGCTCACTCCAACTGCAGCACTCGTTTTGTTGCCTCGTTCTGTGCGCGCCACGACAGATTCAGCCTGTCAGACTATCGGGCGGCCTTTCTGGTCCTGTCTGGGACACATAAAACGTCGCACGACGCTCGTGTTTATAATTTGAAATGAGTTTTTCCTGCATTTTAGCGCAGTCGACAGACATTTTTAGACATTTTGTTTCGCTGTTTGTTTCAGTGATTTCTAAAAAGCATCACCATCCAATACATATACATATATGTACATACATTATCGTAGACGGGGAACGTAAGTCTCTTCTATTTAGGATGTTGTGTGGTCAGCAATTTGTTTTGTGGCTCGTTTCCAATGCGAACGTGTGTGGGGTTATAAATGTTTTGGGCCAGAATAGGCCACAGCTTACATTTGTCGATTGAATTCATTCGGTTACGTTTAATCGAATTTATTTAATTTTTTGTTGATACGTTGCTTCGCGTTCAGTTACATTGTTATACAATTGATTAATGACTCTGCAGATGTGAGATAATGTTAAATATGTGGTTTCGTCAGCTCTGTTTGAATAAATCATCAATATCAAGCCAGTCATTCCCTGTGAATAATGGAAATTGACGAAGCTAAGTAACTCATAAAAGGTTCTATTTCCACCAACAATTGTTAGTTGGTTACTTTCTATATTAAAGAGACTAAGAGACTAACTAAGAAGTTGTATTAATCTAGAACTGAAACTTCCAGAAAGCAAATATAATAATATAGTGCATACAAAAAACATCAGAATTTATTTGCTTAAATTTTTTTTTTTAGCTGAACAACACTTTTTTTAAGTGCTAACTTTTGTCTTCTATCTGTTTTTCTAACAAGCATTAAAGTAAATTTTTGGTTTGACTTTAAAAGCGATTACAATGAACTATGGAAAACAATGCAGCACTTTTTGCTTGCCTTGTGAAAGAATAGTACTTTTCATTTACCAGTTAAACATTATGCATCATTAATTATGTGATTGTTTCGACTGTTTAATTCGGTTTTGTACTATATGTGTGTAAAAGCCATTGTTTGATTTTATTGTGTGTGCTTGTTGCTCGTTCGACTTTTGTTATTACTGGTTTTTTAATACTTTGTAGACTTTAAACTGATTAAATTGGGTTTGATAAAGTTGTAATAATCTAAAAGAAATATATGACACAATGCTAAACATTATAACCATTCAAAAAGTCAAATTTTTTACCTTTTTTTGCAAATTAGACCATACTGTAAATCAGCAATAGTGTAATTTTCTGCAATTAAGAATTTGTTATGTGCGATACAAGAACTTTTTAAAACATTAATATGATTTATTTCCACTTTTTTAAATGGACTTGGCTCATCAAGTAAGACATAGAGAATCTTCGGGTCGGGCATTTTAAACTATAGCATTCTTATTTGTTAATTTTAGTAAAAGCCATTAAAACAATGCTTTTTGTGACTTGACTGAAGAGACGACATGAATACGGCACTCTCACATTCCCATTCCCACTCCCACCTGCCCTCTACCCCTTTCACCCCACCAACCCCCTCGCTGGGAGTCGTTTGCACTGCACTGCTGACAATTCTCCTCATGGGGATGACGGCAAATGACGAGCGTTGACAACAAAATATTTACTAATGCAGAGCCGCAAAGACACACACACACACACACACAGACATGCACAAAATGGGGCACACAGCCATTGACAGTGTTGGATGCTGCTCTAGTCCATATGACGCCCAGGGATGGAGAGTGGAAAGGAGAGATAGAGTGTCTGCTCAGCAATTCCGTTTGTACTGCAACCAGGAGCGGTTGCTGTGGAAGAGTTGTGAGATCTTGGATGTGGACAAAACATATCCAAATTGGCAGGAAGACCCTAAAATGTATCTCAGATACGCTATAAGATACACATGTTAATTGAAAAGTAAATAGTCAAATTTAAAAAAAAAAAACATTGATTTTTACTCCTAAACTTAAACCGCAAAAGATTGCTTCAGAGCTTGAGAATTTCTGGTGTGTATGAACTGTGACTCGTTTGCAACTTCTTTATTGTTTTCTTCAAAAAGTTCTATAATTCACGGCAAACACCTTGACTGCTAGTACTACTTGTCTAGTTTCTCAGCTTTAACCACCATCAAAAACTTTCTAAAAACTGTAACTAAGTTGTCGTCGTTGTCGTTATGGTTGTTTCCCATTTCAAATTCTTCTTGGCCATCGCAAACTTGCAAAGGTTTTCCATTGTTATTGATGAAGATGAAAGCAGGTCAAATATTGTGGCTAAAAAACTTTTTGACTGCCACATATTTGATCCGAGTTTTGGCTCTCAGAGCACGGATTGTGCTAAAAACCATCAAGCAACTTATAGTTGCGAAATCACAACGAGGACCTACTCTTTACTCAGTCTTAAAGTAGCCTAACAATCACAAAAATTTATTTTAATATTTAATTTCTTCTTTATCCTTTTAGTTTAAATTTAAATTTATATAAATAAATAAATTAAAAAATATATTTTTTAAGTGTTTATTTAATATTCAAAACACGATACAGTGCTACCCTCTACTGCATTTGTAAGCAACCTTTTTACAGATTATTTGTTTATAGAATTTAAAAGCGAGTTGAAAAGTTCTTGGGCCAATTCTGTCACGCCTTAAAGGTAATTGAAATTACCTCTAGTGCTGGCAATTCACAGCACAGTGGTGAATTTTGCATTTTTTCTCTATCTTGTAGTGAAACTAGCAGTTCCACTTAAATTGTAAGTTGAGTACACAGAAAGCGCATCAGAGCCACATCTCACATTGCCTACTAATTGTACGCGCACACAAATTAATCAACGTCAGATAAAGTTGCAGCAGCAACGATGGAGCCAACTGGGCGTATGCGCAACATCAGTTCCTGACATTTTCTTCTTCAGTGTTGTCTTGGCCATGTTTTCCGCTTGGCTTTTAATCTGCATTTAAAATTAATTAAGTGCCGCTTTGTTGCTCCTCCCGTTGTTGTTCCCCCATTGTTTCAACGTCTGCAAAAGACACAAGAGAATGAGCCACAAAGGCGCAGCGGGAAGCTGAAGGCAACTGGCTGCTCATCTCCATGCCAAAGACAAAGATGAGCTTAAGAGTTTATAGATTTTAAACACAGCAATAGCTACTATTAGATTCACTTAGACGCTGCATAAGTTCGACAATGTTTCTCTTAAATATTCATTTTCCGCATTGTCGCTCCGTCTTTTCCGCACATTTCCACTACGAACTCCAAACTCTTTGCAGTGAGAGAATGCAATTAAAATATTTGCACAAATTTCATTTGGTCCAATGCAAATTACCATAAAAACAAGGGTGCTGTGTTGATGAGCTCTCGACTGGAAAATATCCTGCACCCTCAATTTACTAAAAGATGAGTTTCCAAGTGGCCACATTGCAAATCTTTTTACATATATGTATATGTATGTGTGTAAGTTTGCATGCAAGGAGCATCATCAACTGCTATCCCGCTCTAACATATTTTTCAAAGAGCGACAACAGCATAAACGCAAAGACTTTTAAGAGCAGTGAGAAAAAAAAAGAGCAGCTCTGATCAAGCGAGAGCGTTCACTGCTATGATTGGTCAGATCTGCTAAGCATATGTATATGTATGCCTTGTGTAAGTGTATGTGTGATTGTGTATTTGATAAGAGTTTGCAGATAACAAAGAAAAAGGAAAAAAAGAAAAGTTACTCATTTATTTTATTAATATAAATTTATTTATCGCAGTAGAGGTTCCATTATGTTAATTTTATTCGATGGTCCTTGCGTTTGTTAGCGAAGTCCAACCCTAATTCTCGCCATTTATTATCTAATGCACGAACTTAAAACACACTTGAGCATATGTGTGCAGGGCATCGTTATAACAATTTTAACGAATTAAGTGCAGCAGCAAGCTCCCATCCCTGGAAACTTCGTGGTTCATGTTTAATATATGCTAAGAACTATGCAACATTTTGCTTCAGCAGCAATGAAACCAAAACAAAATGCAAGCTTTTAGGCTTCGCTCGTTTTATACCCTTTGAAATGAAGTTAGGAAAAGATTACGTTTTGATTAATTTAGATATTGTGCCTCAGTTGTTCACAGCTGCTCCATACAATATTTTTAGTGTGGCCTGAAAAATTAAGGAAAATCTAGGCTCAACAAAAGTTTTAAAATAATCAGCTGAGGCTTCTAAGAAGCAGCATACCTAATGCACAATGCGTAAATGCAACAAAATGTTGCTGCTCGGTTAGCAGGCATAAAATGGGCACTGGCCCTGTCTTATTTAGCAAGGGGAGCACAAGGTGGTTGCCAACTTGGTGCAGCTCATTTTGCATGCAGGGAATGAATGTAGCGTATTTTGCGTCGCTGCCAAATGAGAAGATTGCATTGCAGTTGCTGTCGTTGTCTTGAATGTTATTGTTGCATGTGACACGTAGCGTGCTGCCGCTGCATTTACACTGAGCACAACATGTATTCGTACAGTTATTTTGGATAAAATAAGCAAACGGTATAATATAAATAAATAAATATATAAATACATAAATAAATATATATATTAATAAATAAATATAAAAATAAATAAATATATAAAATATTAATCATTTTTCACACTCAATTGTACAGCATTTAAATTTGTTTTATTTTCAAAATATATAATTAAAACAAATACATATTTCTTAATTACGTTGAAAACAAAATTTTTCTTTTATATAGTAAGTCAACTGTATTCTCTATATAAATGTTGTCAAATACTTTAACATTTTATGTGTACGATTGAATGTTGTGCTGAGTGTATATTGCCCTTGTTTACTTTGAATTGTTTTCCCTCTCCTTCTGGCTGCTACTGTCGCCTGCAGAGGCGTGGCAACGCCCCACAAAATGGCTGACGATACCGCAAATGCTGTTCTCTGTTCCACTGACAAGCAAACAGTGGTCGAGCTAGGCTCTGACTTCAAAACGCACTCATGCAAATATAACACGCATCTGCCACATCCGCCACATCCACACGTCGATGCGTTTTAAGCCGCATCAAGTGCAGCGCAAATGCAGCAACAAAGTTGCCAGATAGTCACAATGCGGGACGGGCAAAAGGGCAGAAGGGAGCACACAAATGAACACAATAACGAGTTGTAACAATGGCAATCACAGTTAAATAGTTAAATTCTTAAACCAACTATTAATTCACTCGGATCTATGTCAATTGGAAAGCGTTAATTAAATTGATAAAAAAAAATGAATCATTTTATTTTTATTTGCACTCTAAAAGAAAATTTAATACACAACTGCCCCGGTTAACGGAATACATTAGCAGTTAATACAGCATAAAAATAAAAGAAGTTATTTCAATAATTTATTTTAGCCTTAAATCGATATAAAAAAAAATTGATTGGTTCCAAGCCCAAAATATACACATTTATTTATCCACAAGAAATTTGAAAGTGTTTGGCTTAATAGTTAGAATTAATTTAATTAGAAAAATTATTTTTTTTATGATTAAGGAATATTTGAAGGTCCTACAAAGTGTTTAAAAATTATTGAACTAATAATTTAATTTTTATGCTATACTAATTGTGTACTTATAAAATAAAATGATTATGTTTTATATTGAAGTAAGTATTCGCTATTATTGTAACTCTAAGCTATAAGAAATACTTATATTTCCCCACATATTGTCCAAATTGGGTTATTCAGCATCCCCATGTTACATGACACCCGCTAAACAGGATGCATGCAACATATAGTCCACAATTTCCGCCACGTGCGTTGTGTGTGTGTGTGTGTGTTGCAATATTGGCCAAGCTCTCATTCCCGCAAAGCTTTGTCTTCCAATTTCTGTCAGTATTTTTTGTTTAACGTTGCCAGCGAAACTCTTTTGCATCTGTTTACATTTTGGCTTTTGGCTTGCGTTGTTTTTGGCTCCCATAGGAATCCGTGGACCACAGTGCACTACGTGCCATTGTTTGAAACTTTAATTCACGATATTTTGCTACATATTTAATACTATATATGGACGTTTATATGTATGTATGTACATGTGCACACTTATTTTGCTGGCTCATGCGTTTATGGAAATTTATAAACAACAATTTGCTGCGTGCTTTTCAGCGCTGTGGTGGCTGCCGCATGATAATGTATCTGTGTTTACCATATGTATGTGTGTGTGTGTGTGTGTCTTAATGTTGTTGTGAATGTGCGGCACATCGTATCGTATTCCCTGAGTTGCAGTGCTAATGAAATATTTAATTGTCATTTTTGCCGTTGTCAAAAATTTAAGTAAATTAACTTTGTCAGACGTTTTAATTAAGCGATAAAACGAAAAAGCCTTAAAATATTTCACATGACATTGTCCCGAGGGGGGAGGGGTGTCATTCTGCCACATTGTTTGCCACACATGCTGTGCAAAGTTTAAATTTAACGATCATGATGTTGCCAAAAAGGCATTTTAATAATATTTAGCATAGTAAAGAAAAATATATATGTAATGTAAGATAGTTTTCAACCTGCCCTCGCATGTACATATGAAATTGTAATAAATGTTGCCTACTTTTGTGGGTCAGAGAACAAAGCACATCGCATAAATCAGTTGCCATCTTTGCATCGTTGAAATGGCAATTGAATTACGAGTAGCAACCTGAGAGTGCAGCGAGGAAGCGTAAAAAGGAAAAGGAAACGGAAATGGAAAAGAGCCGCCTTCAAGCGAGCTTCATAAATCCTGGCAGCGAACCAAAGGCGCCCAGCAACAACTGCATCCTTAAACCATGAGACGCACTTAAAAAATGCTCACATCAAGAAATAACCAAAGCAAATGACCAACCCAGAGACTCCTCCTCCTGAACATTGTTGCTGCAGTTTAACCCAATTGCTTCTCGTTGTTGGTTATTCCGAAACTGTTGAACATGCTGAACATGCATACGGACAGTTGCCTTGGGGTCAGTTGCTAATCAATTTGTAAGCCATGAGAAACAAGCTAACGTGATGTTGAATCATTGGATACGTTCACCACCATTTTCGGACCTATTTATGTATATCAAATATCAAAAATATTATGCGAATACCCCCAGACTTATTATTACTACATTAATTTGATTTTTTTCGACTGTTCTTAGTCAAAGTTCAATAAATATGAACAAAAATCTAAAGGGAATTCCATCGGTTATCTTTCACTTATGTGTGCAGCTGAACGCATCCATTATGTGGCAAAGTGTTTAATTGTCAGCTGCAAAGCAATCAAATTGCCTTTAAGCAGCTATGAATCATCATTTAATAGCCAGCAAAGTACAAGTTACAGGCAAATGAACGAACTCGAGGTATTACATTATTATTTAATGCGCAGCTAGTGTAAATTTGATAGGATATTTATTGAGTGGAAACCATTTTCAAATTGAAAGCGACAACTGCAAAACTACCGTTGACGTTCGATAAGTAAATCGATCATCATACAACTGTTAGGGTGACCATATATGTATGTATAAACAAGTATTTTATCTTCAGCTCTTTGAATGAGAATAGGAAAGGAATTTTTAATTTAACGCCACGCTTTTACTTTCAGATTCTAAAACGAAACTAAACTATACTTAGAAAACAATTTTTTATATTTAACGACCTGCTTTGAACCTATGCTTTTAAAATAAGAAATTGCTTGCTAAATTCTTTTGTTCAGGCACCAAAAATTCAATTCAGTAAAATGAAAGACACCAAAACGGAGCCATAGTTAAGCCCTTTAGTGCAACGCTGTTGAAACGAATTTAATTGAATGCCACACATGATGTGTGTAGAAAAAAAAAATATATTAACAAAATTGTGTAACGAAAAACCAACAGCAGAAAGACAGCAAAACAGACCCAGGCAGGCAGCATTCGAGTCAGATTTGCAGTAAAAATTACAAGCGCATCAAAACGAAAAGAAAAGAAAGCAAATAAAAATAGAATTGAAAATATGTTGCCCTTGGGTACATGCTGGGAATCGAGTCGAGTGGTCGTCCAAAATGGGAGCATTCATATAAACTCGAAATGCAAAATGGATTACAGCCAAACGATTTGTCCAATAAAATGTGTCAAATAAAAATTGACAAAAGGGAATTGGCAGATAGTGACAAAGCGCTATTATTCATTTTGTAAGCGTTAGTTTTCTTCAGGGAATCATTAAACTTTAAATACCTAAACATTAATGGCTTAAGTAAAGTAAGCAATAAAATAATGTAAACAATTTTCGCCACTTGGTCAAAATAGCCCAAAGCTATCACGTGGTCTTTCAGTCAAAGCACTAGAGTTTCTATTTACAAGAATTGAAAATAATGAAACTTAACTGTTACTGAGGTTTTTGTATTCCACACGTTGGGTTATTTTAATTGAAATTTATAATTAATTAAGTGCAACATTAATTAGCTGAATGGCCTAGGACTTGAAGCGCGAACGAGTCACCAAACAATGCACGAGATGTGCGGAATAAAATTGCAATTTCGTAACAAGAAATCCGTGGCGCACTCCGTTGCCGCGCACAGTTGCAGTTGCACTGTTTCTGTTTACGCCACGCGGTTGTAATTATTTGGCGGCAAGGCAAAAGGCTCCTGCGCACTGTCTACTGTTTTTAAAAGCTTCATATTTAAATCCCAAACGGGTTTTTGGCAAACGGAAGTTAGCTGTTTCGCGCAAAGCTCACAAAACAGCTTTTATTTAATAAACTGTAACTTGAGACAGTGACAAACCGTGTGGCAACCTTGGATACACACTCAAAAATGTAGGTTTTTTTTTTTTACATTTTGCTTAATTTTAAAGCTAGAATTTGCAAAATTTCACACGAATTTTTGTTATATTTCTGTCGATTTTTTAACAAGTTATTTAGAATTAATATACAAACTTCACCACGCGCAGGGTGACGTGCACCCAACATTCATTAAAACGATCTCGTTTATTTTATCTAATTTATTATTTATTTGTCTTTGTTAATTTATTGCTTAATTAAGCTAAACTGAACTAAAAACAAATTCACATTTAAATTTCGCGCGTTCCGAAAAATTCCAATTTGAGCTCGATAATATATGTGCCTTAATCGTTACCGATTTATCCGATGCTTTACGCATCCCTGGCGACACTCACAAAATATCGATAGAAAATTGGTCCCATGTCACTTCCTAATGATACTAATTACTTTCAAAAAATTAATTACAAATTTGTAAGTTGTAATTTAAAAAACCAAGAAAATTATAAATTTTCTAAAATAATGAAGATCATTTTAAAATGGGTTTGGTGCACGACACCCTTCGCATGGTGAAGTTTAGTAAGAAATTCTAAACAAAAATCTTTAAAATTCGAGAAATATTCAACAAAAATTCGAGTGCAATTTTCAAAATTCTTGCTTCAAAATTAAGCAAGTTTCAAATTCAACTTAACTTTTTGAATAGCCAAGGTTGCCACATGATTTTTTTTACCGTCAGGCAGCTTCCTTAGGCAAAAGCAAAGCGAGCGAGCGAGAACGCGTGTGTGTGTGTATATATATTTATATCAATAAATTCTGATGAAAAACTGAGCCGTGAAAGCAGTATATTTATTATACTATATACATAAAAATATTATTAATTACATAATATAATTATACTTACCCACTAGCACTTTCTTACAGTAGAGAGACACATTAACAACAATAGCGAATGCAATATCGACGCACTCGCAGTTAAATCTACCAACACATACACACAACTGCATGTACACAAGAAATATGAGAGAGAGGGAGAATACAAAGAATGGGGGAAAAACAAAATGAGTAAAATGCCGGAGAAACGGCGCTGCCAGACTAAGAATAGCCGGTTAAAAGCTCCCAATTGTTAAAATGTAAAGCGTATCAGTTTTTCATAAATTTAAATTGGAGTGTATATCTAACTGTGTTTAATTAATTTTTATGCCTCACCCGTTAAAAACAGATTTTCAGTAATTTAATTTTAGTATGCTGCTTTATTTACCAAT
Organism: Drosophila limbata; assembly: GCA_963924055.1. NCBI lineage: Eukaryota > Metazoa > Arthropoda > Insecta > Diptera > Drosophilidae > Drosophila > Drosophila limbata. The sequence continues at coordinate 18,338,455 of OZ001352.1, read as the reverse complement.
CTGGCAGCTTGTCATGAACAATGTGCGTGCGAGCGGGACAACTAGCGTATCAAGCGCAAAGCACTTATCAAAATAATGAGCAGAAAAAGTGTTGGTTTGTTCGTTCCTTCCCACCACATTCGCCATTTGAAACGCGACGACGAGAAGACGACGACGACAGCGCAACTTGTAGCAGTGAAAATATTTATACAAATAATTTGCTGTGTAAAAATCGAATCAAATTATAATTTATTAAAGTGAAAATGTAAGCATAGTGTTTGTCAATGAAATGAAATCCATTTAAAATGTATTTCAAAGCAATAACTCGCCGTGAAAATTTTGTCGTACAGGCAAAAAAGAGCCGATTTTTAGTGGAAGAAGAAGCATCAGCAGCAGTGAAGGCAGTAAAAGCAATCGTCGACAACGACGACGAATACACGGACAAAGCGCAGTGTGAATGAAAAGCGTGTAAAGAGAAAACTTGCAAAAATTACAGCAACAACAATAAGCGAGGCGAAAAGTGTGTTTAGAAATGAAATTAAAAACACACGCATATACACACACACAACCACACATACTTATTCAAATGCAAATACAATCGCAATTTTAAGAATTGGTGCAAAAAGTCGACAGGCGCGCGGTTTAATAATAAACAGTTATATATATGTTGCGCGAAAACATATGAGGTGCCGCAAATACGAAAAATCAATGAAATTGTAATAAAATTCCGTATTTTGCTCTCTCTTCATCCCTGTCTCTACCATTCGCTGTGAGCGCCCTCTCTTGTTGATTTTGTGATAAAATTGCAATCAGCAGCGACCACAACAATAAAAACATTTGCCACCCAAAGCAGCTCAAGTACATAATACAATACATATGCATATATCTACAAAATAGTTTAATACAAGGTGCGTATGCAGCAGGGGCAATAACTATAACTAAATCAGCAACAACATCAACGTTAAGTACAACCTAAATATGTTTTGTGACTGACTGTGGATGTAAATTTGTATAATAATATTAATGTAGATCGTGTGAGAGAATGAAAACCCGCGCACAGAATTTGATGACGTCTTCAACGATACCTTTGCTGCAGTTGTTGTTGTCTTCTCCTGTCTAGTGAACAGCAACAATGGTATCGAATCGTAGTTTGGTATCGTATGAGTGTAGTACATTGTATGTGCATACATACTTACTACTGTTTGGGCGACGCCAGCGTCAACGACCGGTATTTTCTAGCCCCCCGTAGAAGAATCCCAGCATGCTACGATGCTGCTGCTGTTGATTAACAACACCAAAAACAACGAAATCAGACTAGAAGAAACCAGCAATGGCAATTGTAAAGTGTAGCTGCCAACCGAATCGTGATGTAGTCAAATTTGAATAGGTCCCAATGAGTTGACAGTGAAACAATAAAAATAAGTAAATTTTACCTGTGCAATGCGTGAATTAGCCGTGCCTCAAGCAGCACTGTGGGAATACACATTGTTTGCACTGTAAATAAAAAGGATCTTTATTAATTAAATCGATGTCAAGAAACTAAATGTTCAATCTTTTTAACTAATATTCACAAATATTACGATCAACTCTTTTCAACAAGATAAAATATCAAAAAACACATACAAATAAGTTGTTTTACTTAGTAAAAGCCTTTACCATAGCGATATTACTTATGTAAACGACATTCAGATAGCTGAAGTAGCTCTATTTCAGTTTCCCGTCCTAGTAACTGTTGTAAATTTTGCAATGCACCTGTCCTCCCAGTTGGCAGTGTTATCGCCACGCTCGCAGTTTATGTCAGTGTGCTGTCAATAAAAACGTAAAATCTATGATGCTGCTCCACTGTACACACCAGTGTACACGAAATTTGATTTGAATATAAGCATTTGACAGGCAGCGGCAGCAGCAGAAGATTACGCTGCTTGCTGTTCTGTTCCTTGCCTTTTCCAACCTACAATCTGAGCATCACTCACTCACCTGGTGAGCAAATAGGGGAACATACAAACGAACGACGCACTAAAGTCACTGTCGTAAGTCAGCGCACGCCTTGACTGACAATCAAAAATGCATATTTATTGCTTAGGCTCTTATTGTATGTGTCCCAAGGTGACAATATTTAACATTATTCTATAATTTATTAATAGAATTCAAAACATTGCAGTGAATGCATCGTTGACAGTTGTCACGTGGGCCATTTCTTTTAGTTAGCAGTGTAGCACTTGTGCCGTTTTGTCGACAATGCGCGCGCTCCCTCTCTCTCTTTCTCTCTCTCACACGCGCTCAATCACACATACACATACACTTTTTGCAACACACATACAATCGAACACATACTCACTCACTTGGCTCTCTTTGCTTATATATTTTTTTTTTCTGTTTTCAGTGGTTGTGCAAGAAGAAGCAGCAACAATCAGGCAAAATACCTGAAAAAAAGAAAAATAAACGGTACAACGAAGAAGTGGCGACAGCAAGCAGCAGCAAGTCAAGGCAGCGCGCTAAAAGTTTATTGTAAAAATCAAAGTAGAAGGCATAAAGTGATTTTTTTTTGCTTTCGAACGAACGAACGTTAAACAACTCATAAAAACAACAAAATATCAAAATGGTGGAAGCAATAGAGCGGCGGAGAACGGCTGCGTGAGCAGCGCGAGATCTGAGCGCCAATTATAAAATAACAACAACAACACCACCACCAACAGCAACAGAACAGCAATAAGAAGAGGAACGAATAGCAACCAAAAAGCGAAACGAGCGCGCAACAGCCGCTGGTGGCGCAGAGGAGCCGCTGCTCGAAAAGTACATAATAAAACAAAATTTAAATAAAGTGGAAGTGGAAGTTTGAGCACAAAAGTGTAGTGAGCGAGTGCACCATCGACTACTGTAACAGTAACAACTGTAGTTACAGCAACAACACCAAGAAGCAGTAGCAGAATAAGCGCGAAAAGTGTAACAACATCACAACAACAACAACAGAATGTACGGAAAATCGAAGACATCAGCAGTGCCGTCAGACGCGCAGGCAAGAGAAAAATTAGCGCTTTACGTGTACGAGTATCTGCTGCACGTGGGCGCCCAGAAGGCGGCACAGACATTCCTTTCCGAGATCCGATGGGAGAAGAACATAACGTTGGGCGAACCGCCGGGATTCCTGCACACTTGGTGGTGTGTCTTCTGGGATCTGTACTGTGCGGCGCCGGAGCGTCGTGATCAGTGCGACCACAGCTCAGAGGCAAAGGCCTTCCACGACTATGGCTTTGTGAGCTCTGGCTATGGTGTGAATGGTATTGGACCCGGTGGACCTCACAATGCTGGTGGCCCAGCGCCCAGTCCGCTCGGCCAGATGCCGCCAGGTGGTGATGGCGGCCCAATGGGACCCGGAGGACCAATGGGTCCAAACTTTTTCCCGAATTCGACAATGCGGCCGTCGCCGCCAACGCACGCCTCCAGTCCACAGCCGCCGCCGTCACAGATGATGCCTGGTCAACCGCCTTTCATGGGTGGCCCCCGATATCCGGGCGGACCACGACCCGGCGTGCGCATGCAAGGCATGGGCAATGAGTTCAATGGCCCTCCCGGACAGCCTATGATGCCCAACAGCATGGACCCAACACGACCGGGTCCAGGTGGCGGCATGGGTCCTATGAATCCGCGAATGAATCCGCCGCGTGGTCCCGGTATGGGCCCAATGGGTTATGGCGGACCAGGTGGCATGCGTGGACCGGCGCCCGGTGGACCTGGCGGCATGCCACCGATGGGCATGGGTGGAGGAGGCGGGCGGCCGCCACAATGGCAACCAAATGCGTCGGCGCCTATGAATGCGTACTCGTCTTCATCGCCTGGTAACTATGGACCTGGACCTGGCTCGAATGGGCCACCTGGCCCCGGCACGCCCATCATGCCCTCGCCGCAGGATAATACACAAGGTGGCCCCGTTGGCGGTCCTGGCGATAGCATGTACTCACTAATGAAACCCGAATTCCCCATGGGCGGTGGTCCTGATGGTGGCGGTGGAGGAGGTGGACCTGGCGGCATGGGGCCAATGGGCGGCGGTCCAAACTCCATGGGCCCGGTACTTAATGGCGGCGGTGGAGGACCCGACGGTACAGGACTCGACGGCATGAAAAACTCACCAGCTAATGGAGGACCAGGAACGCCGCGTGAAGACTCTGGCAGCGGCATGGGCGACTACAATCTAGGTGGATTTGGCGGTCCGGGTGAAAATGATCAAACTGAATCGGCGGCTATACTCAAAATCAAGGAGAGCATGCACGAAGAAGCCAAGCGGTTTGAGAAAGACACAGATCATCCGGACTACTTTATGCCATAACAACATCATCATCAGCAACAGCAGCATCAGCAACATCTCAATACGGTGGCAGCTGCCGTGGCAGCTGTAGTTGCCGCTGCCGCATCCAATAGCTCTGGGACGAGCAGCTCAACAGCTGCATCCATAGCAGCTGCAGCGCTTGGTGCAGCGGCCTCCAATTTGCTGAGTGGCGGCGGCAGCAGCTGCACCAACAACAACAACAGCAGTAACAACAACAACCATAACAGTAACAACCAATCTGGCAATCCGACTGTGCCCACTGGAGCGCATTTTGCAAAGGAACTCAATTTCTAAATACACGGTAGTGAAAATCCTTGGTACATAAGCATAAAGTAAAGTAAAGTAATTATTATATGTAATAGTCTAAAAAGAAAAGAAAACAAACAAAAGCTATTGGCAAATATGTAAAATTGTAAGCCGAACAGCAGCAAATAATAAGCGAAGAAAAACAAAACTAAAGTTCAATATCCAAATTCAAATTTCAAATGCAACATAACCGTTTGGCAACGGTAACAATTGCGAGCAGGTGGCAGCGCCAGCGTTTTGTGGGTATCATGGCATGGCAATAAACAAAATTGTTAACCACAAATGCAAAAAGCAAATATACTTAAAAATGTAATGTTAAATGCAACAACAATAAGTTTAGCAAGTCTTTTGATTAGTTTAGTTGCAACAAGTCAACACTGTAGCCTCCATTTACACACCACGTACACACACACACACACAGTCTGTCTATTAATTTTAGCAATTTAACAATTTTACTTGCGCTTTGCATTAATGGAATATTTAATAGCTACACCATCTATGTACATTTTCTGTTTGTGTGATTTTTGCATATACTTATATAGATATATAAAACTTAAGTATATAAATATAAATAATATAATATTGTATTGTAGAAATCGTGAGAAAGGCAAACAAGAATTTTTTGTTAAGCAAGTCTTAAAGGCGCCAACATTGAGAAGGATGCAAAAACAAAAGAATAGTAGAGAAGAGAAGAAGAAGCAAGATGAAAAATATTTATAATATGGTAGGGATTAGAAGGTGAGAAGAATAGTTAGCATTATTAAACATGTATATGTAGTGGGTAACACACGCACTGACACATGCATTTACAAATATGTCCATGTGTCTGTGTTTTGTGCTTTATTTTGTGTTTTTTTGATTTAAAAACAAAAAACAAACTTCTTTGGCACTTTGTCGTCTTCGTGTTCGCCTTTGTCTTTGTTGTTTGTAGTTTATGTTTCTTGAATAATGTAAATTGTACATCTATTTGTATATTTTATAACAACAAATTGTTAATTAAGTTCCTTCAAATCGAGCAATATTTATGATTTATCCATAAAACAATCAATTTTCGTGCACTTGTTTCGATTTCTGAAAATTCCTTCGAAGTCGACATTGTGCATTAGGACAGCGAAAAAAAAGGTTTATAAACATATATATATATATATGTATAAATCAATACTTCTATATACAGATTGTGGCGCGTTGTATGCACATATTTATTGCAAAATAGCTACGCATATAACTTCTAAGAAATAGCTGTTTAATATGCATATACAATATATATATATACATATAAGTATATATAAAAAAATACATTAATTATCTATTACTTAAAGGCAGCAGGCAACAAAACAAATGTAGCAACCTAATCTAAAAGAAATTAAATAGTTTTCTTTGCAAATATCACAATGAGAAAAGGAATAAAACTAAAACTAAGCTGTACAAAAGTTAGTTATGCATAAAGTATGCGCTATATATTTACATATATAAATAATATTATACATAATAATAATAATAGTAAATGTCTGTGCTTGCATCTTTTTCTCGACACAGCACATTCACATTTAATAAGAAATAAAAAACCAAGAATCCGTAGAATTTAGATTTCAATGCTAACTTATAAGCGTAAAATCCCTTAAAACAAAAACTAAACTAAAATCAAAATAAAACTCCTTACATAATATAAAAAAAAAAAACACAACATAATTGATAACATAATTTAACAAAAACAAATTATAAAACAAATTCTATTTTAAATATTGTATGTATATGTTTAATGTGTCGGAAATTGAAAATATGTAAGCGACAAATTGATGACATGATTTATTATTATAGAATTGATGCGAAAACTTAAATAGTATTTAAGTTAAATTTATTATTACATATATCTGCAACGCTTTAAGTTTGAGCGTTTCAATTGCTGGATCTATATAAATATTATGTAATGTAATGCGAAGTTTAGTAAACCAACAAAAAACAGCAACAAAATGAAAGATTTCAATACACCAGCAAGAGTTAAAATTAACAAAAAAAAAAAAACGAGAAAAACAAAAAAGATAACAAAAAAAAAATTGAAAAATCCCCAATTGAATATATAATAAAAACAAAACAAACAAAATTATGTTTAAATAAGTATTTTAGTGTTAATTATACAATTTACAAGTACACAAAACAAAAACAACAATATAATATAAAATGAAATAAAGTTTTAAAACAATATTTGTAAAAAGTAAACAAAAGACTATTGTTTTGTAATGAAATAATAGATGGTTTATTTCATATTAGATATTTTTTACTTTTGCCAATGTTTTAAAATAATTTAAAAAAGGTTTCGGACTAAGCTGGGAATTTCAAATAATTTTGTAGTATTCCCTTTGTTCAAAATTTGGTTTATATTAAATATTAAATAGCAACTTTTGTAATGCATTGGTCATCACATTAGTATCAAACAAGAACAATGTCAATGAAAATTCCATTGCTAGGGAAATGCCATTTAATTAGCATTATTTTTTGTGATTTTTTTTTTAATGATTACAAAAATGTAACGATTGTTCTTATAGGCAGAGCTTTGATATATAGCCTTGATTTCATCATAATCCGATTATAAATCTGTAAATGATTGGTACATTCAAGCAATTATTGCAACAGCTAATATTTCAACAAAAAAAACCAATGGATAATAAGTCTGTTGATAACTCTACAGGAGGCAATGATCTCTGATTGTTGCTTTTATAATTGCACATAATTTGTATTGAAATACGCGTGCTTTTATCCCAGACCCCATCCGACAGAGAGACAGACAACGTTGGCGTGGCACACGCACAGTTATGAAATCGAGGGGAAACTACTTAATTGAGCGACAGTGGAGGAGTGCGTTACCTGGGCAACCCGGCATTCATTCAGCTGGCCCACACAAAAATGCATAGGGCAGTTAATTACTTTGTCTGACCATTGGTTAAGTTCGGCTAGTGCTGATAGCGTCGTTGTCGCTTATAGTAAAATCAATAAATATTTTAGCTGGAGTATTATAAACTGAATGCAGTCTCCCGTTGATTAAGTCAAGTCAATGCAACAAAGTGGCGTCCTGTTTCTACAGTTGCCTGGGCTGTGCACGCAACATAGGTGCTAGTGAAGACATCAACGCCATTGAGCCAACAACGTCCACGTCGTTGCCAACCTATAGACAAATTGCGGGCGCTGGCAATGGTGCTGGCTCGGCTCCAGCACGACGTGTTCCGGTCTTATTCTCAACCAATCGTGGACTGTATTTGCGTGTGGCACAGCCGCAAGTGACGCTCCAGCCAGTGTCCAATGGTGGTCAGCACTACGACATTAGCTTTTGTGATTTAGAACGCTGGGTAAGCTCTGAATTTGCAGCTATTCAACTCGAAATATAAATGAATCTTTGCATAGAGCACGAATCGCGCCAATGTTGTTTCTCTAGAGGACACATTCAGCATGTTGCAGCCGGAAGCGCATCCTCACAGCAGTCACCAGCAACAGCACCGATTGTGGAACAACTTTGGGGCATACAACATGCAGCGCTAAAGTGCTGCCTTTAATTGTTCCTGAATCCGCTTGTACATACTGTTTGCTTACTTAAGTAACATTTTTGTGTTGATAAATATAAATAATATGCTAGACAACTTAATCGTACTCCAATCATGCAGTGTTGCTGGTCAGCGATGCCATCAGAAATTCCATTTTGTTGAGAAAACTTTTGCCCTCGATTTTGTCGAATCGCACCTGCAAATTGAGGCAACAATAGAGCAGTTAACAATTGAAGAATCTCAGATTAGTTCTAAACATTACCTCCTTGAAATTGCCACCCAAATTCTCCCAGAATTTTTCCGGTACCAATGGACTGGGAAAGAAATCCTGACGCGGACTGCGAGCTATATAAACCTTAACATCGATTTGTGGATCGCAGCGTATCTGTACGGCAATCATGCGATCGCTGTTGGGCGAGGCCAGCAGACAGGAGCTGGCATTGCCGAGCGGTTCCACCTTGCCAATGCCCAGATGATTGCTATTCGAGAGCACCGTCCAGGCCATGCAACGCGCCAGGCTCACCAGGCAGCTGATCTGATGCGAATTAATCTGGCAGAGAATCAGATCACGCAGCTCTTGCGGCTCATATGAAAGCCGCATGACGCGTCCATCGCGGCAGATGCACTTCAGCGAGCGCTCCTTGACGTGTATGACAAGCGAGGTGCGTCCAATGGCATCATAGCCATGCGTCACAATATTTATCTTCACACAGGACATGGTGGGGCTGTTCATTGCATTCCAGTGTGACACGATTTGCGGATCCTTAACATCGCGTGCCAGCGTGTCCAGAACGTATTGTGTGCGCTTGCGCATAAAGATGTGCTGAGCTTGAGCAATGATTTGTTCGAGTATTGTCTGCGACTTGGTCATGTCCAGAAGCGCCTCGCGATCTGCGGCTGTGGGGCCAGCCACCATGCGCTTCTTGCTGGGCCCCAGCGGAGCACTGGCGGGATGGGGAAACGGATGATGTGAGTTCTTGTAGTGCACCTCGCGTAGCAGCTGATGCAGCGAGTGCTCTAGCACATGATCATGGTCATTGATAGGCGCCGGTTGGCTGGAATCAAAGCTCGTTGAGTGGCACAATGATATAATTAGCTGGATGTTTGGCAGCAGCGTGGCACGTATTTGATTGCCAATGACCACATGGGGAATGGGCGCTTGCAGCTGAATGGCCTCACGTGCCAGCTGGGCAAACAGCTCCTTGCAGAAGAGCACGTTCTGTGCGAATTCGAGCGTTTTCTGCCAAACTCCAACCTGGGCAGTAATGTTGGGTCCATGTCCCATTAGATTAACCTATAATTATTCGTATTTAATAGAGAATAAAGGTGATAATAGGTGAAATTACCTGTGCCGTGCATAAGTCCTCTTGATCTTTTTGTGTAATGACCTTAATGTATGCCACGCCCTGCAACTCAGAGGGCACAATGACACGCAGGGCGGAGCTGGCCTTAAGCTGCATGCCATTGTTGCTGCTGCTGCCACTGGAATTGGCGGAGGCGCCTGTACTATTGCCGACATTCTCCTCGTCTAGCGCATCCTCCGCCTTGGTCACCTCAAAAGTGCCGCTCATACCGAATTTGGAGCCCGCTGTCCGGTAGCTAAGATCGCCAATTATGGCCCCGTTGGAGACTTTCTTGAGACGCCAGTTCTGACGTAGGCGCAGCAGCTCAATATGAAAGTCGGACACGTTGCGGCTGCGTTGCTCGCTGTGAGCATTTCGTATCCGCTCAGCGCCACCAAGCAGAACCTGGGCAGCCTGCGAGATGGCCTTCTTACGACTGTACACCTGCACAATAGGTTTAGTGTCATCGCCCTCCTCAAGCAACGGGTCCAGCACCAAATAGCGCTTGTCTTTTGCAATGGATATAACATCAGAGAGTACACAGATTTCAGTGTATGCATCCTTCAGCTTATTGCGAACTGCATCCCATGGCCAAAGGCTCTCCTGGAATGGGTTGGCATCCTTGCTTTCTTCCTCGGCTGCAGCTGCTGTCTTCTCCTCCTTTTTGAGATCATCAAGCGACGTCTTGCTGAAATCTATGCGTGCCGCGCACTTTGCGAGACTCTCTGAGAGCGTCGGGGGCCTGTGGAACAACTTGTTGAGAAAACTTCATATTTTGTTGCTGGGCTACTGCAGCTTTTGCCGCACTCACGGTTGATAAAGCTCGGTGCCATCATATGCAATTTCACGTATCTGGTTCTCGCACGTCGTCTCCACCGATATATTTACCGAGTTGGACATCTTTCTCCGCGAATCTTCAAAGCCGGGCAGATAGATGATAGAGTTGTCGTTTCGTTCTGAAAAAGTTCAAATGAACGGGTCATTAGATGAACGAATGAACTTATTCAGTCAATCATGAACTAAATCGTTCATTTCGCAGTTGGTCAGTAATTTCATCAAAATTTTTTTAAATTTCTTAGAGAAATACAATAAATTAATTTCAATGTAACAATAGTGGGATTCCGGTAAACGTTTTTGATTTGCTTTTGATTATTTTTAACCAAATCAAAATCATTTGACGGAACGACCCTTTTTGCACACTGATTATTTTTTGATTTCGTGAACAGCTGACAGCCTGGGCGAACAGCTGATTGGCAACTAAAAAGTATACAAAATGCGTTTTTTTCAAGAGGGGCTGGTAAGCATCCTAAAAAGCATTAAATAAATATTAAACAAACATTTTATATTTCTTTATTTACAAATACTTCAAATGCATTAGACTTACGTTCTCCATATTGATATGACAGCAGAATGTAAACAAACACCATATGCCACACAGCTGACACAGTTTTGAGTTGAAAGCAAATCAAAATGCAAAAATAATCAGTCCAGAGCTGATTTCACGAAATCAATTAGTAAGACCACATTTCCCTGATTTGCTCTGGGCACACTGAAAATTTTGTATGGAGCAGCTGTGAACAGCTGACTGAAAAATCAAAATCAAATCAAAAGCAAATCAAAAACGTTTACCGGAATCCCACTAATGTTTCAACTTCATATATTTTTAAGTTTTTAACTGTGGAAATAATAACAGCATTTAAACTTAAACTTTTAACTCTGGAAATAATATAAAATTATGAAAAATTATGGAAATTTACAGTTTTTGTACTTCTTACTGATTTATGTATTGGCGTAATATTATTCATTCTCATTATTCCTCCCATTCCACCACCTCCTCATTTCGTTCTGTCCGACGATTGCTTTTCGTCTGCTGCTCGTTTTTTTTCTTTTATTTTGTTTAGAATTTCGGGATGAAAATTCTGGAAAAAAAATTTAAAAATAACAATATATGGACGCGGCCTGCAAGCCTCCCCCCATTCTTACCCTGACATGCCTGTGCAAATTCCCTGTGTTTCTAATGCTCCCTCGAAGCTACGCATCGGGGAGCAAAACAAGCATTTCACAATCACCCTGTCGCTGCCATCCAACCGTGCTGTTACTTCAAAAGTTCCACAATCTAGTGCCCTATCCTCACTGAAACTACATTTCAGCATTTTAGCATTTTCTGAGCAAATGCTACATTTTTTCTATACATTTTATATGGGATCTAGTGGTGGGAGAATAGTACATTTCTGAGAAATGTAACTACATTTTTAGAAAACAATGCGATATTCATTGGAATTCAATCGATATTTGAAATTTTTTTAAATTCCCGAAAGTACTATCACTAGATTTCTCAACTTCTGGCGCCAAATTTCAAATGATAAAACCCTGTCTGTACTTTGTTTTTAATTTAATGAAGAGTGTCGTAATGGTAAAATGCTGCAGTTAACAACATGAGAATTCAAAAATTAACCCTTTTGGCACCGATATTTTTATAAAATGTAAATTAGTGTGGAAAGGACATAGGATTGCATCATGAAAATTAAATTTCAAATTCAAATCGGGTGCGGCGAAATGGAATGAATACAATGAATGAAATGAGCGGCCGCTATTCTCCTTCTCTCTTCAATGCAAAAAGCGCACACGGCGGCGCGGAGAAAAAAGCGTTTCGTTTTGCGTTAAGAGAGAGCGAGAGAGCGCGCTTTGCAGCACACTGGTGTGACTGATTCGGCTATCTATACTCTCGGAGGCCATTATCATACGTGAGAAGCGCCGCTAATCCACTGCAGCAGCGCTCTCGCTCCCGCTCTCACACAACGAAGAACCGAAGAAAACAAGAAAACAAAACTGCAGCGCGCTCGCTTCACCCAAAACAATATGCTTTCTGCTCTACTCTAACTTGCAACTTTCTACTGATAGCTATTTTTGGGGTACAAAAAGTTGAGCTCTTTTGAAAGAGCGCGCGCTAAAAGTGGCGAATGCTTAATTTTGAATCTAGAATTTTGAAATTTTTACCACAATTTTTTTTTGAATTTTTTTCGAATTTTTAAGATTTTTTTCAGAACTATTAAAATATTTAAAATTGATTTTTGAAAGTATTAGAGAAAAATGACATGACCAAAATTTCTATCGATGTTTTTTGAGAGAGCGAGAAACAAAGAAACAAAAGAGCGAGAGAGCGGACTAGCATACATTTAACATAACATACGGAGGTGATGTTAAATTTAATACCAAATGTTAAATGTTGGCAGTGTTGCCAGAAGAAGGTGGCTATACAAATCCAAATGGCAGCACACACACACATTTTTTTTTTTTATTATTTATTATGCGCTGCTTGTAGAGGTGGAGAAACATCGATGTCATCGATGCTTGCAACTCTAGTTGTTTTTGGCATCCAAATAACACACACATTGCTGTAGTGTTGGGATTATACCGAGGAAGTAGCGATAAGGCAGTTGGAATGGGTAAAATCGATAAGATTTTGAGCTGTTGATATTTTTGGCGTCGGTCATTCAAGATCAGCAAGTATTGACGCGTGTTCTTTAAATGTAAGTAAAATTTTTTAATTTGATAGCCAAGGTCTAATCCATTACATTTTTTTAAATTTAGTTAGGTCCTTATAAGTGCTGGCGGGGAATTTTAAGCTTGATTCTTGAATAATTTCTAATGTTTTCATAATTTTAGGTGTAAATTAAGACTCAAAACGACGATATTATCGATAAAAACGATAGTCCAAGTCAAAATATAGCTAGTATCGATAAGGGTGAATATCGATATAATCCTAACACTACCTTGTTGTCATGTAAACAGTGTACAGCGGTAAATCGATAACAGTTTTCTGCTATGCTTTAACAGCAGTGCAACTTTTAGCTGTTTAATGATTAATTAAAAAGTAAACCTTTTGAGATGAAATGAAATCAAATTGTTGTTAATTAAGATTTAGAAAAAACAATGCTGTGGAATCCGTTGTATTTTTAAACACAATTGGTGAATGAGTCTCAAGCTTAAAAATAACAGCTGTTATCTGGATCCAATATACTGTCTAGCAGACACTGGTCTAACAGCTCACAGCTGTTTTTTGTATTATCTACTACTAATTATTAGCAAAAGAATACAGTCACTTTATACAATAGAACTTAAATTTTTGCTTAAATAGTTCAGCATCTTCAGAAATCCTGAGCATCTATTGAACACTTTGTGGTGGTCGTCCGATAAATAGCGTAGGCGCCAACTTATGGAATGTAACAGTGGGAGACTTTTAAATTTTCTGTTAAGTGTGGTAGCTGATATTCGATAGGCTATCGATAAGTATGTTGTCATGGCAACTCTAATATTCATTCGATATAATCGATTTTCAAGCTATATGTGTATGTATGCGTGTGTGTGACTTCGTCATATGACATTTTTCACGTCGTTTGTGTTAAGTCCGTCGTCGTCGTAGTCGTCACTTGCTTTTTTCAACTTGCATTGATACCACGGCCGAAGCGAGCAAAAACATTTAAATTAAATATATTTTAAAATGGCTAGCCAGACGCAGGGAATCCAGCAATTGCTTGCTGCTGAAAAGAAAGCAGCTGAGAAGGTTGCCGAGGCCAGAAAACGTAAGCAAAATCAACAAATTCCATTTCCCAGTCCAATTGGAATTTCAGATACATTAACTTACGTTTTTTTCACTATCGACGTTACGCGCGTCGAGCAGTCACATGATGCTCTGTGTGTGTGTGTGCTCAAGTAAATATTGATATGATGTAAAATCTTTTGTGTCAATTGCAGGCAAGGCAAGGAGATTGAAGCAAGCCAAGGATGAGGCCACCGAGGAGATTGAGAAATTCCGTCAGGAGCGTGAACGCTCCTTCAAAGAGTTCGAGGCCAAGGTTGGTTGCCTTTGGAGTTAATATTTTTATTCAAGTGACTTACGATGTACTTTTCTTCCCTTCCCCTTATCCTTCTCCTACTCCAGCACATGGGCAGCCGCGAAGGAGTCGCTGCGAAAATCGATGCTGATACTCGCGTGAAGCTCTCCGACATGGACGCTGCGATCCGGACACGCAAAGAACCCGTCATCCAGGAGATCTTGCAATTCGTGTACAACATCTCGCCCGAGATCCACAAGAACTACAACAGGAAGTAAAGTGTTCTCGTTGTTGTTGTTGGGGGCGTCGCCACATCCAATAAATACATATATGCTCGTTTCTATAGTAAATTCGATGTCCAAGTTCAACTTAATGCATAATTTAGCCCCTTAATAATAGTGCATACTATATTAAACACAGCTGTATTATTATTCCATATATTAAAAATTTGTTGTTTCACCAAAAAGAGAAAATCCTCGAATTTTGTGCAAACACTAATTTTTTTTTTTCTTTGCTATGTGTGTATTATTTTGTTTATGGTTTATTCCGTTTAAATACAAGTTGTTATTTTTCTTGAAAATGTGTTTTTACTTTAAAGAACTTTACCAAGTGACATTTATGTATGTATGTAAATTCTACGGCTTACATCGGCGAATATATGTATGAGGGTATGTACATAAATACACATGTACGACGAATTCATCAAATAAAGCAGAGCTGCCAGATCTGGATTGCTTTTAAAAATTGGTAAGGCTGCAAACTACCAACAGCTGATTTTCTTTGCATTATTAACAAATGTAAAAATCCTTATATTATTATTTAGTCAGTTATGATTGCTTTGCAACTTGACAAAAGATTGCGCCCTAATTGGTGTCGTTAGATGTGATGTTTTTAGCTAAAAAATAAATCAAATTAAAATAAGCTAAAATTGCGCCATGAAAATAAAAACTCGAATTAAATCTGCCGCAGGTGCTGCCAGATTATTTGGTTATACCTATGGTGTTTGTGCACTCTGGCTACACTGCAACTGTTAGTGTTTATTTTCGTTTCGCTCGAAGTGGTCTGTCTGTCGCATTTGCCGCGGACTTTGGTGCCGTTATTTTGACTGTAGAGCAATCATTGCAATGCAATCAATTGTGTAATATATAAAATAAAAAGTGCAATGTGTAATAACCAGTGATTATATGCAGCTGTTTATAATGCTTACCGCTTCAAATTCAAGTTGACCTCCCGCAGATTTATTTTGGCCAACGCGACCCGAAAAATTCTGCGAGACACGCACACACACACATGTACACGCACACATATGCAAATGTCAGGAAAGAAAGTAAACAAGTTGGACGAGAAATTAGCACAAGTATAAAGCAATATGCTAAATTTAGATAATACCGATGCCGAAACCGATGGCGATGCCGATGAGCTGGAAACAGCTAGACCTTCGCCGCTGCAGCCTCCCACGCAGCCGGCAAACGAAGTCTCGCAGCTGCTGGCGAGGGAAGTGCAACCTCCCTACACGGCCCCATTGGCGCCCTTTGACATGGAGCTGGTGAAGCGAGTTGGCCTAAAAGGCAAACTTGTGGCCAGCGATAGCATATGGAGAAACAATCCGGATGTGGATGCGACAACGCGTTTCATGAATCTCGAGCGAGGCGACGATGCCGATACAAAACCCAGAATGTCATCGAGTGAATCACTGAGTTTGCACGAGAAGCGCGCCAAATTTGCGGAGAGGTGAGAGACGTGATAAACTATAAAAAACCCCCATTGAGAGGAAATGAACATTAGCTTAATTATTTTCGATTTATCTTTTGTTGTGCTGTCAGTGTGTGTATTACAGGGTGATTTTTTTAGTAGTTTAAGCAAACTGTTAACATGTTAAAAATATGTTCATATATAAACACCAATTTGAATCGGTTCAAAACGGTTAATGGTAATGGTTTCGGATTAAATTATTAACTATAACTAATTTTTGATAGTCATTTCTAAAAGTGCGAATGTATGTTTGTTTATGTTGAAAAAAGTGATAAAAAGTGGTACAATTTAATAACTGTTTGGTGTTCACATGCTAACAAATATATGTACACTTACACCCTGTATGTTTTTTTTTTGTTAATATATCTGGTGTGTCAATGCGCACTGCTCTTTGGAGCTTTATGATAATCATACATAATTTATATACTTGCAAACAGAGCAACTACAGTAATAATCAAGCACGACAGTTTTCCAATACTCGTAATTACTTATTGGAAAAACAAAATCGGACAAATGACCCAATTGGACACCTTACACACCGCATACAATAACCGAAGCAGACAGACAGTGAGATTCCTAAGCACTTGCACAGTGATCTGTTAAGCTCAACAAGTGTGCTCTCGCTCTCCCATCCTCTCAATTAAAATCTCTCTCATTGCTGCCATGCGACGCAGACGCCAATAACAGCTGATTTGCCTCCGTGAGCTGCTGTTGGCTGGGTGCAAGTGAGCATGTGTGCGATTGGTACGGGGATTTTTGACAAGACAACCCGGTAAATGCTCTCCCGCTCAGCTGTTTGCCGCTTGCTTTGTTGTTTCTTTTTCAGTTTGTTGTCGTTGCTGCTGCGCGTTAGACGTTGTCATCGCGTTGGGCATTCATTCAATTCGCTTTGCACCTCTCGCAAGTGTTTAATTTATTAATAATTCGCGTTTATAGCGTACTAAAGTCATTGCAATTTTTATTGTAATCTACAAGTTTACTAGGTTAATGTCAATTCCCAACTGGGTAGGTTAACAAAAGGGAAAAGGAAACGGAAATGCCCATCGAGTAACTGGAATAAAAGTTCATTCCCTTTATCTTACTTTGGTTATCAGTTTTTGTGATTGTTCGTGTATTAATCATCATTTCGGGGACAAGAGACAAAGATCTCTCTCTGTTTCTTTTGCATCTTTCTTTTTCGCTGAATTTCGGAGTATTGCGTGGGTTTTGTTTCTGTTGTGTGTCACCAATCCCCAAAGTTTCGTCAAGAACTTATATTTGCAATATCATAAGCAATAAAAACAACAAATTATATAAGCAACATCTCAAATGCCTTGCAAATTTTCACCTTTTTCTCTCGTGAAATCTTTAATAAATTCATTTGCTTTTGGCCTTGATTAAATAAAAAGCTGCCAAAATTAAAACGTGGGCTTTTTTGGTAGCCATACAATGAAAAATTTACTCTCAAACATGTCTGAACAAACTGTTTGTAAATGTGAATAATTTTTAAAAGCTTCAAGTTAATTACTTTGTGGTGGAAGGCCAGTTGAGTTGCTTGGTGAGGCTTTGAGGCCTATAAATTATAAAAAATATAGAAGTATACAAATATATGCCACGAATGATAAGCAGAAAGAGAACCCAAAAACATAATGAACCGAGGCATAAATTCGTTAATAAAATAGAAAGAATAGCTTCACAATGTAAAAAATCCCGGATGCATGTAGATTTCTTTAATTACATTAAAGTTATGAGCTGAAAATGCGGGTGTTTTTTTAAAATTAAATTACTACAATTAGATTCATGCTTAGATTCAAGTAGGCATTTCCTCATTGGTTTAACCATAAGAACGGGATATAAAATCTGTTAAATTTAAATCGGTCGATTAGAATTATAGCTTGATCCCAAAAAAACTGATAACATTGAAATATAAGTTCACTTTGATTGAATATACATACATACATATTATGTACATCAATAAGTGATTACGCTTTTGATTTCTTGACTTTTTCATCTAAGAATAATGCTATAAAATGTAAGCAAATTAAATCGGAATTATGTATTTTCGTTTGATTCAATACGATGCTGAATAGAAGCCCCTAGAACCGATTTGGTTGGCTACGATTCTATGTTACAACAAATAAAAAATCTTATATGATTAATCATTAATGTGAACCAAAATCAGAGCGTTTCGAATCTACACCCAAAATGTGTCTGTTTTACTCTCTGATTTCCTAAAACATTTGAATTTTCTTTGATATTATTGGGCAAACATTATTCTAATTGGGTTTATTTTATAGTTTAGTCAAAAATATTGATATTATTAAATAAACATTCATTTAAGGGTTTTTTTTTTATTGTTCAGTAAATTATAAACTCGGAAATATTTTTGAATCTGGCATTAATTTTTTTTCATTTCACTTTCACTTTCAGTTGCAAAAACTTTCAGATAAATCATGATAAGAACTTATTTATTTCTCAACTACACAACTTACTCATTGAATTGTTTATTGCTCAAAGTAATGCATAATTTGATGCTTGAATGATTCATCAAACACATTCACTAGCTATTGAAACTGAATCATGTGTGTTTGTTTTTCTAAAGAATCGTGGTTCACAGACAAATATTAAGTATATTATATTCAAAATACAGATTTCGTATATACAATATACTAATATATAAAATGTGCAAACATTTAACCCATTAGCAAGTGTATTACGGATCGCTGTTAGTTTCATTCCATTCAATTCAACATAGTGCGAACTTGAGTATCTTATCCTCTGGTTTTTTTTCAGTTGCATTTTCACATAAACAAAAATATACAATAATGAAGAAAGATAATTAGAGTACTAGCCGCCTGTCTGATTTGAATAATTTGATATTTTATATACGTATTCAACTTTCTTATTAATTTTCCAGAATTCTATGAAGAATTTAATCCACTGGGAACACAAAAAAAAAATTAAAAACATTGAATAGTTTTAAATCAGTGTATAAAACCGAAACGAATGTCGGTTTCAGATTCGGTTAAGTTACGGTTTCGGAATGTTTCGGTTTTTAAATACCAGTATGATTTCGGTTCATAAAAATTATTCAAATTATCAAAGATATGTAAATTCGAAATCAAATCTTCAAACATTTCATAAATTCAGATTATTTTATTGAGATAAATATATAAATTAAATAAGGGCAAAAAAAAAATTAGATTTAGTTTTAAAAAACAATGCTTGACCGAATCGAAATGAACCGTGAACCATTAACTTAACGGTTATTTCGGTTTAAAGAATTTATATTTTTTTGTTTAGTTAAAGCAAAAAAGTTTTGTTTCGGTTAAGATTTCAGCTACTGTTACCAATTTAAATCGGTTAATACCGGTTAACGGTTACAGTTATGGTTGCGCTTTTAATCCCTGGTAAAAGTCAAATAAAGTACATTAAATACTTTCTAAATAAGTTAGTAGAGGGTTTTTAGTAATATGTAGCTTAAATTCAATCACCATATGGAAGCTAAACATTTTCTGGAGTTTATTATTCGTTCCCATTAAATGTTAAGAGCTCTCATTTATAATTGACCCAAATAGCTGGGAAGTGTAAGGTCATTATTATGAGCTACAGGAGTGTCAGGCCATTGGCCACAGTGTATCCCCGTGGTATTAAAAGTTGCTTTCAGGACCCCAGGGAGCCATTACTTGGGTTGGGTTGGGTTGGGTTCCCTCTGCTTAATGAAATCAGGCACGAGCTCGTTTCCGACTGTAACGCTTCAGCAACTTGTTGAATAATCTATAAATAATATTTCTAAATGTTGTTTTTCATTCTTTATTTCAGTAGCTCAAGCACCTTACCACTGCCAGAGATTGGCGGTCAGTTGGCCAACGGCAAGTCCAATCATTCAACACCTTTACTGCCAATGTCAATGACTGAACCCGGCTACGATGAGCGGGAATGCAGCTGTCCACGTGAATTCTATCAACGAGCTGAGCTCAATACCTCCCTCTTCTTTGAGGATTGCACACGTTCTATTGACTTTGTCCTTGCCTACAAGATCAATGTACACGAACCCACGGAGGAGGAAAATGCGGAAAAACGTCGTGTATTCCAAGAGAATCTAATACACCAAGGACTCGAGTTGGAGTTCACTCAAAAGGAACAAATCTACTTTGTCAAGGTGAGCTATAACTGTATATCAGCAGATTACAAATTA
This sequence comes from Drosophila limbata, assembly GCA_963924055.1. NCBI lineage: Eukaryota > Metazoa > Arthropoda > Insecta > Diptera > Drosophilidae > Drosophila > Drosophila limbata. Next base: position 18,318,206 of record OZ001352.1, on the reverse strand, counting down.
ATATATTCCTTATGGATTTCAGATACACGCTCCTCTGGAGGTTCTGCGTCGCTATGCGGAGATACTTAAGTTGCGTATGCCCATGAAGGAAGTGAGTTTCCATTTGTTTCTATTGGTTTTAACTTGGATTGAACTTGGCAACAATTTGTTTGATCAATTATCGATAATATTTCTGTATTTTGTGCCCATGTTTTATGTTATTTATAGTCCCATTGTAACATGCGCGTTTATGAAAGATCAAATCGTCTACACAATGCGGCGCATTATTTATCCAAGAAGGTCTGCCAAAGTGTCCAGGTCTTAAATATATATTTATTAACAACAATTAACAATTGTTGCAGATACGCTGCGATCTATGAGTACTCGTATTTGTTTAAGTTTCTCTATTGCTTAACATCAATTCAGCTTCAGCTATTAGTTTTTATCTGTCAATCAGTAGAAAGCTCTAATTGCAAATTAAACATATACTATATTTATGTATATATATCTCGCTATAAATATGTTGTAAAGTGTTTTATTTTGTATCCTTTGTTGTAGTATATTTACCAGTTACTTAATCTAAATATTTGGTCTGTTTTGTTATTGTGATGTTCCCAAATACTAAGTCAACTAATCTACAACCTCTTTTAGGTGCAATCATAATCACTTAATAATCATTTCATTTATCATTTCAGATACCTGGTCTATCCGCGGTTAATCGTTCCACAAAAAGTGTTTATTCTAGTCTCAAAACTGTCTGCCAATTCTTTCTGCGTAATATCTATGTGGACGAGCGTTACTTTCCAAAACGCGCCCATCGTTTTACGGCCATCTACAGTCGCGATAAGGAGTATCTGTAAGTCAATATACGAATCTTAAATACAAAACACACTCATTCACTGCTTTTATCTTTAGCTTTGATATACGCCAGGATGGTTTCTTTACAACTGCCGTGAGATCGCGCATTGTGGAATTCATTTTGGATCGTCAACGTTTTCCGGCCAAGCGTCACAATGAAATGGCTTTTGGTATTGAGCGTCTGGTTGCCGACAGCGTTTACTGTGCCGCCTATCCTCTTCATGATGTGAGCATTCTTTGAGCAACATATGTAATTATATCCGTTACTTAAAATTAAGTAAAATGTTATTAGGAATCCAAAATTAGGGAAAACAAAAATTAGAAAATGCCAAAATCAAAAATGTTTTGTTAAAAATCGCGCGATTTTTAACCTTTTTCCTGTTAGCAAAAAGACAACATTTGTCGAACCATTTATTTCAAAATGAATAGGGTCTACATGTACATACAATACATATGTTCTGTGCCACCTTATATTAAAATTCAATAATTTTTTCATTTTTGTGTTCGTCGTATGCTTTGAGTAGGGATATAAGACAGTTGTCACCCTTTCATATTTCAATTGCTTCTTTTCGGGCCTTTCTCCGGAGTGTATTTGAATAATCTTTGTCTTGTTCATCTTGCTTTTTAATGAATAATGTACATATATAACTATTCGAAAGAATTTAACCAAAGACAGGAAAAGCAAAGACGCCTAGATCTCAGAGACTATAAGAGCTGGAGCAACCAAATTTGGCACACCGTCTTCTGTAAGCCCCACGCAGGACAAGTATGTTTCAAATTTTTGCCACGCCCCTTTCCGCATCCGTAAATCGCGAAAAGCCACGACACGCACAGTATTTACGATATTAGGTATTTTTGTTGGTAATTAATGTTAACTACTATTGTTAGCTACCATCCTACTAAATCGGATTGTTGCAATTGTAATCAATAGCATTGTCTTATATATTTTTTAGGGAGAGATTAATGAAGTGGGCACCATGCGTGAATTGCTCTACACAAACTGGGCATCGGTTAAGAAATGGTATCGCTATCAGCCACTGGACGATATCAAGGAGTACTTTGGCGTCAAAATTGGTAAGGAGTCATTGCAATTACTTAATTCATTACTTAATTAATTACTCTTTTATTAGGACTCTACTTCGCCTGGTTAGGTTTCTACACGTACATGCTGCTCCTGGCCTCCATTGTGGGCGTCATTTGTTTCCTTTACTCCTGGATCTCACTCAAGAACTACGTGCCTGTGTAATTTGCTATTAATCTACTCAATCTAAAGCACAACTAATGCAGATTTCTCTTCGTTTCAGTCAAGATATCTGTCTGCGTTCAAATGAAAATTTTACAATGTGTCCGCTGTGCGATTGGTGTGAATTCTGGAATCTGAAGGAGACCTGCAATTATGCCAAGATCACATACCTTATTGACAATCCCAGTACGATATTCTTTGCCGTCTTTATGTCCTTTTGGGCAACGCTCTTTTTGGAGCTGTGGAAACGCTACTCAGCTGAGATAACACATCGCTGGGACTTGACGGGATTCGATGTGCACGAGGAGCATCCAAGACCACAATACTTGGCCCGCCTGGAGCACATTGAGCCCACGCGCACTGACTATGTTACCAATATGAAAGAGCCAACGGTGCCATTTTGGCGCATGAAATTGCCAGCGACAGTTTTTAGCTTCTCCATGGTGGTACTACTAATAGCCCTGGCTTTTGTGGCTCTCGTTGCTGTGGTTGTCCATCGCATGTCCATGCTGGCAATTCTGAAAGTGGACGGCAGTGGAATGACCACGTCAAAAGCGATTGTCTTGGCCGCTGCATCAGCGGCATTTGTCAATCTCTGTTTGCTTTATGTACTGAACTATGTAAGCAACAAGATAATGTATCTATGTATATTTAAATCATTTTATGTAAATTGCAGCTGTATAATCATCTGGCTGAGTATCTCACCGAGCTGGAAATGTGGCGGACTCAAACTCAATTCGATGATTCACTGACGCTTAAGATATACCTACTGCAATTTGTGAACTATTATGCTTCCATATTCTATATTGCGTTCTTCAAAGGCAAATTTGTTGGTCATCCGGGAGATTACATACTTGTATTTCGATATCGTCAAGAGGAGGTCAGTATGTCATTATTTTAACTATGAAAATGTAACTTAAATAACATTAAACTTAAACAATTTTAGTGTTCGTCTGGCGGCTGTCTGACAGAGCTTTGTATACAGCTGGCGATTATAATGATTGGCAAGCAGGCTTTCAATACCATTTTGGAAGTTTACTTGCCCATGTTTTGGCGCAAAGTGTTGGCCATTCAGGTGGGTCTCTCACGACTCTTCAGCAACTCGGTTAAGCCGGACAAGACGAAAGATGAACGCTGGATGCGCGACTTAAAGCTACTTGATTGGGGTCCTCGCAGTTTGTTTCCCGAGTATCTGGAAATGGTTCTACAATATGGATTTGCCACCATCTTCGTAGCTGCCTTTCCGCTGGCCCCGTTCTTTGCTTTGCTTAATAATATACTTGAAATGCGGCTGGATGCCAAGAAACTGTTGACACATCACAAGAGACCCGTCTCGCAGCGTGTCAGGGACATTGGAGTCTGGTATCGCATACTCGATTGCATTGGCAAACTGAGTGTTATTACGAATGTAAGTTGAAGTTCGAGGAATTCGATATTAGTTGACTAAACTCTTTTATTTAGGGCTTCATTATTGCCTTCACCTCGGACATGATACCACGCTTGTACTATCGCTGGAGTAAGTCTAAGGATGGTACTCTAAATGGCTACTTGGACTTTACCTTGTCCGAGTTTAGAATCGCGGATAACGATAAGCTTAAAAGCCTCGCTGGAGATTATTCAAACATTACCACGTGCAAGTAAATAACTGGAAAGAATATATTTTAATTATGTCAATGTCAATACATATCGCTTTTCTTTATTTCTAGGTACACGGACTTTCGAGAGCCTCCAAATTCAGCGAATCATTACAAATTGACGAGCGAATTTTATATAATTCTCGCTTGTCGCTTGGGCTTTGTTGTAGTTTTTGAAGTAAGTTCTGAGAGTTGTTTCGTTTTATTTTTGTTTCATTACATAAATGCTTGTACATTGATTAAGAAAATAGTACCTTCATCAAGTCCAACTAAATAAGTTTGCTTTCTGTAGAATTCCAATTAATTGCTAGTCAAGTTGAGCACTTTAAACCTTGATATGCTGAAACATACCCGAGGTTTCCACAATGCTCTCCTGCAGCACACGATTCTCATTCGTTGAGGTCTTCAGCATGCGATAAAGCGCATAAATTCCATAGGCAAATAGCGCATTTAGTACTGGGAAGAGAATAGATTTAATTGTAATTATATTGTTATAGATTTCCTATGAGAATAACGACAAAATTAACTGAGAATACCAAAGTGGGGGGAAATAAATTAGAGAAACTAGCTATGGGTGCTTCTTCTGTAGCTTTAGTTTTAACTATAAGCATACAGTTATTTAAATAAATAAATAAATTAGGGAAACTTGTAATTATGTTATAAATATCAGGAACAAGTAAGTTTTAGTTATAAGGAAATGAAAATTATGTAAAATCAATAGGATAGGAAGTTAGGAAAATAAGTTTTGGTTTATTTAAGTATATTTAGAATTTTTCTGAGGTTATTACCCAAGTTGATACTTACCTATAAATACACCAAAGAGCACACTACGTGCTATGCGCCGATCTATGGAGGCATCCACTTCGTCAATCTTTAGTTCCAGGCAAACAAAGATAGCCACCTCAATGACCATCGATGCACACGCATTGATCAACCAGGGGGCAATGCAAATCAGTCGTCGCTTTATTTACAATAAACATAGATAAATAAAGTCTTATTAAATATGATATATCTGAAGACTGACCTGTTTGATACCATCGACTAGAATGCAAGCCACAATTAGATTTATTAATGCCTTGACCCAAACGGTGACAGTTAGTATCATATAGAAAGCCTGCGAGAATTCATGAACCAGCACATAGTCCACTAAAGTAATACTCAAGTTAGTTGAGTATGAGTTGTGTTGTGTTTTATATTCAATTACCCAGTGTGGCAACAAATGTGCCAAAAGGACTCGTAATCTGTACATCAGCCTGTTGCCATTGCGTCAAGTCCATGAAATCATAGTACAAATGATAGCTGGAAAGGCTCAGGATGCACACAGCAGTTAGGGCATCCAGACAGGCTATGCTTAGACCAACAGCGCACAGATTCAAACAGGCAAAGCGTTTCATGCTTAGTTTATTTTTAAAATGTATTTATTTTTAGTTAATTATCCTTTTATTTAATGTTATTTGTTTTGAACGCGTGCGCTCGTCTCGAAGTATTTGCTGATACTGAATCAAATTCGTTGCACTGCTGACAAAACTAGGTCCAATTTTCATTTAGTTGTCATTTTTCTGCATTTAAACAGTTCTTAGTTTCGAAAGAAAAGCCAACAATGTGTCGGACATGAACTAGATTCATTTCTTCATCATGGGCTTCATCAGGTTAATTTTCAGTTTGGCTTGTTCTTTGGGATGTTTGCTCTCTTTTTGCTTGTAGCCAAGCTATCTAACTAATTTTTGGTTGCTTATCTTGGCTATGCACTTCATGTGGTTGATTTACTAATGACCAATTGATTAAACACTTTCCATTCGCTGGCAGACAAGGCATTTTTAAGGCTTTACTCTGAACTAATAACCCCAATCGAAGCAAACTGTAAGGGCTAAAGTCTGATGAAACGAGGCCCAGCAATTAGTTGGAAGGTTGTTCTAAAAAGTGGGAGAAAGATTATTAATTCTCTGTCCACATTTGCAGAACTTTGTGGCGCTTGTGATGATACTGGTGCGTTGGTGTATTCCCGACATGAGTGTGGAGCTGCGAGATCAAATCCGACGAGAGGTCTACATAACCAATGAGATAATCATTGATCAAGAGGCGCAACGTGCGCGATTTGGTAAGTTATTCATTTATTTATTTAATTCTTAAATATTTCTATTTAACAATTATTAATTTCAGAGCGTGCTAAGCGTAATTCAGTTATGCGCGATCCCAGTGAACAGCAGGTTGATGCTGCCTCCGTGGATGAACCGAATGCCAAGTTCATTAAAATTGAAAGACTACTTAATCCGCATCTCTCCGAAATTGAAATGGACTCAATAATACACGCCGAAAATCCGAGCGTAGGCATTTCGGGTGCAGACCGTTGAAAACTACTCAGAAACTCAGAGAATGACCGCATACAAAATGCATATTTAGTTGACTCTTTAGCTTAAGTTATGTAAATGTGTTACTTGTGTTAGTTCCTTTCACTCACTTAATTCGTTTGTATCTCAAATAAGATGTGCAATTGTTTGCCAAATGGTTTTTAAGCTTTACTCACTAAACAAACGCCTCATTTTTGTTATAAACAAATGTGAATGTGATATCAATTCACTACGAAAAGAACTCAAACGTAAATGTAATAGATCACAATTATTAGTGCCAAATAATGATAAACAAGCACAAAAAATCAGATTAATTATTAATTAATAATGTTTTATAGTATGCAAATGAGCAATCGAGCATCATTGCTTGATTTAAATTTAATTCATTTTGTTTGTGTTATTATTTAATAATATTCACTGTAATAAGTCAAGAGTTTGCATGGAAAATGTAATTTATAATCTCATCTACTATTTGTAATGAAACTCAGGCTCTCTCGAAACAGCTATTGAACCTACGATGAATAAATGTGAATCTATTTTAGATTAAGTAATATATATACATATATGTATATCTAAGATAAGTAAATTATTTGGGCATTGAATGTATTTATTGAATTAAATCAATTGATTATAATGATATTAATATTGAATACGGAAACGAATCTTCTATTTAATGTTTTTTTTTTTTTATAAAGTAAAAACTGGTTTATGTATTGAATTGAAATTTGTTTGGTCATAGAACATCTTTAAAGAATGAAATGGTAATTTTTATTTGATTGGAGTTCTTATTATTAATGGAAATACGCAATGAATTTGATTCAAAGATTTAGTTTATAAATTTCTATATATGAAATGATTGAGTTAATTCGATTATAAAAGCTAAGAAATGTTTTGAGTAATATGCTATGTATTTGTCAATTCTGTAGATTAAATCCTTTAGGGATTGAAATGTGCTAGCATTGAAACATATATGTATGAGTCTTAAAGTTCGGTGATTTTTGAAGGGTGTGTAGTGCTTTCATTAACCCTGAAGCAGTCGTGTTTGCTTCCCGGCAAAGTTACCCGTGGCGCAACAAGCATGCAGTTGTTGGCCCACTTCACAAATGGCCAAGTACTCACACACATACACTAGCGCCCACGCACAGAAATTGATGAGAGCTTGTTGCTCTACGCGTGGAAGCGTCAAATGTGTTTTTAGCCAAGTGTGGGAATGGGATGGCCTGCAGATAAATCGAGTGTAGTATTATCTAGTATATACATATTTTATAGGGTATAAGCATGTGCTGCTCTCATTTATTGCGCATGCGCCAAAAACAATGACGTCACAGATAAAAAGCGTGCGCGTTGGAAACATTGCGAGTATTGCAGCTGATTTCTTGCCGTCTGCTCAGATGCTGAGATGGACGCAAAAATAACAATTTTCCTTCGTTTACACTGCTTTCCACCGTGTCGCACTCACTATCTCTCTCTTTCTCTCTTTGGCGGCAGTTCGTGGTGTGTTTTGTGTATAATTTCTTGACGCTTTGGTTGGTTGGGGTCGTTTTGTTGTCATTGTGACCGTTGACGCTTCAGTTTGCCTTACGGATTTCTGGTGTAAACAACAAAAATTCAAATGCCGGGCTCGATTGTGGCCAGTTGCTGCTTTAAACCCAATCCGCTGTTGTGGCCAACTTGGCTTGTGCTGCAATTGCAGCGTGCATTGCCCTAAGGAAACATCGAGTTCTTGTCCTGGCGGGCAACGGGAGACGGGAGGGCACAATTAACCACAGAGCTGCTCTGCCCGGAAATCACAAGTATGCTCTAATTAAAATTTAATAATTTATGAATCTGGCGTTTTATTTAATATTAATTGTAACAAATGCCTCTTAGTTCTTCTCATTTATTATCATTATACAAATGGCATTTTTGTGAATCTCCAGACTATTGATTTTAGTTGCCGGCGCCGGTTAACATTTAAGGAACTTACCAGAGTCTCCGTGTCCCTGTCTCCGCTTCCCTTCCGTCCGACATGCTTGAAATTGGCGTCTTTTCAGTTGCATTGCGACGCGATGGCGTCTCTTTGTTTGACAAGTTTTCCGAAAATTTCTTTGTGATCCATTTCTGTTTGTATGTGGAATTCTATATATATACATATATATAATTATATACATATAAGTATTTTTGCATACCAATATATCTCAAAGTCGCTTTGCTTTTACTTGTTGCGTATACTTAATATATGGTTGACTTACTCAATTGCGTATACTTAATATTTCACAAACAAAAAGTCAGTTGACCTTCATAAATATTTGTTAGCATGCTTATAAATTTCATTTAGGAAAAGTTTTGCAGGAATTGTTGATAAATTTATTGATTTAATAAGCGGCATTAAGTGGGTAACTGAACTTTTGCCATTAGTCAGTAAGCGCTCAGGGACATTATGATATCTGATATTAGCATAGGACGAATAATTAACTGCGCTCACACTTGACGCCATTTCAATTATTTTCCTTCAATCACTCGGACTGGATGTGCTTCACTTGGCTTAGCCTGTACTTAACAGTACGGTCTGTAAGGTCCGTTCCAGAACCTGCCTCGAGTCCCTCGACATTCCACTCAAATTACAATGCAAGCAATGGCCCCGATTGACCGACTGACCTCCCAACTCCTGCCTTCCTCCTCGCAGCAGTGCTTAATAAGGGAAACCAAAGAGGAAGTTTGTTGACAGCCAGCCTTTTGTTTGCTGTTTGCTGTCAACATAATTTTGGCGTGCAGTGTACCAACTGTGAGTTGTAAATAATTTTGGTTTTTGTTATTAAAAATAAATTATGTGTATGTTGACATTTAACATTTCATTCATTATGTCATTTGAAGCGTGCATGAAAAATTATAATATAAAATAAATCACAGTTTTTGACATATGTTTTCTGTTATAAATTTCAACTCAATTTATTCATGAATTATGAGTAAGACACGTGTTTTTTAAATGGGTATATAGTCATAGTTAATTATCATGCCTTTATCATGTCAGTCAATAACATTTTTTAATATGTCAGAATCAATTCTAACTCACTCATAAACATAAATAAAAGCCGAAGGTATAGTATATATATCGAAAATTATAATGAAAACTGTTTTTACGCATATAATTATAGATAACAATCTAAATTTAAACTTTAAGCGTATTACGTATACGCCAAGTTAACCATCTTCAGTACTTTTCCTTCTCTCAACCCATTTTTGTCTGATGTCAGTAATTTAATCATAAATTTTGCATCAAACGCATTTATCAATTGTTCAGTAAATAAATAGATTGTTAACTCACATTAATTACCTAAATTATTGAGTGCTATTCGAATTCGAATTAAATTGTATAAACACAAACAAACAACAATAGCAACAAGAAGCCAAGCAACATCAATAACAAAATAATAAAAACATTTAGGTAGCTTTTACAGCATAAAGGAAGAACTACAAATGTGCTGACTCACAAGCGGATATTATCATACAAAAAAATGGTCTTCATATGCAATTCTCTGCCCAAAAATATATGTATATAGTATGTATTAATAAATTAGTGTGTGTATCTGTGACTGCGATTTCAATACAAAAAAACGAAGACAAGACGCACGCGATTTGCTTGCTTATAATTTAACGCAATGTCTACGCTCTTGCAACGCTCTATATAAATTATATATAGAATATATGTTTGTCTGTAGTTGTCCTTGATGGCTATATATAACCAAAGCCCAACCGTCCCAAGCAATGCCAATTTCATTAACATGACAGGAATGACTTCTGCTTCACTTGACGGGAGCGGGCGGGGAGGGGAGGGACCTCCCTCCTGTGCATTTGTTCGCTTGTCGGAAAATGATTAGTTGGAAAATGTTCACTTGTTCCCAAGCTGACTAGGATGACTTATGACTCACCCTCCAACCTCCGTTCAAGTCCTTTATAAATTTGATTTGATAACCTCTTTTTTGATTAGCCTCAATTAGTTTGTTTACTTTCTGTCCCAATTATCATAAGCATAAATTAAATTGCGAATTTTGAAAACAAAATAACCCAAAATGCATAACAATATCGTGATTGGAAAATTACTTGATTCCCCAAATTGTTTATTTATTGGGTGCCATATAAATTTGTATCTCACAAATGTGTCATTGTGTTTTCGAACAAAATACTATAGTATAATAATAGTGTTATAAATTTTATATTATTATTTTTTGTTTTAATACAAATTGATTTAATTGCGACCTATACCAATAATACTTTAATTTGTTTATAAATATTTATTAATTCAAACAACTTGGTGACTTTGTAGACTTTATAGACCTACTCGAATACAACTATAGAATTCTTATCAGACGGAATTGATTGCGCTTTTAGTCAACTTCTTCAGAGACATGCGGGCGCCATACTAAAGAGCTGCACTGAATGATTTATTCATTATTTTCAAAGCGTTTAGGTATTATAAATAGATTTTAAAATGTAGAAGCTAGTATTTAGTGTGCGACTACGGGATGCCCTGCATTTTAATATAATTTGTACATTTTATAATCATTTCGATCGTTTTAAAATTTATAATTTGAATTTTAGTTTAATTTCACACATTTTTAGCACATTTATAATTAATTACGACATATTATTGCTGAATAACACGAATATATGTAAATCTAAAATAAACTTAAATTAAATAAAATTCACATTGACATACGACACATAAGTGTAATTCCCACAATTGCTATTAAATCGATTTGATGGCAACCTTGGAATGAATAAACAATCTCAGATCATGATAAATTAAATTCTAGACAGCAAAAAATAGTTTCGATTTTGTGGAGAACATTTTAGTATATACTATTAATTATAACTGTGTAAAGGTCGATAAACATTTGACGCAGTACAGGAAAATTAAAGAGAAAGGTTTAGAAAATGTATGAAAAGAATCAAAAGATCAGCAGGAATGAGTAAGCGATAATTCTTGATCTTGCTAGGATGGTAAATCTTCCTACGAAAACAAGAAATTCAAATTCGTTTCCGACTCGCAAAAATTACGGCGAAGGTCAACGGCATTTTAATTATCATCGACGGAGAGTGAATAGAGTGAAAGAGAGAGAGAGAGATGAGTGTGAATGTTCTCTGAATGCAAGTCTCAGACGCAAATATCAAAACAAATAAAATACTTGTATTTACATATTTATTTCTTTTGATTTAACACTATTCACTTAAAATACACACACACATAGATCCTACATACGTCACTTGTCTCGCTCAATATGAAACGCAAATTGAACCGGCTCAAATCGGTTTAATAAAAAATTGGAATAATATAATTAACAGTCTGAGTGGAACTTTTTTATAGTGATACTTCGAGGCCCTTAGACCAATTCCGTTGCAGTACAATTTTTATTATTATTTTTATGCTTTTCTTCTTTCCCCCGTTGGTGATGCAGCAGATTTTCTTTATTAACAAAGGTTTTCCTTTGCATCCGTCAAGAGGGGTTGCAATTGTAAGATTCCCACTTGCTTACATTTGATCATTTTCTTTTCTACCTGCATCACGCGTCGCAGTTTCATTTCAAAGGGGGATGTTGTTCAACTTATAATAGTTTTTCATTTTGTGGAAAATTGTTAGGTTACTTCAGGTCAATAACAGTACGAGTATTATCAGATTGCAAATTTATACCGTAAAGGAGGGTTTATTTTACGCTCACTAAAAGAAAATGTTTTAATGAAAATAAATAAAGATAATAATGTTGATTAAACAATTGATTATTTTTATTAGTTTTCAACTTTATACAATGACTAGGGAGCCCCCTCCAATTCCCTGAACTTAGACCCCGACATTGAGACACTTACAGGTCGAATTTCGCAAAACTGCGCCCAAAAAAATAACATTGTCTCAGCTATGCTTTCTAGCCTTAACCGTTTGGCCCACATGATTCTCAGTCAGTCAGTCAATAAGGTAGTCAGGACGAAGAGTTATATAAATAGGAATAGGACATTTATTATACGCTTTAAGTTAATAATGTGATTGCAAATCTAAAATTTAAAAGCCACATACTTGGTCATACTCAGAATCACACGTTTTTTGTAGTAAAGTTCGTGATATTGATAACAGCGGAGCTCTAGAATTCTTGGGCAATTCCGCTGCGGAAAATGTGCATTCTACCGCTTATATAAATATGGAGAACATTGTATAAACAATTATGTATGTATGTCATTAGCACTACTAATTGCTGGCAAAGTGCCCGCTTCTTTACATGATAATAATGGAATGAAAGACTGTGAAAATGGGCTTTTACAGACTTTTCCCAGAGTAAGTCGGACAGTGCACACTCAACCGGTTAAAACTGGTTCTCGTTCAAAGCAAGTCCTCCTTACGGTATTCAAAAACGCGCATGAACAACAAAGCAAATCCAAACAAAAACAAAGCAAAACAAAACTGCGCTAACAGCTGAGCGGCAATGGCAATGACATACACATAGACAAAGACAAAGAGCAAACGCTGCGTGCATTCGATGAGGGTGTTAGTGCAGTACAGGAACAGCAGCAAAAGCGACAAGAGCAGCAAAGAGCAAGCGGGAGCAAGGGTATATGCAGTATGCAGGCATTTCTTTAGTTAAATAAATTATGAAATAATTAAATATAGAGAAATTGTACAATAAAAAATAATAATTATGCAAATTAAACCAAATAGATTAATTAATGGTCAGTAAGATTTCATGATGCAGCTAAATTTCTTCGTCAAATAAAAATATCAAAATACCAAGGGCTTATGCGCTATATAGGCATTTCG